>MU826016.1:0-27767 GCA_029204205.1 Desmophyllum pertusum | reverse complement strand
TGAAAAGGGATATATGGATCTATCAACACTACAGCACCATTAACACTGCACTACAGAGTTGTTTTATTGTTTATTACCTGCATGTAGTTCACCAATTGTGTTTATTGTTAGCTTGAATTATCAGTTGCTAGTGTATAACACTGTACGTCAATAAAATTGGGACTATTTGACCACGCCCCACAAGTATTTTAGATGAACCTGTATTAAACAGCCACCTGTATCAAGCAGCAAATTTCCAAAGTCCCGAGGGTGGTCGTTATATACAGGTTCTACTGTAGTAGTGTATTGCCACAAGATGCTAATTACAAGCTCAATATTGGGTCAATTTGAATGAAATTTTCACAACAATAAGATCTTTGAGTGAGATAAAGTCATTACCCCCCTCCTATATTAGACATGATATATACCACCCTTCAACTTTTTGCAAAACTTTAGCCTCTTACACTTTTAAAGGTCAAGTTCATGTCTGATAACAACCCACACACCAAGAGCTGCAAATTAAGCTATTTTTTTAGGGGCTATATGTAATATTGTACAGAGAATAAGTTATTTTTAACCATTTTTCTTTTTCATTTTGGACACTCTTCATCCAATCTGTGGACTTCCAGTATGTCTGTTAGGGTGATGTAATGACATACCCCAAACACATACACCTTTAAAAATGGCCGGTATATTTATTTGTGCACGTCTTTTGCGGTCTATAGTGACCAGTTAATTTTTAGAAAAAATACGGTAACCGTAATATTCCGCCTTAGGGGAGTGAAAGGGTTCAGCTTTGATAGACGCTGGCTGCGCAATGTACAACGTACCCTATCAGATTTTCAAAAATAAATAGTCTCACATGGGAGATTCTAACTGATTAATAATGGTAAATAGGACTGAGTGGAGTCCAATTCGGTCTGTTAATCATTAAGAGTGATAAACAAAATCGGACGACCTGCGGCGCTTCGCGCGGGAGTCCGATTTGTTATCACGAGTATGATTACAGACAGAATTGGGACGACTACAAAGTCTTTATTACCAATTTAATCAATAAAAAATTACAATTTTCCGAGGAAAGGAAAAGTGTTAAAAGAAGGGAAATTATGTCAACGAGTCATAGTTTTTCTTTTATTTCTTTTGCCCTCTATAAATAGCGAGATTGTCCGGTTGCTAACGTACAACTCGCGAAAAATAATCTTTGTGTCAATCAAATACGCAACCATGACGAGAAACTGCGCAGAACAACTTCTCAAAATTTCGTTGAAACGAACGCTTAAGCGAGGCATAGTTTTGTTGCTTTCAAAGTACAATATTTTTTACACGCTGACTCGAAGCTGAAAGTCTGTAAAACTAATCGGAGTCAGAGTCAATGGATTCTTTCGCTTCCTTTGGTTTTCGGCCGGTCTTCGCGTTGACTTCGTGTTGCAACACGCAGTTGTTGTAAACTTGAAATGGCGCCGAGAGATATTTCTGTTCGTAGCCATGCTGTGCAAGACGGGCATTAAAAGCTTAATGGTGCTGGAGATTCCTCGAAGGAAGCAAACTCACTGACTGGATTAGAACTACTCTGATGGTCGAAGGACATTCTCTTTCATCACAGGCTGCACACAGCTGCTGGATTGATGGAGCTGACACAGAACTGTGCATTGGCAAACAACTTGTTTATGAGCATGATGGAGAAGGTGACCCAGCCGCACATAGTTTTTGTCGAAGCTGGAATTGTTGACATCAATGTTTCTCTGCCTTTACACACCATTGCTAGCTTCCATACTGTCATTTCCATGTTTTTGGTTCGCTTGGCGAGCTGTGTGTTTGGTTTAGGAGGCTGCACCGTTTCATTTATTTCCGAAATTTCTTCTATCCGACACAAGTAGGGAAACGAAGAACTGGTCTACTGACTTGCATTTGTTGTTGTTGTGTTTTGTCGAACAATGGCGGATTTTTCACCGGGAAGTCGGCTGGATGTGTTGCTCTCCGTTTGCTAGTTTTAAAACGATGTAAGTGGAGGCCTGAAATTCATCTGAACTTGTCGACGATATCCATAAAAGAACTGCGTCTGGTTTCTGTGCAAAAAAATATTTGTGCCCATAGGATAACAAAATCATCATTGCCTTCTCTATTACTGTCATTGGTTCCAAGGGACAAAGGGGAAGGGGAAAAAATGATCCATTTTGCAGAGAGACGTGTTTCATCACTCTTGCCACTATGGTTATTTTAAACCAAGGCTGTGATTGTATGATTTAAAAACTAGAACTTTAAATGTGATTGGCTTATTAAACTGGTCCCGAGTAACCAAACTGTCCTGATAACGAACTGTCCTGATAACAACTGTCCAGATAACAACTTGGCACACAAAAGCAAATTAGTGGAAAATAGGAGTTTTTTCAACCAATCACAACGCGAGGTAAATTTTGTAATTTTTATAATTAATTCTTGTTTTTTGTCAACTTACATTTTCAGTGTTCATGGAAAAAAAGTCAAACCAAAACCACTGCAGTTTCCAAGAGTTTTAATAACAAAACCAAGTGACGCGTGGGGTGAGGATGACGATGGACGTCATTCGAGTGGCATGCGGAAGAAAGGAAGAATTCTAGAAGTGGATCTCGTGAGTCCGTACCATCAGTGGGGGAGACGTCCAGGGCTAACATTCCTACTAATGTCGACGTCGACAGGAAACCAAGAAGCTCCAGGAACAGTAGTTTGATCAAAAAGAAGGAACATAAAACGTCAAGACCTTCCCCATTGAGTTTACTTGAGTGAGTACTGGTCAGGGAGTGTATGTTTTTGTCATAAAATTGTAATGGATTTAAACTGTGTTATTTTACAAAATGTATGAGTTCAGCACGGTTCATTATTAATTTTAACTGTTTGATCCACAAGAGGGATTCTTATATTGTAATATTGAAAAGATAAATTATTGTTTCTAGAGTCTTTTTAAAAATAATGTCAATAATGAAGTCATGCATTAGAAATAATTTGTAATTGCCCACCTGGGACTTAATGTGTTTGTTCTCCGCTACATTATCTTCTGTGCTCTTGACTCTTCCTTGGTATGAGCTTTATCACAGGACAGGCTTTTATTTGTTACACTACAAAGGACATTCCATCATGCAAATCTAACAAACAACCACAATACAAGGAACTTGCACAGATACAAACAAACCACAACTGCTGGCACTTCATTCCGGTTTCAGTTGCATAAAGTGACTACAATCCTTGTCAACTGTTGGCATGGTTGCCAAAATTGTTCCTTTCCTTCTCGCTCCCTGTTTTAATGTTGCACAAAAAATCCTTTCCAAATACATTTGCCGAGGGTTGTACAAATGTAGGTACAAAGGTAGGAGTATTACTACCCTCCCCCTGGAGATGGATGGGATGCTAGTCTATCACCCCCCCCCCCCCCCCCCCCCCCCCCTCCACCCCTCCCCCCCCCCAGCATTTTCTGTCATGTTTCCCCAACAATAATTTTTCAGTACCCTATTTAATAAATACAAACACAAATGCTACATGTACATGTATCCATAATACAGTTGTAGTACATGTACATGTATATATACCATATTTTCTCAATTAAACGCCAGGCCGGTAATAAAATATTGCAGGGTTCAATAACTCCGGGTCGAGTCAGGCCGAGATTTAAATAAACGCCCGGCCGCAGGGCTATCATCAATAGCCGGGCAACCGGCTAATATTATGACCAGGAACTGCAGTGAAGATGCGCCGGCTACTCAAAGTTTGAAAATGGACTAAAAGACAACAGCCACGGGAGACCATCTTGAGTATTAATTTTGACACACGCCACTTTTCTTGTGTAGCTGGCTGCTTCAAAGTTTAATGACAGCCCTGCCCCGGTGTTCAATCAAGAAAATATGGTATATTTCTGTTCTAAGTAAGGAAATAAGATAAACTTTAGACTGCTTGCAGCCCCTCTTTTCTCTTAGCGTCCTTCGGGACCGTGTTCGTAAAAATGGCCGTAGAACGAGAAGGGTTGGCAGCGGTCGAGAAGCAGAGAGAAGGGGGCCAAGTCTCGCCCCAAGCATGCCCGTACCAATTTTTCGCGTGCGCTCTTTGATTGCGTATTTTGAGAGAAAAACAGGCTGCAAGCAGTCTAGATTAAACTTTAACTTCCATTTTAAAAATCCTCAGCTTATTTGCACTATCAATCTCTTGAGTTCTGTTTTGTTTTTCTCTCCTGCAGTACGACACAAGCATCAATCTTCATCCTCAAAGTCTTCCGCCCACTCCCCACCACCACCCTCCTGTGCATTTACAATCTCCTAAGCCCCCCTCCCCATCAGAGCAGGTCAAACTGGAATTTCAGAGATCAAGAAATACACAAGCTTGAAAAATTTGGCAAGCTGTTGGCAGGTCCTAACACTGATCTAGGTACAAAACATTTTAATAATACCTCTATTTCAAATAATACAGTGCAACCAGTGCTCAAAATTAACGGCCGTCCACTCGTCGAAAACGAGGTTAAAATCACCCAAAACGAGTAGCTTTTTCCATCTACTCGTCCTGTGGACGAGGAACAATTTATTGACTTGATTATAGCGCCTTTTAACATTAAAATGATCAAAAGCGGAACTTACCTCTTCCCATGATATTACACTGTTTCGATCTCATAAAAAAGAAAAAAACTGCCAAAATGAACGAGGAATTCTACGTAAACGAAAGCAAAACATGCCAGGCCGCCATTTTTATTTTGCGCCAATTACCAGGCCTTATTTGATTGTGGCAACAAAGGTCTGGGTCCGACTTGTTTTGAAATGTATCATGGGATGCAAAATGCGGGCTCATAGTTTTGGCATGCATCAGCTGGTTGTTTTGGGATCGTACAGTGGAATTTCTTCAGTGGACTGTCGCACAAAGAATACGGAGGACTAGTCCAGTTCTGGCCCCTCTCTGTCACGCCAACGCTACGCTCACATCAAGGGTCCAGAGGACAATTGTCTGCGCATGCTCACGATAAACCAATCACAGCGCATCTTAGCTCACATGTGACTTTTAAAAATCGACAAACCGAGTCGAGAAAGAGAAAATATATTTGGTCGCCATCAGTGCCTTCAGTAGAAGATTTTAAAACTAAAATACTCCGCTCTTCCTTTGACTTAACACCTCCGCAAATTATCACAGGCATGGAAGGGAATGTATAGGAGAAACATATTTCAGTGTTGTCTTGATCAGTCGGTATATTATCGTTCACGTATTAATCGCTTATATGTCAGCACGTTTATAATTGCATGTCTTATATAATAATTGTATGTTCTCGCGTGATTAATTGTAGCCTAGTTGTTTCGTCGGATATGATGTTTCAATTAAGTCACGAATGCTGTTATTTTAGTGTGCGAGTTCTCTTGTAACAAAAGCAAGCACGTTTTCGGAGGAGCTCTCCCACCGAGTGAAATAAGCCTTCTAGATTGTAGTTGGAGTGTTTTGTCCATTACTGGTACCTGCTACATCTTTACACAAGAAGAAACAGCAGAACTTACAGCATCTACAAATACAGGATCGTATTCAGGAAACAATTTCTCTATACTTTTCACTGACCGAGGGCGCCGGAAGAGATCGAAACATCCGTCATCTTGTCAGTATAAAAATACATGCGCAGTAGCGATTAGCTAAGAAGCTGACTAACCGTTGAGCATGCGCAAACAATTGTCTCTGGACCCTTGACGTGAGCGTAGCGTTGCGTGACAGAGAGGGGCCAGAACTGGACTAACGGAGGACTTGCTTTAATTAAGGATCCATCAACTATAACAATGAGAACACAGTCACTTTCTACTGCAATTTTATTCTGCACTGTGTGATGCAATCGTTGGCATGTAGTAAGACCCCGGGAGTAAGACGTACATGTATGTTGAGTTTAAATAAATAGTTAGCCTGCGAGCAAGCTCTCTGGGGTTTTTTGGGGGGTGAGGGGTGGGGAGAGGGGGGAAAGTGAAAGAGAGCTTGCAACGATGTCTCAGAGTTTTGAATATCTGCACTCAAAAAATCGACGCGAAATGCTGATTGGTGGAAATTAATTAATTGATGACGTCTTAGCAAACATGACGCTTTAGTGTTTATCACTCATGCAGAAAAATTAGTTCAGGTATTTTTGGAAGTAAACTTCGAAGGGGCACGTACTAAATATTTTTTCTGTTCAGCGCTTTGAAAAGGCTTTCCAATGAGACCTCTCTCGAGTCAAATGGTATGGTAGTTCCGGAGAAACAACATTTTTCGTAGCATACTGGGAAATACTACACACTGGCTTTTGTAATTAAATATGCAAAATCTTGCAACAGAAATTTCAGAGCGGAATTTCTAACAAACGGGGAACAAATATTCTAGCTGTCCTGCTCTTTGAAACCCTATCGATAGAGATGTTTTTCGATTCGACCCGTTTAGTACTTTTCGAGAAACGACTTTCGAGCGTGTGAGATCGAATACAAGGCATTGCGTTACGTAGAAAATTGAGACGACCACGAAGTTTCAATTGGGGCCAAATTTTGACAGCTCAAAAGCTGGAAACGGCGGGGGGTTTTGAGGGGCGGCATTCAAAATTCTGAGACATTAGTGCAAGCTCTCTTTCCCCGCTCTTTCTCTTTTCCCCCAAAAAACGCCAAGAGAGCTTGCTCGCAGGCTAATAAATAGTCGAAGTTGTGTTTAATTGTGGCCTTCCTTCATTACATTATTTACTGATTATTAATTTATTAATTCCTCTAAGCAGCACATACAATGACATACCGTACAAATTAAAAAAACTGTAGATAACTATGTGACTTTGCCCCAGGGACCAGTAAATTTTCAGCCTACTGGTCCCACAGACGACCAGACGCAAAAGTTAATTTCGAGCACTGGCAACTACTCCAACCAAGGCCACCCGACAAAATTCTGTGCAAATGAGCGAATGAAAACCTTGGATGTTAACAATAGATTTCCCACAAATTATGGAATGATCTAAGCACTTAGTAGTGCAGTACACTACAGAAGTACATGTAATAAATTTGTTACCATTTTTATTGTTTTAACACTCAAACGCTATTGGTCAATTTGCTAACAATTTGCTTGAGTGGCCTTGTTTGGAGTCTGGAAAACTAAAGTCCTCTTATTACTTGTTTTCTGGCCAAGCTGCAGCAAATTGTTTTGTGTCAGTTAGAAGTTATTTTAAGCCAAATGTTTCCTATAAGAATCAGCATCTATTTTATATTTTTGCTTGGTACATGTAAATGTACATCCTTGAATGTGGAAAATTAATGTAGGAAATTTGTTTGGAAAACAGTATGGAAAAGTACATGTATTGCTTTTTGTATGCCACAAGACTATATACGTAAACTGTCAACCATTTCTTATCTAGAACAAAGTACATGCATACATTAGTGTCAAGTTAAAAACCGGTAGATCCTTTATTTTTTTCCAGAGGCCATAAGGAAACTAAGCTGGTCAGGAATTCCAGTCACAGTACGTCCAACAACATGGCAGCTGCTATGCGTAAGTTTGGATCTAACTTGTGAATACTTTTCTTTATACATCATGTACTAACCTGAAAAAAGCTAATAAATTAACAATAACCCTAATGATGTAATAATAATTTATTATTTTATATTATTACATTATTAGGGCTATTTGCCAGCAAATATTGACAGAAGACAAGCAACATTGGATCGAAAACGAGAGGAGTACCACAATTTGTCAAACAGTATTACCCTACAAGATACGAGGATACATATCACGACACATTTAGACAGGTAATAGCCTGCATTAAGCAGGTACTGAAGTGGAGAAGAGCGCATGTTTTAAATAGGGGCGCGCACGAGGGAAGAGACGAATGAGGAAGAAATTAAAAAAGCTAATTCCCTTGTGCGTCTCTTTCTTCTTGCATGGTCTTTCCAGATCCCGCTCTATATCAATAATTGCTAGACACTCAGGTATTAACTGAAAATTTAACTTCTTCCAAGGTGAAATAAAACTATTTTCAGGTGCTCTTTTCTGATCACTCAATTGTCATCTAATATGTGCCAGTTTGAGCACAAATGCAACCTTTTTCCATAGAAAAACAACAAGAACAGACAACTTACATGTCCTACTGTATTTGTTCTCAACAGATTCACATTGATATCCCAAGAACAAACCCTCTTATTCCTCTGTTTCAACAACCTTTGGTGCAGGAGGTAAGTGTTATGGAATTAAATTTACCACTGCAAACTACTTTAATTTTCTAACTCTAAGTTTTAACTAAGGCTAGAATGCGATTCACATTCTTAATAATTTTATTCATCTCCTATGCAAGGGACTCCCATCTAAAAGTGATGGGTCACTCACAGGGTGTAATCGTTGTACATTTTGAAAGAAACCCCTAAAAGGTACCAGAATTTTGTTTTGTGGGTTGCATAGAGTGGTAAAGTGTGACATCACTAATTTGCAAATTATTTTTATCAAAAATTTTGATAAGAGAACATTTTGTGATACAATTAATAATGAAAATTAGCAAAATAAGATTACGACGTTTCGAAGCCATCATGACTCCATTATCAAGTAAAAAATGACAGTTATAGTTTTCGAGTTTAAATACAAAGAAAGGTGACAGAGTATATTAGAATATATAAATGTGTATATATTAAGTGTTTCACGGCTGAGCGTTCGAAAGTGTCAGTGCGTGCCGTATATGATTAAATAAATACTTTTGCACGTATTGAGTCCGATTGCGTGTTTAGTTTGGGTTTTCGTTCACGAATCAGGAGCATTTCATGCACTAAGCAATCAAGTTTTCCTTGGCATTTCATTAGAACGGAAAACATTTTTGTCAACTCAGGGGTCATGACACCGTGGACTTCAATTATGTGCTTGCCAACAGCAGAGGCTCTATGCTCTTCTATGCGTTGATGAAGATGGCGTGTAGTGTAACCAATATAAAGCTTCAAAATCCCACCATTAGATAAAGATTGTTGCTGTATGATCAGCCACAAAATTTCAACTTGTTAGCACAAATAGAACAAGATATAGAGGTTAAAAGTTTGGTACCGTCCCATACAAACCTCTCTAATTTTGCGTCTGTTCTGAAGGAACAGACACAAAATTAGAAGGGTTTGTATGGAGAAATTAAAACCTGAAAGTGCCCATATCTCGGCCGCAAATTGCAATGGAGAGCTAATTTTTGGCAAGTGGGCAGACTTTGGCATGCTTCCTCCGAATAGCTGATCAAATTTTATAATTTTGCAAATTTAATTTTTGTGACATCATGACTTTAGTACTCTCTCTATATATATGCACCAATTCTAAGTCAAAACTAGTTCCTGTCATACATATTTTCTTCTGGCTAACTACCCAAAAAGGTACCAGCAGGGCTAAAAATTAACTCAGTGCTTGGTGGCCAGTCGGGCCAGTTTCCTTGAATTCTTAGTGGCCCAGGCCAAAATAAAGTGGCCCTTATTTTCCTCAAGTTGATTTTAAAAAACATATTTACTTGAATAAACGGTTTAATACTGCCGCCTCTTTACAAAGGGAGAAAAACGCGTTATCTTGGACAACAAACCACGGCCTCCCCTGAGTCCAGCTTTTCTGAAATTCCTGTTTCCTTTTCGTCTTTTCGTAGTTTTTGCTACTTTCTACGGCATCTTCCTTGGTTTTAGGTTTTTTTGGATGGCAGCGGCTCACATCCTTGGAGAAATCTCCACATTCTTTGGGTTTTACATCAGAATTTATATGCCAAAACCTGGCGAGAAGTATGTTGACGATAAACATGCGAGACTCAAAAACGTGCCGCATAGAACTCTGGGTAACACTGGAGTCACGTGGCAATAACAAATCAAAATGGTGTCCAGATATATTTGCGGATTGATCTAAATACTCGTGAAACCGTTAAATCGGCTCGTTAAGAACTAAAAATCCACTAAAGTCAATGAACTTAGAGTTGAGGAAAAGAAAGGAAACATAGTCCAATTTAACTACGGTACATATTTTATTTTTATTTTAACTTCGTACTTTGCAACTTTTCTAAGCTTATATCGTAGTCGCCCTTCACTGGCGACCTGGCAACCGTTAATTTTTAGCCCTGAGTACCAGGAAAACTCTAACAGTGATCATTTTAGATTTAAACACCCTAAGCGGTGCCAAACCACACATTTTAACTCACCCATTTACACATTTACTTGGGAGTGGAATTCTTGTACATGTGTAACATGCAAATACTGTACATCCAAATTGTGTTTTGTGTGAATTGTGTGGTAATACGTTGTCGTTGTTCTGTAGATATTTGAGAGAATCCTGTACATCTGGGCCATCCGCCACCCAGCCAGTGGTTATGTACAAGGAATCAATGACCTTGTTACACCGTTCTTTGTGGTGTTTTTATCTGCGTATGTAGGTAAGTCTGTGTTAAATGATCTCCAGGGAATCCATTCTGAACATAATATGTAATGTATTGTACTTTTGCATTGTCATAAAACTCTCTCTTGGTGCACTCAATTGGCCCGTTCCAAAGTTCAAAAAGATACTGGGCCCTAGTTTACACATTGTTCAAATTAGTTGAAAATGAGTTAGTTAAAACATGTTTTGGTTGTGTTACATAACATTGCATACTGTAGTAACCAGGCTGTGAGCTGCCAAAGGTCACCCAAATTCCATACAGATGGCTCTAATTCAGAGATGGCATCCCCCAAATCCATACAAAGTCTCTTAATTTTTATGTTGTGTTACACAAACACAACATCTTAATTTATGTGGAGCTTTTGTCATGGCTCACTCGATCACTCTCTCCTAAGATGTTGACTTTTGGAAATTTTGAAAATGAAATTGTTACAAGTGCCCCCCCCCCCTCCCCCACTTATACAGTACATGTAAGCCCCTCCGGTTATAGGCTTATCTCCCTGCTAACAAAAATATTGAAGTTATAAGACCCCCCCTCCCCCCTTACTATAAAACATCCCAACAGAACATTGCTGAATTAGGAAATTATAATGCATTCTTACAATCTCATCAGATCTTGAAATAACAATACTTGGTACAGAAATACCGTTGACCAAAATACTGAATTATTGAGTATTTTGGTCAACGTTTTTACTGTACTAAGTTAATGTTGTTACTTGACATTTGTTTTTGTTTCCAATCTATTGACTAAAAGCATTAAATAATTTTATTTATTGTTATGTTAAGTTTGTGTTCTGATCTCCAGGGAATCCATTCTGAACATAATATGTTACAATACATGCACTGTATTGTACTTTTGCATTGTCATAAAACTCTCTCTTGGCGCACTCAATTGCCCGTTCCAAAGTTCAAAAAGGGACTGGGCCCTAGTACACTGTATGTACATCGTTCAAATTGCGTCATATTAAGAAATGAATCCCATCACCAGAAAGATCGCATAAAATGAGTTTTTTTTTGTACCGAGTTTGGTTGTGTTACATTGTATAGTAACCGGGCTGTGAGCTGTCAAAGGTCACCCAAATTCCATACAAATGCTTCTAAATGTAATTCAGAGATGGCATCCCCCAAATCCATACAAAGTCTCTAATTTTTCTGATTTTTGAAAGCCTTCTACATGGTTGCAATCTAAAGAAACAACCCCAAACTTGGTAAACTGACTAATTTTAATGTGTTCTTTCTTGGGATGGGCTCCAAATTTTAATTACATTTTAAAATTTAACAATAATTTTTCAAAAAAAAATATAACCGGGCAATTTAAATATCGGCTATCTTGCTTGAAATCCAGTCACGCTAAAGTCTGATGTTGGCGTGATTCGGCAATGACCGGAAACCGGCGATTTCTCGCTGGGATCCGATAATGCGCAAAGGTCAAACTGTTTCTGTTCTACTCATGGATATTTATATTTTAAACTCTGTTTAAAATGTACGTCCAGCAAGAATACTTCAGAGGTGTAAACTCACATACACGTCTTTGAAATGGAAACTCTACTTCCTTGGTTAGGGCTCTTACCTTTGGAAATGTTACGAAGATACGTTTTTAAAGTATTTCTTGTCTGGTTGATAGTAGCGTAATCCTCTCGCTCGTGAACTAGTCAATACAGGCAAGGTTGAGTAATTCACATACGTGTGTTTAAAATGGAAACTGTACTATCTTCAAGTAAAACTCCATACGCTTATAAACGTCAGGCAGGAGTTCATTTCCCGCTTCAGGAAATGCCCTTCCCTAAGTCTTCTCATTGGGGTTGGCCGAGTGGGGGTCCGGTGCGAGTGTACCAAAAACAGATGTTTAACCTACATGTACATGTAAAATATTATGGTGTACGTAAAAACTGTTTAGCTAAGCCCGGGCAAACTGGGACGAGAGTTGCTGAGAGTTGGCTCTCATGAAAGCTTTCTTCAACTAGCGCTCTCATCGACTATCTGTCTGTCATGAATCAGCCCAGGCCAAATGAGAGCGAGAGTCATTGAAAACTCTCAAGAAAGAATTGCATGAGCAGGTTCAAATTTGATGAGAGCACATGAGAGTGCATTCATGAGAGTTTCAGGCCAAACAAGAGTGAGGGTTATGAACTCTCCTCTCTCTCATCCTCGTACATGTAATTATTTGAAAATGAAAGTGTTAACTTACTGTAAAATCCGTTGAACCTCTGCTAACGGACACCTCCCGTAGGCAGACACCTCTCTTAAGCGGACACTTAGTCATGTTCCCAGCTACATACAAACACTGCATTTTTAACCTCTTAACCCCCTTGTATTGTTTGTATTAATTAATTGTAATTAATAGTTATTAAAAATATTGTAATGTTTTTGAAAATCAATAAAAACGATTTAAAAAAGAAATAAAATAAACATCCCAACAGAACATTGTTCAACTTCAAATTATACTGAATTAGGAAATTATAATGCATTCATACAATCTCATCAGATCTTCACATAACAATACTTGGTACAGAAATACCGTTTGCCGAAATACTGAATTGTTGAGTATTTTGGTCAACGTTTTACTGTACTAAGTTAATGTTGTTACTTGGCATTTGTTTTTGTTTCCAATCTATTGACTAAAAGTCTTAATTGTATTTAATTATCTTAACAATGCTACATTAGCTTGTTTCTCATCATGATCAACTCATTCTGAATTATTTTTATTTTATACTGCTTATAAGCCCCCTAGGATATAAGCCCCCACCCATACCCCAGTTTCTAAGCCCACAAGTCATATAAGCCCAGGGCTTAACACCCGGATTTTACGGTATGTAGTATGTACAATGTAGTTTGGTGACTGGTAGATTATTCTACTTGTAGTTTCATTTCACCTGGACAATAGACCTTTCTCCAAAATGGCCGCCGAAAATTCAAAATGATTAAAATTAAGCTGAGCGGAAAATCAATACCAGCACCTGAAAGACCACCTCTTGTTTGGTAATCGTACAAAGTTTTGTTAGGTTAGGTTCTACCTGAGTCGAGAAAACGGAAGTTGAAAACTGGAAAATTTAGAGATGTTTGTATGACTGGGGGTATACGCCATACCCCCAGTAATACAAACATCTCTAATTACACATAATTTCAGAAATATTTCTACATGTAAAATGTCCCAGCCTAGAGAAAACCCTCATAGACCTGTTTCTTGAGCTTTAAGAAGATCTATGCCCTCTGTTAAGCCAACAACACACTTGGAGATCTACGCTCGTCACAGCATCACACTAGGTGATTTATGCTTGCCACAGTTAATTTGATTGCCAGCGAAAATTGCAAGCAAATTTTGCTGATATCTGATATGCCAGATAACCGCTGGTAAAAATCACAGCAGGCACATCTATTGTTGCAATGAGTGTATAAAATCGCCTAGTATGTCACGTATCAATGAGTTGTGACTGGTGGCTGGCTGTAGTGTATGCAGTATAGCCCTTTTCACTGTTAAATTGCGATATTTGCATAACAATACACTTGAACATAGAAGCGAGGCAATTTCGGGCACAAGCTGCAAAACATCGTGTTTTTCTTGAACTCCTCCATAAAAACAGTTTTAAAATGTAAAATGTAGAAGAGCTAACAATTCTTTTAGTTTACGTTGTTTTTAGAAAAAAAAGTACAAATTAACGACTTTTCTCTATTAATAAAGAGTAAGACTCGCATAAGCAACAGGGCCGGATCGGATTACGATCTTTACGGCAAACTTTAACTAAAATAGTTGCATATTTAGTTCTTCTCCGTTTTAAAACTATTTTTATACTAACATAGTTCAAGGAGCTCAAGAAAATCACGATGTTTTACGGCTTGTGCCCGAAATTGCCTCGCTTCTATATTTAACTGTATTGTTATGCAAATATTTCAGGTTAACCGTGAAAAGGGCTATTTTTGGTCATCACCATATATGTCCATTTCCTCCTAGTGGAGAATTGGGCTGCATGCTCTCCGTTTCAGGCTGCTTTGTCCACTGCAGCTAATGCTGCCTCTATCCAAGTTCTTAATCCTCTCTCCTTGAGTTCCTTTTCCACTGTCCTCATCCACGTTTCACGCGGTCAACCCTCTTTCCTTTTACCTTCTGGCATCCTTAAGAGAGCGGTGCGTAGATGTGAGTGGTGGTCCATTCTAAGGACATGTTCTAGTCACATCCATCTCCTCCCTGCCACTTGCTCGCTTATGGTCTCCATCCTTGTTCGTCTTCTAATTTCCTCGTTTGTTACTCGCATCGGCCAATAGGTAGGCAGTATTGTAGTCAGTGTATATACATTCCTTGACATTTGTTCTTGTTTAATTCGTTCTAGATGGCGACTTAGAGAACCACGATGTCTCTGTTCTATCACAGGAAACTTTAGATACAATAGAAGCTGACACCTTTTGGTGTATGAGCAAACTACTGGATGGCATACAGGTATACATCAACTGTACAGGGTTCATACAGGTCCTTGACAACCTGGAAAGTCCTGGAATTTTCCAGGACCCTGAAAAACAAGTGAATTTTTGGGCAAGTCCTGGATTTCTGTAAATTCATGCAAAAATTCAGTGACACGAAAGAACGGTCAAAAAACTAAATTGGGTGGAGGAAATTGTCGCAAAATGCAAAAAAGATGTGGCGAAGAACAAATACAGTTGTTCAAAGCTCTCATAAGTAGACACCCTTGGGTGCTTTCGGGAATGTGTAAATACAGAGTTTGTTTGAGCTAGAGTTCAAAGGGGGTTTTATCAAGGCGGCCGTAAATAGAGCTGTCCGCTTATGACAGTGTCCGCTCAGAGAGCTTTGACTGTAACTTGTGCATTTGGATTCTGGAAAATCTACAGGATTCCAGAAAAAGTCCTGTAAAAGTTCTGGAAAACTGGGTCTGTTGGGGTGCATTTTCGAGTGGAACTGAAGGGTGAAGGTTTTCAGTTCTGCTTACAGTCCACATGTATAATTTTGTCTGACTGGTGGTTCTGTCTCAGCACAGTATAACATATCCAGCAAAGTCACGCATTGTGGGCCACTGTTCTTGGCTACGGTTGCACTTTGTGGCGTCTTGTGCCAGTGCTCATCTCCATAAATAAATATACACAGAAACTTTCCACAAAATTTGATCCCGGCTGACCTGTTGGACCGACAAAATCATAAACCTTGTTTCGCAAGGAATAGACTACAAGCAGTCCCTCCTTTTTCTCAGGGATAGTCAAGTGGGGGAGCATGCGAGGACACGCAAAAATAACCACCCATGAGAAGATGCCCTGTGTGAGCAGGAAAATTCCCTGAGAAAAATGGAGGGTTGCTCGTACTCTACGTGAGGAATAACAATAGTCAAACCAACAACAAACCAGTATTTTCAGGAGAATAAGATAGATATTCAGAATCGCCTGGTAAAAGGGTTCTTTTCTTACAGGATAATTACACATTTGCGCAGCCAGGAATTCAAATGAAAGTCAATGCCCTCCGAGAACTGATTCAAAGAATCGATGGTGAGTGAGGATTATTATTCTTTTAAGGTAACATGTTCTCTCCAGTTTTCTTCTTTCACTGTGTCTACTACATTGTATAACCAAGGGAGCGGGATGATCTATGAGAAGGATTCCCCATGCTTCATGATAATGTTTTTACATCTATTAATAGTTTTGCGCCATGCTGTGAAATTTATTTTTATTTCCTTCTGATCGAGTTTCTGACACAGTGCAGGGTTATTTGAGCCAATTTGTACACTTATAATACAGGCTGAGAAATTTCTGAACGCTGATTGGTCAAAACGAGCTGAATTTATCTCAAATACCACTCTTGACTTGCCATATTTGGAAGAGAGTGGTATTTCAACGCCTTGAAATACCACTCTCTTCCAAATATGGCAAGTGTGACAATTGACTCTAAGAAGAAAAAAACAAGATGGCGGACATTTCTATTGTTTAGCGTGTGGACTAAAGTGGGCATTTCAACGAGATTATCCGTCAAAGTGTCCAAAAACCGACGAATATTGAAAGCAAAACACTTTTGTGTGGTGTGAAGCTACGATCGTCGTGTACTCGGGTAGGATATTTGCCTTGTATTATAAACAAATAATAGCATGAGTTGTACGTAGTATTTGGAATAATACCGGCTCGTAATATTTCAATTTCAATTTTGAAATATTATTCGCGGTATTATTTCCAAATACTACTACAACTCATGCTATTACCTATACAAATACAATACAGTCGTATTTCAAGTTTAATAGAATGGTTTGTATTCATTCCACCTTGTGATTGGCTCCAATTGACGGGTTGTGAACACAGTACAATGTAGTTGCACTGTAAAGGAAATACAATTGAAGCTCCCGTAAGCGGACACCCTCGGGAAGCAGGAGAAGTGTCCGCAACTGTAGCCGGTTGCTTACGGGAATTTGTAAAATAATACAGAGTTTGTATGAGCTAGAGTTCAAACTGGGTTTTGCCAAGGCAGCCGTAAATAGAGCTGTCCGTTAAAGAGAGTGTCTGCTCAGAGAGCTTTGACTGTAATACTTATTCATAATTTGGCACATGTTCTTTTTCAGGCTTACAAAACTAATTCATTGCTTATGTCTTTTCTTTCCTTACCAGAACCTCTTAATAATCACTTGGCAAAAAATCAGGTGGAATATCTCCAGTTTGCCTTCCGATGGATGAACAATCTTTTAATGCGTGAAATGCCTCTCAGATGTACAATACGACTGTGGGATACATACCTGGTGTGTACTACTATGTTATCATTATTTATCTACGGTAAAAATCATCAGGCTTACAGAAATATGACAATAAAACACTAAACAATTTACGTTTTACATTCTATATTTTACATTATAAGGCCCGGTCAAACGGTCACAACATTTGCCACAACATTCTCACAACATTTGTTGTGACATGTTGTGACCATGCCCGGTCAAACAGCCACAACAACCTCACAACATTTCAAGAACAAAAGAAATGTTGTGACGATGTTGAGACAAAGTTTAAATGAATTGAAACTCTTCACAACATCTCACAACACCGGGTGGTCAAACGGTCACAACATCGGCTCACAACAAATGTTGTGACAAATGTTGTGACCATTTGTGACGGGGCCTAAACAAGATACTATGCGCGCTCTGATTGGCTGAAAACCATTTACCACAACTCTATGGAAACATTGAAAATTGCTTCGTGCTTTTATTTCATAAAAAACAATAGAAAACGTTTTCCCTGTGTTTCCATAGAGTTATGGTAACACTCGCGAAAGTTTGGGAGAACGAGAAATTGCTGTGGATGCACTCGCCTGCTGCTCGTGTTTCCACAGCATTTCTCGTTCTCCCAAACGTCACTCGTGTTACCATAACTCTATGGAAACACGGAAAACGTTTTCTATTTGGTATTTAGAAAATGCGTTATCATTATCATTACCTATTTTTGGGTTTGATTCATAGAGCGATTTTCAATTGAGTATCGAAAGTAATCCGAAATTGGTTTTGCTTTACTACGTTCTGTGATTGGTTTAAAAAACTCGCGCCACCTACTCAACCAATCAGATGCTAAACCAAAACCAATCATGGTTTTGGTTTTGGTTTTGGTTTTACGACACTCAAATGAAAACCACCCTATGACAAGAAATGGTTTTACTATAGTGGATGTAATACATTGTGTTCTGTGCTTTTCTTCTAACCAGGCTGTAGAAAATGGATTTGCATCTTTCCACCTGTACGTGTGTGCAGCGTTCTTGAAACAGTTTTCAAGGGATATAGTGGAAGAGACTGATTTCCAGGTTTGTCTCACAAGCATGTCCAATACTCACCACTTGTTCGTGAAAAAAAGTCGTGAAAGTTATTAGTGTGTATAATGAGTTCCACGAGTCGTACGAGTTGACTAAACCCCTACCTTACAGCTCTACTTACAGTCTAAGTGTCTACATGTATAATGAGATGCAATTTCACCAGTTTACGACTCGTACAAGTCGTACGACTCGCACGAGTTCAATCTTTTACGACTTGAACAAGTGGTGAGTATTGGACAACCCTTGTCTCATGCGTTTTACCCTTGTTACAAGTTTAGAAGCGTCAGTAGAAAGCTAACGCAACCATGACGACATCAGCGAGGACAACGTCGATTAAAAATATGATTTATATTTTACTTAAGAATGTCGCCGTAATTTAGATGTATTCAGTTTGTCTATCGGTGTCAGAGCTATCCGCAGCTGAATATGTCAAGACCGTGTTCAATTCCAATACTTCCAAATAGAACTTGAACAATCCGCCATCGTGATTCATGTTCTCCACAAAACGCAGAATTGGTTATTTCACGTTGTTAGGGACCATAAGCAACGGCGACGGCGACGGCAACGAGAACGTCACAAAACAATAGGTTTAATTAGTAGTACAATAGCTCTGCACGTGCGTTTTCAATCTTTTCAATCATTTTCAATCTTTTCAATCAAAACAACAGGGACCTTAAGCAACCACGACGGCGACGCCATGGAAAACGTCACTTCAAAAGTGAATTCACGTTCCTGTAAACTACTTCGCGATTATTCCAACACGTTCAATTTGTCCAATGTGGCCGAACTGTCCAGGAACTGAATTCGTAGGGACTGAGTTCAAGTCCAGATAGAGAAAGGAAAATTCACCGTCTTGTGTTCGCGTTCTCCGTAATACTTTGAATTTGGTCATTTCACGTTGTTGTTTTGCAGAGGACGGCTAAGAAATGTACCAAACAGTATAACGCACGTGCAAAGCCATTGTATTGCTCATTAAACCTATTGTTTAGTGACATCCTAATCGCCGTCGTCTTCGTGGTTGCGTTAAGTCCCTAATGTCACACAAAAAGCGCGGTTTTAATTACTGTGGAAACACTAACACTACAGCTACAGCCAGTCATTGGACGGCAAACAGCGCAATGAAACAATTCGAACTCATTGACAAGTGAATAGGCCATTTGCGAGTTGCCTTTTGCCTCTGTTTCAAAACGAGTCCTGGCGCACAACCTTTGTTATGGTAATTAGTTTTACCTGCGCGTTTATTGTCATGCAAATCAAACTCATTACCATAACAAAGGTTGTGCACCAGGACTCGTTTTGAAACAGAGGCAAAAGGCAACTCGGAAATGGCCTATTAAACCTTTGGTGGCGAACCTGGCAAAAGTCGTCATTTGGTGATAGTAAATAAGGAATCCAGTGTTAACGTAACAACTTTCCTTCCAATCAACAGGGGCTGATGCTGTTACTGCAGAATCTACCAACGATCAACTGGGATGATCAGCGGATCAGTCTGCTGTTAGCCGAAGCCTACAGATTGGAGTACATGTTTGCGGACGCACCTAAGCACCTGCAGCACCTCTCCTGAATGATAAAACAGTCAATTTTTCACGTTGTAAATACAGGGTACATATTCAGTTAGCACGCAGATAAGTCTACCTTTTCAGTCACCTGGATCCAGCGAGAAATTAGTTTTTCTAAAGAAGCTCTGTATTGTGCTGTGTCGGCAACCAAGTGGAGGATTCAACAGCTCGCCCCCATTCCATTCCCCCCAGGAAACACACGTGGTGCAGTCCTCTTCTTCTGTGCCCGTGCGTTGTTTGTCCAGCGGTAATCAGGTCACGTGTTTCTTTGGTAATGACGTCAACTCAAGTGCTGTTTGTGAACACGCAGCTTTCCGTTAGACCTCATACCAGTCAGGGAGAACTCTTCAACTGCTGTTGTTGGCAAAACTTCATTGAAGAACTCGAAGATATTTTGATTCTAATTCTCCAATCAAGCACTCACGAGTATTGCCGGAAAACAGTCACTCTAACATGGCGCAATGCCGATTCGTTACGTTGCTAAGCAACTTCGGGGACGAAAACACCGTGGGCTCAGTCCCCGTCTCAGAGGTAGGATGTCGACATCAAGTACTTGTTCCCTCGACTATTTGAACCGTGACTGCATGCAAAGCATCAGTGTCAGCGACAAGTATATTGAAATTCAGAAATAGAAAATGTCGCACGTGTTTCCATAGCCTGATGCAAATGTGTGAGAAAGTTGGGGAGAATTTGTATGTACTTACGTACATAAACTTTCGAATTCCATATTCTCGAGTGATCACATCAGGCTATGCAAACAAGAAGCGACCATTTTCTATTTATGTTGTTAAATAAAGCCAACAAAGTGCAATCATAACGTCATAACCGTGTTTACATAACCTCGTGCAACACGACTACACAACCAATCAGAGCGCGCGTTATATGATCAAAATTTTATAACAGTAAGGTCCCGCGTTCTTCCACAATATGGTAACAACATGGTACCAATATGGCATTTATGGTAACAATATTGTTGCAATATGGTGCTAATAAAATTTCTCATTGTTTTTCCTGTGGAAAATAATTAATGGAGCCAGAGGCTAAGTGCTGTCTTTGGAGACCAGAGAAAGAGTAGGAGGCTCGGCGAATTAATTGATGTCGTTTGTGATTGGTTAAAGAGAGGATTAAGAATCTCCTTATAAGGAAATGTGAAGCCACTATGGGCATTTTGGGTCCTGAGTGAGTATAAGGAAATGTAAGTGCACTTGAGATCACGTGACAACTTGCTAGATAAACAAATCCAGACGGAATTTGCTGAGCACATGGTTCTCACTACGTATGGTTCCTTCAAGCAGTAAATATCAAATGGTTAAGAACCTATTGATTCTGGGGAATGAAAGTACGCTTGGTTCTGAAGAGGTGTTGCTAAGCAACATAACATAACCCACGGGAGTGCTAGTGCTGTTTTTTTATTGGACCATGTGAATCGGAAAGAATCTGCGAGTTTGCCGCCAAAAAACGACACGTGTTGCCCGCGCCATAGCACAGTCAGGGGAATAAGTACCAGTTTGTGACGAAATTCCGTCTCCGAGTCGGGACTGAGCCCACGATATTTCCGTCCCGAAGTTGCTAAGCAACATGACGTATCATTGCGCTATGCTGGCGTGGACAATTTTCGGAGTACTCGTGAGTGCTCGCGCTGTTTTTTGATTGGATAAATAACGATCGCAAACTTCGAATTGCTTCAACGAAGATTTGCCCAAAGAACGGCACTTGTTCCCCCGACTTGAGCGAAACCTTCAAAATAAAACTTCAACTGTGTTACTTAAAACAAGGTGATACGATCAAATTATATATGGCGCGGTTACTTGTAATGAGGCTTATTATATTTTTATAAATATTAAGCCTCGTTATCTACCGCACCTTTCTTAACTCTTTCACTCCCAAGAGTGCCAAGTTCAAAACGGGGGGAAAAATCTTGAATTTCATTTTGCAAAATTGTCAAAAACAAATAGCACCACTTGAAAGTACTACTCAATAGCTTTCATTTGAATGGTCACACACTAGGGTTTCATCCTACAGAACTCAATAGTTTTTAAAACACAACATGTATTGACTCAAGGTTTGACTCTGGGAGTGAAAGGGCTAATACAGTGCTCTGTAGCCCAGCCTATTAAAAGACAAGTATGAATATTTTTATTTAAGTAGCAATAAATAAGAAATGTCGTCTTTGTTACTGACAAAAATGTTAAATCTTCAACAGCAGTAAATAGATGTTGAAAATAAAGGTTAAGAACTCTGAGATTCGAAAAAAAAAGGTTTTAATTACTTCACCGATTTAATAGTTCGGGAAAATGTCAGGGAATAAAACGTTTCTGAACTGAGGACGCGAAAAAAGTTGGGGGAATTTTTAGTATCCTGGTCAGGGAATTCTTTATTGGCTAGCATGACTTTTTGGCTGACAAAAACGTAAAAATTACGACACACAACAGGCAAATTCATGCTCCTTTGTGTGTGTGAGGTCGTTGTGAGAGGGGTACAGTCTTGGGTGGTTAACCTTGGTAGAGAAGTTAGCAATGGGCGAAAATCCCCTACCACCCCTTCCCCCCCCCCCCCCCCCCCCCCCGCCCCTGGCTGGAGAGAAGCACTGAGAGTGAAGTGTTTTTCCCAAGAGCACAACACATTGGCACTCGAACCCAGACCTCTCGATCCGGACTCTCACTCAAATGATCAGTATTCAAAATTATCAGTATTCGCTTACGAATTTTGCATCGCGCGCCAACAAGACCGCCAGCTACGCAGGCTAACACGGCGGGAAGTCAAAACACACAATTCAACCCGCTTGTTGATAGCTAAACACTATGAAAACAAAAAGTGATATTCGACGAAATGAAAAGTGATAATCAACGAAACGAGCTTGTTTTTTGTTGTTGTAGCGACGTACATGGACTTGGACTGGGCCAGACGGTGCTGTGTAACTCTTAAACACAGCGGGAAGTCAAAACACACAATCTAACCCGCGTGCGTGTTGATATCTAAACACCTGAAAACAAAAAGTGATATTCGACGAAATGAAAAGTGATAATCAACGAAACGAACATGACCAGTCTGAATATATTCCTAAAATCAAATATAACCACCAAACATATTCATTTTGTTTCGTTTCGTTTCGTTGAATATAACAAGCCCAGCTCAAGAATTTGTTAGTGAAAACAGCAAAAATGTAAACAAAGCGGAAATTGTGCAAAAGACACAGGGTCCAGAGGAGTTTAATTTGATCGTACAAAACTCGCTTTTAACGTCTTTACCTTGTAAACTAAATCCTTGTTTGTGCAATAAAATCCTGAATCCAATTTCAACCGTTTTTATGTTTTCCTATTTGCCATATCCTTTCGATCAACTGATCGATATTCGTCCGCAATGTTTTTTTATTTCGTAAGCCGCAAACACTGGCTCGCGGGCGCAAATTATCTTTCTTGAATAAGTTACGAAGTGCCGGACAACGAGTCGACGAAGTGTAAGACGACCTTCGCAAGCTTTCGAGCCCACAGTAATTTGGCCTGCGGTATATATATGTAACGCAAATACGGCGACGTTACTTCAACGGAACAGTAGCCTGCGTCGCAGACGGACTCAACCGCCGGTAAAACAGTGGCCCGATCAAATTTTACACGATCAAATTGAACTCCTCTGGACCCTGTGCAAAAGACTTATCCAGCAATGAGGCAGCACAGGTTTGCCTGGTGAACCTATTTTTTAATTTATTCCTCCCCTCCCCTCCCTTCTTATCATAATATTTCCCACTAATCTTTGCGAGTGTAGTAGCTTCCCTTGTGAAAAGATGGCGGAAAAATGGCCCTGAAGTAGGGTTAGCGGTCGTTAGCAGGTTTGTTCTTTATTTAAAACTGCTTGAACTAGTAATATTATACTTTATATGAAACGTCAGCTAACTTGCCTTTACTTTTGTTTGCAGCTCGGAGCCTGGAGACACAATATGGAGGAATTACAGAAAGCTTTGTTCACCTCGTGCAAGAGTCGATGAAGAAGGTAATAAGATTCTAATTTCACAACTAGCTTAAGCTTATATATTGAACTAGATACAGTCGAAGCTCCTGTAAGCGGACATCCCTCGGGAAGCAGAAAAAGTATCTGCAACTGGAGATGTCCGCTATTAAACGGTAATATGTATAATACAGAGTTTGTATGATCGAGCTTGAGTTCAAACAGGGTTTTATTAGAGCTGTCCGCTTACGCGTGTCCGCTCAGAGAGCTTCGACTGTATTTACATCAACGCTGCATGTACATGTACGGCCATCAGAGTTTCTTTTGCGTCAGTAGAGGCACATATAAATAAGCTGACAGAATCCAATATGTAGATGTACAGATATTCATGCACTGTACATACAGTACTTAATAGACCTGCAAAACACATCAGGGCCATTCCATTTTATATCCAAGTTGGTGAGGTCAGTCAACATATACCCCCGAAGAAAACAAGATGAAAGTGCTGTACATGCAGTTTACAGCAGACTGGGTATAAAATGTGGACTGAGACCAAAACTAATGGGATCTTTTATTGTGTGGTTCCAGAAAATATCCATACCCCCCCCCCCCCCCCCCACGGAAGACATTTTGTTTTTCACCCCCCCACCCCTCAGGAATTTCCGTTCCAAGGGGGTCTTTGATGACCCCCCCTCCCCCCAGGAATTTCCAGTATTTTTAAACGTGGACCCCTCCCCCCCCCCCACCCTCGGAAATTCCAAAAGGTTTTGTACCTAAAAAAATGAAGACTCAGTTACGCAAAATATACGTTACAATCCGATCGCTTTCATCAACACGCACACGGCTAACAGAGTTTACAGAAAGAACAAACAATGAACGTGAATCACAAATTTAATCCAAAGGAAGAAAGAATATCTTTCTTTCCAATCAAAAATTTAACTTACTTGTCTTGAAGTCTGATTATGTTTTTGTTTTCAAGACACTTTGCCATTGCTTAGCGCTTGCACGACGAAGGAAAATTCGAAAATCGTTCGTGTTCATAACAAAGCTGAGCAACCTGGCTTTTCCTAGAAACAATGGCCAGGGGACTGGGAAGGAGTTTTGGTCGGCCATTTTGATCCCGTTCGGTTCAGTTCGTGCTTGCAACTTCAAGAGACATTTTTTCTCATTTAGAGAGGCGGTAAACTCAGAAAATAAAAGATACATGAAAGAACAAGATGTTTGGGATTATTTCAATGGCCAGAATATTTGATTTGGCTTGGTTTCTTTCCTCGAAAATAGAGACAAAGTACGTATGTATTTCTTACGAATTTGTTGTGTTTGTTCAGAAGGGAACCCTCTGGAAAACAAGCTCTGCATGAACCCTCCCTTTCCTTCGGAATTCCCTGGCCTTTAACCCCCCCCACCCCCTCGGAATTTCCAGTTGTCTTCCGTGGGGGGGGGGGGGGGGGGGGGGGGGGGGGTATGGATATTTTCTGGAACCACACATTCAACCGTAGAGTCCATTCTAATATTGAATGCTGATTTGATTAAATCTAACAAAGTGCAGTGGAATCCTGATTTCTCTAACCTCCAAGGGAACCAAAAACTGGTTTGAGAAATCAGGAGTTTGAAATATTGCAGGTAAAATTTCAGTGAAACAAATCCGAGGGAAACAATTTGGTTAGAGTTGTCGGGGTTTTTCAAGGTTTTGAGAAATCAAGGGTTTGAGAAATTGGGATATATATACTAAAATGCTAAAAATAACCTCCAGTTGGTATGAAAATATGCATGGATATTTGTCTGTGGACATTATCTGATTTGAGAAGCAAATAGCTTTCCATGAGAAAATCTTGAGGAAAACTGTGAACTTCAAGGAACTGATTATGTCCAAGGACATATACATTGTATCCATGCATATATATTTTTAAAGCCAATTGGAGGCTATTGTGTTTATTATCCTTCAAATATTTCCACCCAAGGCCGCTCTTTTTTTAGATCTTCATCAAGGTGTTAACCCATTGACACCTAGCGTACAGTACCGCTCAAAAGTAAGTTACCACCCACGGGCGAGACACGTCACGTTTATTCGCGAGACACGTCTCGTTTCTCGCGAGATGCATCTCGTTTCTCGCGAGAGGCCGTCAGAAAACTATAAGTACACAGTAATGCGTTGTGTCAATGGACTGAAGATAAGCATATCGCAATTTCGACGACCATCGAAGGTTTTGATGTGCATATGGCATAGAAGGGCTTGATTTATACGTACAGTTATACAGGCCAGAGATAAGCGAACAACGCAAACGCAAAACATGCGCTCGATTTTCGCAAAAAGAGTTTCCCCTCTGCGCGTTTTTACTATTGTTATTCACCGCTGAAATTTGCTTTGTGAGACATTGTTTTGAAAAACAAAGGTTTATGTCGTTCCCAAAATGCTTACAGATCGAAATTTGCATAACGTAAGAAACATCCATTCATCCATCCATATTAAATTTCCAAGACCATTTTGATGAAGTTTTATCTGTTTTCCCGAACGATCCAGCCACCTGGAATCTTGAAATCTGTTTTGATCCATCGAGTCACGCTTGTTCGAAAGAGTAAATCCAAGATCATGCAGAGCGTCTGCCAACCTTCGTTTTGGTGACACCTTCATGGCTACTTGGCGAACTCCCAAGGGAAACAAAAAATAGTTCAAGATAGTGGGGGTTCGAGTTAATTAGCCGATAGTATTTAGTTAGCGGGGTTCTACTGTACTTCTTCAATACGACCTGTACAATGCACAAATCCTGTGGTTTAGATAGCTTTCAAATATGCAAATCAGTCAATGCTCATCTGCATTTTTTATAACCAGTTGCAGTGCTCTGCATTACCTAGTCTGCATTATTTTATACTCAGTCTGCAGTACACACTTTATACTGACGGACAGGAGAACCAATATAATTATAAAGAACCCAATAATTATGTCAGTGGTAGATTACAGTATGTAAAAGTGAAATTGGGATACCCATACAGTGCAGGTCGATCTGTGAATGTATCATTAATTATTTATTGTCAAGTAATCATTTTTTCACTAAATGCCAATGAAGAGCAGGGCTCGAAATAAATTATTATTATAAGTCACTAAAAGGCAACTAACTGGAAGAAAATAGTCACCAAATGCAAATTTTTCCAGCTAGATTGTACATGTAGGTTGAAAGTGTTTTCAATTCCCTTATCCAAAATTTGGTAGTGTTGGACACAAATAATTTAATACTTTAAAATGTGTGGTTCCAGAAAATATCCATACCCCCCCCCCCCCCCACCCCTCAGGAATTTTCCATTCCAAGGGGGTCTTTGATGACCTTTCCCGCTCCCCCCAGGAATTTCCAGTATTTTTAAACATGGACCCCCTCCTCCCCTCGGAAATTCCAAAAGGTTTTGTACTTAATTAAATGAAGACTCAGTTACGCAAAATATTGTTACAATCGCTTTCCATCCGACACCCACACGGCTATAAACACAATTTACAGAAAGAACAAACAATGAACGTGAATCGCAAACTGAATCCAAAAAAAAGAAAGAATATCTTTCTTTCCAATCAAAAATTTTAACTTACCGTTGTCTTGAAGTCTGATTATGTTTTTGTTTTCAAGAGATTTTGCCATTGCTAGCACGACGAAAGGAAAATCGTTCCTGTTCGTAAACAAAGCTGAGCAACCTGGCTTTTCCAAGAAACAACGGTCAGGGGACTGGGAAGGAGTTTTGGTCGGGCCGCATTTTGATACGGTTCGGTTCGTGCTTGCAACTCTTCAAGAGCTCTTTTATCTCATTTAGTAGAGGCCGGTAAACTGAGAAAATAAAAAATACATGAAGAGAACAGGGATGTTTGGTTTATTTCAATGGTGCAGAAATGTTTGATTTGGGGGCTTGGTTTTCATTCCCACGATAATAGAGACAAAAGTACGATAAGTATTCTCATGAATTTGTTGTGTTTGTTGAGAAGGGAAACCCTCCTGGAAACCAAGCTCATGCGTGAACCCCCCTCTCGCTTGGCGGAATTCCTGGGCCTTTAACGCCCCCTTGTCCCTCCTGAATTTCCAGTGACGCGATCCCGTGGGGAGGGTATGGATATTTTTCTAGAGACTCACACAGTGACTTCCTACTATAACACGGGGTAAAGTTTCTGCACAAAAAAAGTTTCTACACTA
>MU826015.1:0-28115 GCA_029204205.1 Desmophyllum pertusum | reverse complement strand
TTCAAGTCGTATCGCGGCAACGCGTTGTGTAGGGATATTTTACAGGTCGTCGCAAATGAACCACGAAAAACCAAAGGTGACGGTTAAAGGTGATTTATTGCAGCAAGATGATACGATCAAGGTGAAACGATCCAAACAAAAAACGATCGTAAACTGAAATACAATACAACGAATTTCTATCAAGATCGCGAAATAACATGAAACAAACTAAGTGCCTTAGTGGCGATAATGCGATTCCATAACAATAACATAAACTCACTAATATAAAGGCTTCTTAAACTACACGAGTTTCAATCAATACTAATTCCATAATGACATTTATAAACTGATTTAGAGCTTAGTGCTCTCTAACCTATAAAAGTGGGCGTTAAAACTCTTGAGGCGTTTTGATCCATTTTACTCCTTTGCAATTGTAAATCAATTAAATCTTGCGTTGTACATGGTTGTACACAAATAATGTTCATTTAAATACTTTCGCCCATAACTAGAGACTAGAACTAAACAAAAACAACGAAAGAATACTCACATATCGGTCCCGCTTGTGCCAAAGGTTAAGAACGCAAAAACGAATACAAGACCACGACGAAATCCTATGAAACTCTGGCAAAAGGACGCTAAACCGCGCTTTTATATGTGCGTGGGGACGCTAAAAGCGACGCTAAAAGGTCCGATTACAAAAACTAATAAATCAAGAATAAACATACTGAAACTAAGGTCGTAACTAGGGATTAAATTATAAACACGCTAATCAAGATAGGGGCCTTGTACTAGTGTCCATTACATGGCTCCCCTGAAATAATCATATTTCAATCATATTCACTACTCGTAAGTTAAGGCTATCAATGTTCAAGTGTTCACTAAATCAAGTTCCTTTTTACAGTTCAGTCAATGCTTGTAGTGGCTCCTCGGCCGGGACTTACCCCGGATCTCGTTCAGTCCTTTGTTGACATCAGCAGCACTAGCTTCTGGACTGGTCGCTCCAAATACCGCATAGGACCAGTCCTCTTGCCGGTTTTATCCAAGCAGCTGTCCGCAAGAGCTACTTGGACCTTGCGCTCTTGCCCATCAGAGCTAGGGTAGACAGCTGATACACGTGCTAGCTGCCATGCACTACGATGGAGATTCTCATCCTTGACTATGACGACATCATCAATCACCAAATTCCTCCGAGGGCGTGTCCACTTCTGGCGCTGTTGTAGACTGAGGAGGAACTCCTTTCTCCAGCGGGTCCAAAACTCATTGGCAAGATGCTGAACTCGCCTCCAACGCCTCCTACAATACAGGTCTGCTGGCTGGAACGCACCTGGTGGAGCGAGAACGATCTTTGACTTCATGGTCAGCAGATGGTTAGGGGTCAAGGGGCTTGGCGAATCTGGATCTCCAAGTTGGTTGACTGTCAGCGGGCGACTGTTGACTATCGCCTCCGCTTCACACAACAGAGTCCTGAGAGACTCATCGTCCAACTGCTCTCCGTTATCCTGTAATAGAGATGACAGGACGTTGCGCACCGATCTAATTTGGTGCTCCACACACCTCCCATGTGGCTCGCTGCTGGGACATTCATCTTGAAGGAGAACCAGTCACATTGTTCCTCCAGCAGCTTGGCTTTGATCTTTTCCTGATCCATCTCAGTTAAGGCTTGGGCGAGTTCTTTACGAGCTCCTACGAAGTTTGTTCCCTGGTCACTCCTTAACTGGCGGATGGGACCTCGACGACTGATAAATCTCCTTAGGGCGTTGATGAATGAATCCGTTCTCGAGGGAGTTGGCGGTTTCAAGGTGTATAGCTCTCGAAGCCATACAGGTAAAGAGGACGCCGTAGCGCTTCAGCTCCTTGCGTCCGTCCTTTACAATGTAGGGACCAAAATAATCAACGGCGCAGTAAGTTAAAGGTGGAGTAGACTCAAGGCGATCTTCGGGCAGGTCTGACATCCTTTGTTCCTGCACTACTCCACGAAGTCTCTGGCACTTAACACATGACGAAATCACGCTGGCGACTGCCGACGAAACCGCTGATCACCCAGAACCCGTTCGATCGTATTTCATTAAGTGTCATGCCTTTGCCTTGATGACTTGTGCGCTCGTGAAAATGCTTGACGATTAGCATCGTGACGTGACTATTTCGAGGCAGAATGATTGGAAACTTTATGTCATCAGACAGGCTTGCGCGTCTGAGACGTCCACCGACTCGCAGTAGTCCGTCTGCATCTATAAATGGATCGAGCTTGTAGAGCGAGCTGTATGTTTTCATATTTGCTTTCCTCTGCTGAGCGAAGACTCTACTGTCGGGGTGGGCATTCTCCTGTTTTATCTTCTTTAGGGTTGCTAATTCCTCCTGGAATGCGATGATCTGTACTGCACGAATGATCGCGCACTCTGCGCTTTCCAGATTGCTGACCTTCAATGATCGCGTTTCCTCATTGTTGCACTGTTTCTTGTGCACGCGATCTCTTAGGCACCTGACGTAGCGTTGGCACAGGGCAACTGCTCGTTTCGCACGATGCCAGTCAGAGAAGTATTCTACTCTTTCTGCAAGGTTTAACTTCTGTGAATCTGCCTGCTCAATTTGCGCGGTTGCTGTAGTTGCCATGGCGACAGATTTCTTAACTTCAGGGTCGTTTTGCTGGAGCTCATGACTGGCTTGATTATCTTCTTGGTCACTGGTTGGCCACTTGTTTTCCTTCTCCCAAAGGAATGCTGGTCCAGTTATCAATCGGGAATCCAACAACTCTTTCGCTTTCATTCCACGCGAAGCCTCGTCGGCTGGATTCTGTTTCGATGGGATGTACTTCCATTGGTCAGTACAAGTGTTGTCTTGAATATCCTGGACTCTGTTGGCAACAAACACGTGGAATCTTCTACTCTCGTTACTGATATATCCAAGTACTACTTTACTGTCCGTCCAGAAGTATTCTTGGTCGATGTGGTACTCTAACTCCTGACGCAGCTGTTGACTAATCCTCACTGAGCACACAGCAGCGGTAAGCTCCAGTCTTGGTATGGTCACTGGCTTCAGCGGTGCTACTCTGGACTTGCCCATCACGAAAGCACAGTGAATTCTCTGGTGTTCATCTATCAGTCGTAAGTAACTGCATTGGCCGTAACCTTTGACGCTAGCATCTGAGAAATGATGGATTTCTGCTTTCACTATACGACCGAAGTTTTCGGGCTTGTAACATCTAGGGATTGAGATGCGCTGTAGCTGTAACAGCTCTGCTCTCCACTTCTCCCACCTAGCCTTTATATCGGTCTGGTATCGGGTCATCCCAGCCTACGTCATGGCGGCACAGCTCCTAAAGAATTGACTTCCCGTCTAACAAGAGCGGAGCAACGAATCCGAGTGGGTCGAATATTGAACTTACAGTGGAGAGAATTCCTCGTCTAGTGCACGGCTTATCCTGAAGCACGATGATGAACTGAAAGCAGTCGGACTCAATACACCACTGAACACCAAGTGTGCGCTCTATGGGAAGCGAATCAAGGTCTAAGTCCAACTCTTTGACACCATCTGCTCTGTCAGACTCTGGAATTGTTCTGATGACCTCTTTGCTATTTGACACAAACTTGTGGAGATTGAAACCTCCTCTGCTGCACATCTGCTTCACATCTGCAAACGAGCTTTACTGCTTCATCAACTGACGGAACAGACTTCAGACCGTCATCAACGTAGAAATCATTGCGAAGGAAATCTGCGACGGTAGCTCCAAATTCATTCTCATGATCGTTTGCGGTTGACTTCAACGCGAAATTAGCGCAGCCAGGCGACGAGGTGGCTCCGAACAAGTGCACAGTCATCCTGTACTCTTGAGGTTCCTTTAGTGACATCACCATCCTCCCACCAGGGAAAGCGAAGGAAATCCCTGTGTTCTTCATTGACTCTCACTTGGTGGAACATGCCCTCTATGTCGCATGTAAAGGCGATGAGCTCCTGTCGAAACCTGCATAGTACACCAGTCAAGTTGTTTGTCAAGTCAGGGCCTTGAAGCAGGTGCTTGTTCAACGACTCGTTTTCATACTCAGCAGCACGATCGAAAAACCACACGGATTTTATTTGGTTTCTTTGGATGGTAGACACCATGGTGCGAAATATACCAAACATCGTGCTTCGATTCTGCTTGCTCACTAGTTGCATGCTCTGACTTCGGCACCCTTTCCGCGTATCCATTGCCTATCATTTTCTTCATAAATTCCATATAGTCTTCGCGATATTCTGGCCGTTTCTTCCCTCGAACCGTCTTTTAAGCTGATTAAGCCGGCGAAGCGCTGCACCTCTATTGTTGGGGAGTTCAAAGCGTTCATTCTTCAAAGGCAACGGAAGCTCATAATGGCTGTCTTCGCATTGATGGATCCCCTGCTCAGCTATCTCCAGAAATTTTCTATCTTCTTTGGATAATCCATGTTTCGATGCATTCTTGTGTTCTACGAAATCGAGCTCAAACATTTGATTGATCGCAGATGGATTTATTATCTCCTTTGTTTTCCCGTTGAAAACGAAGCTTAGCTGGCTGTCGCGAGTTCCCGGGATAATTTCCCTCGCCACGATGCGGTGACATGTGGAATTCAGGGCGTGGTCTTCCAGGGGGATGTCTGACGTCACGACTGGTCCCACGACGCTCCATCCTAGCAAGGTTCGAACTGCGTAGGGCTCCTCACTCTTACCCGATATGACTTCTTTCGGTTTGATCGCCTTGGGACAGTTGCAACCAATTAACAGGGCGATTTCCACATTTTCTTCATATGGCGGGATTTTATCTTGAATTTTTTTAAGGTGTGGCCACTTGTCGACAATCTCTGGTGTCGGGATTTGATCTCGCCTGGACGGAATGCTGTGTCGAGTGTACGCCTTTGGTAGCTCAACTTGGACCCGTCTGTCAAGGCGAAGCGCTACCAAACCGTCGACTCTTTCAACCATTAGCTTCTCGCGACCAAGCATGGTGCTCAAATTCAAACTTGTTTTAACACCCTCTATGCCGAGTTTCTGCTGCACTTGGGTGGTAACGAAGGTCGTGTCGCTTGCGTCGTCCAGGAGCGCGTACACTTTCACTTCCTTATCCGGGTTATCTTTGTGGAACAAAACGACTTGGAGTACGGGTCGCACTACAGCCAATTTTGTTTACATAAAAAATTTGTTTTTGGCGAGGAAAAATTTGCAAAAAATTCGCAAGTGCCAAATTTTGGTGGTGGTCGCACTCAAACCAAGATGTGTTTCCAAAACTCTCCTGATTGATGTAAATGTAAACTTACAAACGGCTTGGGACCAGGTTTCGTACTTCGCTTTCTTGGTTTTCGTCGTTTTCTTGCTGCTGGCTTCAATTGCAATCGAAGGAGATTGTTTTGAACTTGAGACGAATTGTTCTCCAAATTGCCGCCGGTAAATTGGTTTTGATCAGACCCAGTGTAGTCATAGACATTCGCGGCGTAATATCGATGTTCATGTTCTTCGTTTTCCGGTCGAAATAATCATTAAAAGAGTCAGATGAACCAGGTAAAAAATTATTTTGTCCTGTAATTGCACGCGCTAAACTAGCGAATCTTAATTATCAAAACATAGCATCTTGCGTGAATGACAGTTTAATGGCTAAAACGGGCTAAAATAACAAAATTGTGCGATTTTCACAAATTTGGTCGCCTCCAGGGCAACACTTCGGCTTCTTTGAAGATTGGCGAAAATTTGGCAATTCGCAAAAAAATTGGCAAAAAATTGAAACTGGGGTCGCACTGTATTTTACGATTTTTACGTTACGTGTTGACAGATTTGACACCTGAATAAACAAAATTGGTCAAAATTGGCTGTAGTGCGATTCCATAAGGGGCGGACCATTAGATATCCCGGGAGGGGGGGTAAAAAAATTCCAGTGCATGATATTTTTTTCCAGCCTGAGTTGTCTGCAGGATTTTTTTTTTAGGAGAACAAACTCTGCACAAATTTTTTTTTCACAGATCTTCTTATATATACATATGTTCCAGTTTGCTTGCAGGAATTTTTTTTTGATGGTCAGCTGCTTGCAGGATATTTTTTTTAGACAATTTTCCTTTGCAGGAATTTTTTTTTGGTAATTGTCACCCCCCTCCCGGGATATCTAATGGTGTCCAGACTATATCCAGAAAAGGCTATACGCGTGACGTAACGAAACCATTGTTCTCAGGGTCAGATCAAAACATTGAGTCACGTGTCCAAGCCAAAAAAAACAAAATGGCGGACGAAGGCGATGCGAAAAGTTCGTAAGTTGTTCTGTCGTTGTCGCGATCTTTTACACAAATTGAGACTTCATCCGTGTTTAAAACTTCAAAAATGTGAATTAAACCTCGTTGAGGATTTCAAAGATCAATTTGCAGAATCCACGCACCTCAAACCCGCTGCCGAAGACGAATGTTGTTGTGTGCAAATTATCGATCTCTGAGCAGTGCAGTGATGAAGTATTTAGCGATTTGTACAAACGAACAGGAATTATGAAAATGCAGGTTAGCGTTTTTTTTCTTCACTGGATACTGCACTTTTTGGCAGAGAGGAAAATCGAAACTTGAGGTCTTGACACTATAATATATACATGCTATATGAAAGTGCTTCTGTCTGCTGAAACTGATACCAAAGGAGAGCTGTTTGGGGAAAGAAAGGAACTATAAACTGCGCTGCTGAAATAAATTACGCTGTTGCGTTATGTTGGGGAAACAACAAATACAAGCTTTCAACATTTGAAGTGAATTTTATTCAGTTTAAAAGTATTGTCAGTATTTTGCTTTCTCGCCTGAAGAGTGTATCTGAAAAATGAAAAAAAGATACATTTTAGCTTAATTTGGTAGTAATAATATTGGTTAGTACATGTATTTTTTTTATGCTGATACTAATAAATTGAATTTGTTATAGTATATTAATTGATCTATATTGTGTGCACTGAGCAGTTTAAAACCAGCACACAAGTGGATGAATTTTAGGGCCTGTTTACATCTGACTATGAGCAATCCCTCATTTTTCTCAAGGATAGTCGAGTGGGAGAGCATGTGAGCGTGTGCGAAAATCCCACTCAACTATCCCTAACTTCAATTAAGTTGGACTGTTAGTGTTAGGAATGACACATTTTGATGGCATTTAGTTCACATGTAAGTTAAAAATATACACAAATTATCCCTGCTTAAGCTGGGTTGATCCTGGTGCAACTTTTACATGCAAAAACATAGTCGCCTAGAAGGGTTCCCCAGCTAGGCGGGTTTACAGGACGCTTCTAGGAGGGATACCCCTTCTGGCATGTAAAGAAATAAATAGAAAAACACAATAGACCCCGGTAGCCCTTATAGCCAGGGCACCCTATCTCCGTGTAAGGTGAAGCCATTCGGGGCCAAACTGGCCCGCACTGCTGTTGCTTATCCTGGTTTTGGTAGCATGAAGCCGACTAGGAGTATTACTACTCCACCTGGGTAGGGTGTCCAATGCCAGGTTACTCCCACCATTTTTGTTAGGTTGCCCAGGAGTATAAATGGGTACTAGCAAACTGTTATGGTGGAGGGAGGCATGGTGTGCCCAAGAACACAGTGACCCTGGCCAGGGCGAACCCGGACTGCTTGATCCGGATTCCATTTCACTAACCATTAGGCAACCACGTCTCCCACCTCTCAAAGTAAACAGACCCTTAAATTGTGTTTGCTAACTCGACCAAATACCCAAACAGGCTTTTAGTCAGAATTTGTAAAGTGGGCGTCCTGGAGGCATGTCCCCAAAAAATTTGTTAAAGGTTTGGTGCATTTTTCATCATTTTCTCCCAGGATTGGGCGTCCACAGGACACCTGGACGCCCTTCTGGCTAAAAGCTTGTACCCAAATCACGTCTTTAGTTGCTTTGTTGATGATGCCGCCGGCCATCATCATTATGCTGAATGGTACTGTCTATTTCCATCAGTTTAAATCAATTTGAAAAATTACTTTTTTTTTTGTTACAGCTTGTGGGGAATATGTGACCAAAAAGTGGTGGTTTAGGGGCATGATTGTTGTGCCCCTAACCACACTGGGGCTTCAAAACAATGCACTGGTTTCCTAAATTAATAGTTGTGGGCCACCAATACAAGTTTGGAGAATCAAGAAGTACTGTTGTATTCCAATCATTGTTCTAATACCTTCGGCAAATTAAAACCTGAACGAGCGAGAGTCTGTACCAAAGTTTATTCCACAAATGCTACAAAATATAGAGTTCAACTTTTTACCCTGCAGTGAAGGTAAGCTTATTAGCTTACATTTCTGCCGGAGACAAAAAATTCAGTTTTTGAGAGTACCGCAAAATGACAATTGCCTAAATTCTCGTACGCCAAAATACTTCATCCGTGAGTGAAAGCAGAAAATTCGCAACAGATACTCGATTTTTCAAAAATGGTCTACCATAAACTGAATATGGTCTTACCGTGCCCAGATCTCGAACAAAGATGGAACATGAACAGAAGAATTCAGCAAAATGTTCATTTCCCTGTCAAAAATTCTGTGAAGAGCACAAAATGAAATGAAAGATAGACTTACCGTAATGTAATAATCAAAATGGCGGCCACGCCCGTTCGCGAAGACGAAACTCAAAACGCTTGTAGAACTCTTTCAAATACAACCTTTTCGCCCAAGACTTCGCCATGTTGCTCGTTGACTGCATTCCTCTCGAAAACATACAAAGAAGTTCCCGATGTATTGGACAAACGTCCCGCACATGGACTGGGAAAAACAACGATGTATTTTTCAGCGGAATATTTTTTGTGATTTTTTCGTATTTCTCTGAGAACAATGTTTCGTGACGTCACGCGTATAGCCTTTTCTGGGTATAGTCTGGACTGATTACAATCCAGTAGTTACTGGTTATAAACTCGCCATTACAATCCAGTAGTTACTGGTTACAAACTCGCCATTACAATCCTGTAGTTACTGGGTTACAAACTCGGCATTAATATCCAGTAGTTTACTGGGTTACAAACTCACCATTACAATCCAGTAGTTACTGGGTTACAAACTCGGCATTACAATCCAGTAGTTACTGGGTTACAAACTTGGCATTACAATCCAGTAGTTACTGGTTACAAACTCGGCATTACAATCCAGTAGTTACTGGTTTACAAACTCGCCATTACAATCCAGTAGTTACTGGGTTACAAACCTCGCCATTACAATCCAGTAGTTACTGGGTTACAAACTCGCCATTACAATCCAGTAGTTACTGGGTTACAAACTCACCATTACAATCCAGTAGTTACTGGGTTACAAACTCGCCATTACAATCCAGTAGTTTACTGGGTTACAAACTCACCATTACAATCCAGTAGTTACTGGGTTACAAACTCGCCATTACAATCCAGTAGTTTACTGGGTTACAAACTCATCATTACAATCCAGTAGTTACTGGGTTACAAACTCGCCATTACAATCCAGTAGTTACTGGGTTACAAACTTTGCATTACAATCCAGTATTTACTGGGTTACAAACTCGCCATTACAATCCAGTATTTACTGGGTTACAAACTCGCCATTACAATCCAGTAGTTTACTGGGTTACAAACTCACCATTACAATCCAGTAGTTACTGGGTTATAAACTAGCCATTACAATCCAGCATTTACTGGGTTACAAAATCACCATTACAATCCAGTAGTTACTGGGTTACAAACTCACCATTACAATCCAGTAGTTACTGGGTTACAAACTCGCCATTACAATCCAGTAGTTACTGGGTTACAAACTTGGCATTACAATCCAGTATTTACTGGGTTACAAACTCGCCATTACAATCCAGTAGTTACTGGGTTACAAACTCGCCATTACAATCCAGTAGTTACTGGGTTACAAACTAGCCATTACAATCCAGTAGTTACAGGGTTACAAACTCGGCATTACAATCCAGTAGTTACTGGGTTACAAACTCGCCATTACAATCCAGTAGTTACTGGGTTACAAACTCACCATTACAATCCAATAGTTACTGGGTTACAAACTCACCATTACAATCCAGTAGTTACTGGGTTACAAACTCGGCATTACAATCCAGTAGTTACTGGGTTACAAACTCGGCATTACAATCCAGTAGTTACTGGGTTACAAACTCGCCATTACAATCCAGTAGTTACTGGGTTACAAACTCGCCATTACAATCCAGTAGTTACTGGGTTACAAACTCACCATTACAATCCAGTAGTTACTGGGTTACAAACTCGCCATTACAATCCAGTAGTTACTGGGTTACAAACTCGGCATTACAATCCAGTAGTTACTGGGTTACAAACTCACCATTACAATCCAGTAGTTACTGGGTTACAAACTTGCCATTACAATCCAATAGTTACTGGGTTACAAACTCGCCATTACAATCCAGTAGTTTACTGGGTTACAAACTCACCATTACAATCCAGTAGTTACTGGGTTTACAAACTTGGCATTACAATCCAGTAGTTACTGGGTTACAAACTTGGCTTTACAATCCAGTAGTTACTGGGTTACAAAACTCGGCATTACAATCCAGTAGTTACTGGGTTACAAACTCGCCATTACAATCCAGTAGTTACTGGGTTACAAACTCACCATTACAATCCAGTAGTTACTGGGTTACAAACTCGCCATTACAATCCAGTAGTTACTGGGTTACAAACTTGGCATTACAATCCAGTAGTTACTGGGTTACAAACTCGCCATTACAATCCAGTAGTTACTGGGTTACAAACTCGCCATTACAATCCAGTAGTTACTGGGTTATAAACTAGCCATTACAATCCAGTAGTTACTGGGTTACAAACTCGCCATTACAATCCAGTAGTTACTGGGTTACAAACGTGCCATTACAATCCAGTAGTTACTGGGTTACAAACTCACCATTACAATCCAGTAGTTACTGGGTTACAAACTCACCATTACAATCCAGTAGTTACTGGGTTACAAACTCGGCATTACAATCCAGTAGTTACTGGGTTACAAACTCGCCATTACAATCCAGTAGTTACTGGGTTACAAACTCGCCATTGCAATCCAGTAGTTACTGGGTTACAAACTCACCATTACAATCCAGTAGTTACTGGGTTACAAACTCGCCATTACAATCCAGTAGTTACTAGGTTACAAACTCGGCATTACAACTGATCCAGTAGTTACTGGGTTACAAACTTGGCTTTACAATCCAGTAGTTACTGGGTTACAAACTTGCCATTACAATCCAATAGTTACTGGGTTACAAACTCGCCATTACAATCCAGTAGTTACTGGGTTACAAACTCGCCATTACAATCCAGTAGTTTACTGGGTTACAAACTTGGCTTTACAATCCAGTAGTTACTGGGTTACAAAACTTGGCTTTACAATCCAGTAGTTACTGGGTTACAAACTCGGCATTACAATCCAGTAGTTACTGGGTTACAAACTCGCCATTACAATCCAGTAGTTACTGGGTTACAAACTCACCATTACAATCCAGTAGTTACTGGGTTACAAACTCGCCATTACAATCCAGTAGTTACAGGGTTACAAACTCGCCATTACAATCCAGTAGTTACTGGTTTACAAACTTGGCATTACAATCCAGTAGTTACTGGGTTACAAACTCGGCATTACAATCCAGTAGTTACTGGGTTACAAACTCGCCATTACAATCCAGTAGTTACTGGGTTACAAACTCGCCATTACAATCCAGTAGTTACTGGGTTACAAACTCGCCATTACAATCCAGTAGTTACTGGGTTACAAACTCGCCATTACAATCCAGTAGTTACTGGGTTACAAACTCGCCATTACAATCCAGTAGTTACTGGGTTACAAACTCACCATTACAATCCAGTAGTTACTGGGTTACAAACTCGCCATTACAATCCAGTAGTTACTGGGTTACAAACTCGCCATTACAATCCAGTAGTTTACTGGGTTACAAACTCGCCATTACAATCCAGTAGTTTACTGGGTTACAAACTCGCCATTACAATCCAGTAGTTACTGGGTTACAAACTCGCCATTACAATCCAGTAGTTACTGGGTTACAAACTTGGCATTACAATCCAGTAGTTACTGGGTTACAAACTCGCCATTACAATCCAGTAGTTACTGGGTTACAAACTCGCCATTACAATCCAGTAGTTACTGGGTTACAAACTCACCATTACAATCCAGTAGTTACTGGGTTACAAAACTAGCCATTACAATCCAGTAGTTACTGGGTTACAAACTCACCATTACAATCCAGTAGTTACTGGGTTACAAACTCACCATTACAATCCAGTAGTTACTGGGTTACAAACTCGCCATTACAATCCAGTAGTTACTGGGTTACAAACTTGCCATTACAATCCAGTAGTTACTGGGTTACAAACTCGCCATTACAATCCAGTATTTACTGGGTTACAAACTCGCCATTACAATCCAGTAGTTACTGGGTTACAAACTAGCCATTACAATCCAGTAGTTACTGGGTTACAAACTCACCATTACAATCCAGTAGTTACTGGGTTACAAACTTGGCATTACAATCCAGTAGTTACTGGGTTACAAACTCGCCATTACAATCCAGTATTTACTGGGTTACAAACTCGCCATTACAATCCAGTAGTTACTGGGTTACAAACTAGCCATTACAATCCAGTAGTTACTGGGTTACAAACTCACCATTACAATCCAGTAGTTACTGGGTTACAAACTTGGCATTACAATCCAGTAGTTACTGGGTTACAAACTCGCCATTACAATCCAGTAGTTACTGGGTTACAAAACTCGCCATTACAATCCAGTAGTTACTGGGTTACAAACTCGCCATTACAATCCAGTAGTTACTGGGTTACAAACTCGCCATTACAATCCAGTAGTTACTGGGTTACAAACTTGGCATTACAATCCAGTAGTTACTGGGTTACAAACTCGCCATTACAATCCAGTAGTTACTGGGTTACAAACTCACCATTACAATCCAGTAGTTACTGGGTTACAAACTCGCCATTACAATCCAGTAGTTACTGTGTTACAAACTAGCCATTACAATCCAGTAGTTACTGGGTTACAAACTCACCATTACAATCCAGTAGTTACTGGGTTACAAACTCGCCATTACAATCCAGTAGTTACTGGGTTACAAACTCGCCATTACAATCCAGTAGTTACTGGGTTACAAACTCACCATTACAATCCAGTAGTTACTGGGTTACAAACTCGCCATTACAATCCAGTAGTTACTGGGTTACAAACTCGCCATTACAATCCAGTAGTTACTGGGTTACAAACTCGCCATTACAATCCAGTAGTTACTGGGTTACAAACTAGCCATTACAATCCAGTAGTTACTGGGTTACAAACTCACCATTACAATCCAGTAGTTACTGGGTTACAAACTCGCCATTACAATCCAGTAGTTACTGGGTTACAAACTCGCCATTACAATCCAGTAGTTACTGGGTTACAAACTTGGCATTACAATCCAGTAGTTACTGGGTTACAAACTCGCCATTACAATCCAGTAGTTACTGGGTTACAAACTCACCATTACAATCCAGTAGTTACTGGGTTACAAACTCGCCATTACAATCCAGTAGTTACTGGGTTACAACTCACCATTACAATCCAGTAGTTACTGGGTTACAAACTCGCCATTACAATCCAGTAGTTACTGGGTTACAAACTCGCCATTACAATCCAGTAGTTACTGGGTTACAAACTTGGCATTACAATCCAGTAGTTACTGGGTTACAAACTCGCCATTACAATCCAGTAGTTACTGGGTTACAAACTCGCCATTACAATCCAGTAGTTACTGGGTTACAAAACTCGCCATTACAATCCAGTAGTTACTGGGTTACAAACTCGCCATTACAAATCCAGTAGTTACTGGGTTACAAACTTGGCTTTACAATCCAGTAGTTACTGGGTTACAAACTGCCATTACAATCCAGTAGTTACTGGGTTACAAAACTCGCCATTACAATCCAGTAGTTACTGGGTTACAAACTCGCCATTACAATCCAGTAGTTACTGGGTTACAAACTCACCATTACAATCCAGTAGTTACTGGGTTACAAACTCGGCATTACAATCCAGTAGTTACTGGGTTACAAACTCGCCATTACAATCCAGTAGTTACTGGGTTACAAAACTCACCATTACAATCCAGTAGTTACTGGGTTACAAACTCGCCATTACAATCCAGTAGTTACTGGGTTACAAACTCGCCATTACAATCCAGTAGTTACTGGGTTACAAACTAGCCATTACAATCCAGTTGTTACTGGGTTACAAACTCACCATTACAATCCAGTAGTTACTGGGTTACAAACTCGCCATTACAATCCAGTAGTTACTGGGTTACAAACTCGCCATTACAATCCAGTAGTTACTGGGTTACAAACTCGGCATTACAATCCAGTAGTTACTGGGTTACAAACTCGCCATTACAATCCAGTATTTACTGGGTTACAAACTCGCCATTACAATCCAGTAGTTACTGGGTTACAAACTCGCCATTACAATCCAGTAGTTACTGGGTTACAAACTCGCCATTACAATCCAGTAGTTACTGGGTTACAAACTCGCCATTACAATCCAGTAGTTACTGGGTTACAAACTCGCCATTACAATCCAGTAGTTACTGGGTTACAAAACTCACCATTACAATCCAGTAGTTACTGGGTTACAAACTCGCCATTACAATCCAGTAGTTACTGGGTTACAAACTCACCATTACAATCCAGTAGTTACTGGGTTACAAACTCACCATTACAATCCAGTAGTTACTGGGTTACAAACTCACCATTACAATCCAGTAGTTACTGGGTTATAAACTCGCCATTACAATCCAGTAGTTACTGGGTTACAAACTCACCATTACAATCCAGTAGTTACTGGGTTACAAACTCGCCATTACAATCCAGTAGTTACTGGGTTACAAACTCGCCATTACAATCCAGTAGTTACTGGGTTACAAACTCGGCATTACAATCCAGTAGTTACTGGGTTACAAACTTGGCTTTACAATCCAGTAGTTACTGGGTTACAAAACTCACCATTACAATCCAGTAGTTACTGGGTTACAAACTCACCATTACAATCCAGTAGTTACTGGGTTACAAACTCGGCATTACAATCCAGTAGTTACTGGGTTACAAACTAGCCATTACAATCCAGTAGTTACTGGGTTACAAACTCACCATTACAATCCAGTAGTTACTGGGTTACAAACTCGCCATTACAATCCAGTAGTTACTGGGTTACAAACTCACCATTACAATCCAGTAGTTACTGGGTTACAAACTCGGCATTACAATCCAGTAGTTACTGGGTTACAAACTCGCCATTACAATCCAGTAGTTACTGGGTTACAAACTCGCCATTACAATCCAGTAGTTACTGGGTTACAAACTCGCCATTACAATCCAGTAGTTACTGGGTTATAAACTCGCCATTACAATCCAGTAGTTACTGGGTTACAAACTCACCATTACAATCCAGTAGTTTACTGGGTTATAAACTCGCCATTACAATCCAGTAGTTACTGGGTTACAAACTCACCATTACAATCCAGTAGTTACTGGGTTACAAAACTCACCATTACAATCCAGTAGTTACTGGGTTACAAACTCGCCATTACAATCCAGTAGTTACTGGGTTACAAACTCGGCATTACAATCCAGTAGTTACTGGGTTACAAACTCGCCATTACAATCCAGTAGTTACTGGGTTACAAACTCGCCATTACAATCCAGTAGTTACTGGGTTACAAACTCACCATTACAATCCAGTAGTTACTGGGTTACAAACTCGCCATTACAATCCAGTAGTTACTGGGTTACAAACTCGCCATTACAATCCAGTAGTTACTGGGTTACAAACTCGGCATTACAATCCAGTAGTTACTGGGTTACAAACTCGGCATTACAATCCAGTAGTTACTGGGTTACAAACTCACCATTACAATCCAGTAGTTACTGGGTTACAAACTCGCCATTACAATCCAGTAGTTACTGGGTTACAAACTCGCCATTACAATCCAGTAGTTACTGGGTTACAAACTCGCCATTACAATCCAGTAGTTACTGGGTTACAAACTTGGCATTACAATCCAGTAGTTACTGGGTTACAAACTCGCCATTACAATCCAGTAGTTACTGGGTTACAAACTCGCCATTACAATCCAGTAGTTACTGGGTTACAAACTCGGCATTACAACCCAGTAGTTACTGGGTTACAAACTTGCCATTACAATCCAGTAGTTACTGGGTTACAAACTTGCCATTACAATCCAGTAGTTACTGGGTTACAAACTCGGCATTACAATCCAGTAGTTACTGGGTTACAAACTCGCCATTACAATCCAGTAGTTACTGGGTTACAAACTCACCATTACAATCCAGTAGTTACTGGGTTACAAACTCGCCATTACAATCCAGTAGTTACTGGGTTACAAACTCGCCATTACAATCCAGTAGTTACTGGGTTACAAACTCGCCATTACAATCCAGTAGTTACTGGGTTACAAACTCGCCATTACAATCCAGTAGTTACTGGGTTACAAACTCGGCATTACAATCCAGTAGTTACTGGGTTACAAACTCGCCATTACAATCCAGTAGTTACTGGGTTACAAACTCGCCATTACAATCCAGTAGTTACTGGGTTACAAACTCGCCATTACAATCCAGTAGTTACTGGGTTACAAACTCGCCATTACAATCCAGTAGTTACTGGGTTACAAACTCGCCATTACAATCCAGTAGTTACTGGGTTACAAACTCGCCATTACAATCCAGTAGTTTACTGGGTTACAAACTCACCATTACAATCCAGTAGTTACTGGGTTACAAACTCGCCATTACAATCCAGTAGTTACTGGGTTACAAACTCGCCATTACAATCCAGTAGTTACTGGGTTACAAACTCGCCATTACAATCCAGTAGTTACTGGGTTACAAACTCGCCATTACAATCCAGTAGTTACTGGGTTACAAACTCGCCATTACAATCCAGTAGTTACTGGGTTACAAACTCGGCATTACAATCCAGTAGTTACTGGGTTACAAACTCACCATTACAATCCAGTAGTTACTGGGTTACAAACTCGGCATTACAATCCAGTAGTTACTGGGTTACAAACTCGCCATTACAATCCAGTAGTTACTGGGTTACAAACTCGCCATTACAATCCAGTAGTTACTGGGTTACAAACTCGCCATTACAATCCAGTAGTTACTGGGTTACAAACTCACCATTACAATCCAGTAGTTACTGGGTTACAAACTCGCCATTACAATCCAGTAGTTACTGGGTTACAAACTCGCCATTACAATCCAGTAGTTACTGGGTTACAAACTCGCCATTACAATCCAGTAGTTACTGGGTTACAAACTCGCCATTACAATCCAGTAGTTACTGGGTTACAAACCCGCCATTACAATCCAGTAGTTACTGGGTTACAAACTCACCATTACAATCCAGTAGTTACTGGGTTACAAACCCGCCATTACAATCCAGTAGTTACTGGGTTACAAACTCGCCATTACAATCCAGTATTTACTGGGTTACAAACTCGCCATTACAATCCAGTAGTTACTGGGTTACAAACTCGGCATTACAATCCAGTAGTTACTGGGTTAACAAACTCGCCATTACAATCCAGTAGTTACTGGGTTACAAACTTGGCATTACAATCCAGTATTTACTGGGTTACAAACTCGCCATTACAATCCAGTAGTTACTGGGTTACAAACTCGCCATGTACAACCCAGTAGTTACTGGGTTACAAACTCGCCATTACAATCCAGTAGTTACGGGTTACAAACTCGCCATTACAATCCAGTAGTTACTGGGTTACAAACTTGGCATTACAATCCAGTAGTTACTGGGTTACAAACTAGCCATTACAATCCAGTAGTTACTGGGTTACAAACTCACCATTACAATCCAGTAGTTACTGGGTTACAAACTTGGCATTACAATCCAGTAGTTACTGGGTTACAAATGCGGCATTACAATCCAGTAGTTACTGGGTTACAAACTCGCCATTACAATCCAGTAGTTACTGGGTTACAAGTTACTCGCCATTACAATCCAGTAGTTTACTGGGTTACAAACTCACCATTACAATCCAGTAGTTACTGGGTTACAAACTCACCATTACAATCCAGTAGTTACTGGGTTACAAACTCGCCATTACAATCCAGTAGTTACTGGGTTACAAACTCGCCATTACAATCCAGTAGTTACTGGGTTACAAACTGGCCATTACAATCCAGTAGTTACTGGGTTACAAACTCGCCATTACAATCCAGTAGTTACTGGGTTACAAACTCGGCATTACAATCCAGTAGTTACTGGGTTACAAACTCACCATTACAATCCAGTAGTTACTGGGTTACAAACTTGCCATTACAATCCAGTAGTTACTGGGTTACAAACTCGCCATTACAATCCAGTAGTTTACTGGGTTACAAACTCGCCATTACAATCCAGTAGTTACTGGGTTACAAACTCGCCATTACAATCCAGTAGTTACTGGGTTACAAACTCGCCATTACAATCCAGTAGTTACTGGGTTACAAACTCGCCATTACAATCCAGTAGTTACTGGGTTACAAACTCGCCATTACAATCCAGTAGTTACTGGGTTACAAACTCGCCATTACAATCCAGTAGTTACTGGTTATCAAACTAGCCATTACAATCCAGTAGTTACTGGGTTACAAACTCACCATTACAATCAGTAGTTACTGGGTTACAAACTCGCCATTACAATCCAGTAGTTACTGGGTTACAAACTTCGCCATTACAATCCAGTAGTTACTGGGTTACAAACTCGCCATTACAATCCAGTAGTTACTGGGTTACAAACTCGCCATTACAATCCAGTAGTTACTGGGTTACAAAACTCGCCATTACAATCCAGTAGTTTACTGGGTTACAAACTCGCCATTACAATCCAGTAGTTACTGGGTTACAAACTCGCCATTACAATCCAGTAGTTACTGGGTTACAAACTCGCCATTACAATCCAGTAGTTACTGGTTACAAACTCGGCATTACAATCCAGTAGTTACTGGGTTACAAACTTGGCTTTACAATCCAGTAGTTACTGGGTTACATGAACTTGCCATTACAATCCAGTAGTTACTGGGTTACAAACTCGCCATTACAATCCAGTAGTTTTACTGGGTTACAAACTCGGCATTACAATCCAGTAGTTACTGGGTTACAAACTCGCCATTACAATCCAGTAGTTACTGGGTTACAAACTTGGCTATTACAATCCAGTAGTTACTGGGTTACAAACTCGCCATTACAATCCAGTAGTTACTGGGTTACAAACTCGCCATTACAATCCAGTAGTTACTGGGTTACAAACTCACCATTACAATCCAGTAGTTACTGGGTTACAAACTAGCCATTACAATCCAGTAGTTACTGGGTTACAAACTCGGCATTACAATCCAGTAGTTACTGGGTTACAAACTCGCCATTACAATCCAGTAGTTACTGGGTTACAAACTCACCATTACAATCCAGTAGTTACTGGGTTACAAACTCGCCATTACAATCCAGTAGTTACTGGGTTACAAACTCGGCATTACAATCCAGTAGTTACTGGGTTACAAACTCGCCATTACAATCCAGTAGTTACTGGGTTACAACTCGCCATTACAATCCAGTAGTTACTGGGTTACAAACTCGCCATTACAATCCAGTAGTTACTGGGTTACAAATAGCGCATTACAATCCAGTAGTTACTGGGTTACAAACTCACCATTACAATCCAGTAGTTACTGGGTTACAAACCCGCCATTACAATCCAGTAGTTACTGGGTTACAAACTTGGCATTACAATCCAGTAGTTACTGGGTTACAAACTCGCCATTACAATCCAGTATTTACTGGGTTACAAACTCGCCATTACAATCCAGTAGTTACTGGGTTACAAACTCACCATTACAATCCAGTAGTTACTGGTTACAAACTAGCCATTACAATCCAGTATTTACTGGGTTACAAACTAGCCATTACAATCCAGTAGTTACTGGGTTACAAAACTCACCATTACAATCCAGTAGTTACTGGGTTACAAACTCGCCATTACAATCCAGTAGTTACTGGGTTACAAACTTGCCATTACAATCCAGTAGTTACTGGGTTACAAACTCGCCATTACAATCCAGTATTTACTGGGTTACAATCTCGCCATTACAATCCAGTAGTTACTGGTTATAAACTCACCATTAACTCCAGTAACTACTGGATTGTAATGGTGAGTTTTGTAACCCAGTAAATACTGGATTGGTAATGGCTAGTTTGTAACCTCGTAACTACTGGATTGTAATGGCGAATTTGTAACCCAGTAAATTACTGGATTGTAATGGCGAGTTTGTAACCCTAGTAAATACTGGATTGTAAATGCCAATTTGTAAAAACCCAGTAAACTACTGGATTGTAATGTGCTCGAGTTTTTAACCCAGTAAGCTACTGGATTGTAATGGTGAGTTTTTGTAACCCATTAACTACTGGATTGTAATGGTGAGTTTTGTAACCCAGTAAATGCTGGATTGTAATGGCTAGTTTGTAACACGTAACTACTGGATTGTAATGGTGAGTTTGTAACCCAGTAACTACTGGAATTGTAATGGCGAGTTTGTAACCCAGTAACTACTGGATTGTAATGGCGAGTTTGTACACCAGTAAACTACTGGATTGTAATGGAAAGTTTGTAACCCAGTAACTACTGGATTGTAAGGCGAGTGGTGTACACCCGTTAACTACTGGGATTGTAATCACGTGGCTGAGTTTGTAACCCAGTAACTACTGGATTGTAATGGCCGAGTTTGTTAACCCAGTAACTACTGGATTGTAATGGCGAGTTTGTAACCCAGTAACTACTGGCTTGTAATGCGAGTTTGTAACCCCAGTAACTACTCGATTGTAATGGCGAGTTTGTAAACCAGTAACCTACTGGATTGTAATGGCCGGAGTTTGTAACCCAGTACTACTGGGATTGTAATGCCGAGTTTGTAACCCAGTAACTACTGGATTGTAATGCCGAGTTTGTAACGCCAGTAACTACTGGATTGTAAATGGCGAGTTTGTAAACCCAGTAACTACTGGATTGTAATACCGAGTTTTGTAACCCAGTAACTACTGGATTTGTAATGGCGAAGTTGTAACACAGTAACTACTTGGATTCAGGTAATGAGTGAGTTTGTAACCCAGTAAATGCTGGATTGTAATGGCGAGTTTTGTAACCCAGTAACTACTGGATTGTAATGGCGAGTTTTGTAACCCAGTAACTACTGGATTGTAATGGCGCGTTTTGTAACCCAGTAACTACTGGATTGTAATGGCGAGTTTGTAACCCAGTAACTACTGGATTGTAATGCCGAGTTTTTAACCCAGTAACTACTGGATTGTAATGGCGAGTTTGTAACCCAGTACTACTGGATGTAATGGCGAGTTTTGTAACCCAGTAACTACTGGATTGTATGGCGAGTTTGTAACCCAGTAACTACTGGATTGTAATGGCGAGTTTGTAACCCAGTAACTACTGGATTGTAATGGCGAGTTTGTAACCCAGTAACTAACTGGATTTGTAATGGCGAGTTTGTAACCCAGGTAACTACTGGATTGTAATGGCGAGTAACTTTTGTAACCCAGTAACTACTGGATTGTAATGGCGAGTTTGTAACCCTGTAACTACTGGATTGTAATGGCCGAGATTTGTAACCCAGTAACTACTGGATTGTAATGGTGAGTTTGTAACCCAGTAACTACTGGATTGTAATGGCGAGTTTTGTAACCCAGTAACTACTGGATTGTAATGGCGAGTTTGTAACCCAGTAACTACTGGATTGTAATGCGAGTTTGTAAACCGCAGTAACTACTGGATTGTAATGGCGAGTTTGTAACCCAGTAACTACTGGATTGTAATGGCGAGTTTTGTAACCCAGTAACTACTGGATTGTAATGGCGAGTTTGTAACCCAGTAACTACTGGATTGTAACGGCGAGTTTGTAACCCAGTAACTACTGGATTGTAATGGCGAGTTTGTAACCCAGTAACTACTGGATTGTAATGGAAAGTTTGTAACCCAGTAACTACTGGATTGTAATGGCGAGTTTGTAACCCAGTAACTACTGGATTGTAATGGCGAGTTTGTAACCCAGTAACTACTGGATTGTAATGGCGAGTTTTGTAACCCAGTAACTACTGGATTGTAATGGCGAGTTTGTAACCCAGTAAACTACCGTATTGTAATGGCCGAGTTTGTAACCCAGTAACTACTGGATTGTAAATGGCGAGTTTTGTAACCCAGTAACTATTGGATTGTAATGGCGAGTTTTGTAATCCCAGTAACTACTGGATTGTAATGGCGAGTTTGTAACTCCAGTAACTACTGGATTGTAATGGCGAGTTTGTAACCCAGTAACTACTGGATTGTAATGGCGAGTTTGTAACCCAGTAACTACTGGATTGTAATTGGCGAGTTTGTAACCCAGTAACTACTGGATTGTAATGGCGAGTTTGTAACCCAGTAACTACTGGATTGTAATGCGATTTGTAACCCAGTAAACTACTGGATTGTAATGGCGAGTTTTGTAACCCAGTAACTACTGGATTGTAATGGCGAGTTTGTAACCCAGTAACTACTGGATTGTAATGGCGAGTTTGTAACCCAGTAACTACTGGATTGTAATGGCGAGTTTTGTAACCCAGTAACTACTGGATTGTAATGGCGAGTTTGTAACCCAGTAACTACTGGATTGTAATGGCGAGTTTGTAACCCAGTAACTACTGGATTGTAATGGCGAGTTTTGTAACCCAGTAACTACTGGATTGTAATGGCGAGTTTTGTAACCCAGTAAACTACTGGATTGTAATGGCGAGTTTGTAACCCAGTAACTACTGGAATTGTAATGGCGAGTTTGTAACCCAGTAACTACTGGATTGTAATGGCGAGTTTGTACACCCAGTAACTACTGGATTGTAATGGTGAGATTTGTAACCCAGTAACTACTGGATTGTAATGGCGAGTTTGTAACCCAGTAACTACTGGATTGTAATGGCGAGTTTGTAACCCAGTAACTACTGGATTGTAATGGCGAGTTTGTAACCCCAGTAACTACTGGATTGTAATGGCGAGTTTGTAACCCAGTAACTACTGGATTGTAATGGCGAGTTTGTAACCCAGTAACTACTGGATTGTCAATGGCGAGTTTGTAACCCAGTAACTACTGGATTGTAATGGCGAGTTTGTAACCCAGTAACTACTGGATTGTAATGGCGAGTTTGTAACCCAGTAACTACTGGATTGTAATGGCGAGTTTGTAACCCAGTAACTACTGGATTGTAATGGCGAGTTTGTAACCCAGTAACTACTGGATTGTAATGGCGAGTTTGTAACCCAGTAAACTACTGGATTGTAATGGCGAGTTTGTTAACCCAGTAACTACTGGATTGTAATGGCGAGTTTGTAACCCAGTAAACTACTGGATTGTAATGGCGAGTTTGTAACCCAGTAACCCCTGGATTGTAATGGCGAGTTTGTAACCCAGTAACTACTGGATTGTAATGGCGAGTTTGTAACCCAGTAACTACTGGATTGTATGGCGAGTTTGTAACCCAGTAACTACTGGATTGTAATGGCGAGTTTGTAACCCAGTAACTACTGGATTGTAATGGCGAGTTTGTAACCCAGTAACTACTGGATTGTAATGGCGAGTTTGTAACCCAGTAACTACTGGATTGTAATGGCGAGTTTTGTAACCCAGTAACTACTGGATTGTAATGGCGAGTTTGTAACCCAGTAACTACTGGATTGTAATGGCGAGTTTGTAACCCAGTAACTACTGGATTGTAATGCCGAGTTTGTAACCCAGTAACTACTGGATTGTAAATGGCGAGTTTGTAACCCAGTAAACTACTGGATTGTAATGGCGAGTTTGTAACCCAAAAACTACTGGATTGTAATGGCGAGTTTGTAACCCAGTAACTACTGGATTGTAATGGCGAGTTTATAACCCAGTAACTACTGGATTGTAATGGCGAGTTTGTAACCCAGTAACTACTGGATTGTAATGGCCAAGTTTGTAACCCAGTAACTACTGGATTGAATGGCCAGTTGTAACCCAGTAACTACTGGATTGTAATGGCGAGTTTGTAACCCAGTAACTACTGGATTGTAATGGCGAGTTTGTAACCCAGTAACTACTGGATTGTAATGGCGAGTTTGTAACCCAGTAACTACTGGATTGTAATGGCGAGTTTTGTAACCCAGTAACTACTGGATTGTAATGGCGAGTTTGTAACCCAGTAACTACTGGATTGTAATGCCGAGTTTGTAACCCAGTAACTACTGGATTGTTAATGGCGAGTTGGTAACCCAGTAACTACTGGATTGTAATGGCGAGTTTGTAACCCAGTAACTACTTGGATTGTAATGGCGAGTTTGTAACCCAGTAACTACTGGATTGTAATGGCGAGTTTGTAACCCAGTAACTACTGGATTGTAATGGCGAGTTTTGTAACACCAGTAACTACTGGATTGTAATGGCGAGTTTTGTAACCCAGTAACTACTGGATTGTAATGGCGGAGTTTGTAACCCAGTAACTACTGGATTGTAATGGCGAGTTTGTAACCCAGTAACTACTGGATTGTAATGGCGAGTTTGTAACCCAGTAACTACTGGATTGTAATGGCGAGTTTGTAACCCAGTGAACTACTGGATTGTAATGGGGAGTTTGTAACCCAGTAACTACTGGATTGTAATGGCGAGTTTGTAACCCAGGTAACTACTGGATTGTAATGCCGAGTTTGTAACCCAGTAACTACTGGATTGTAATGGGGAGTTTGTAAACCCAGTAACTACTGGAATTGTAATGGCGAGGTTGTAACCCAGTAACTACTGGATTGTAATGGCGAGTTTGTAACCCAGTAACTACTGGATTGTAATGGCGAGTTTGTAACCCAGTAACTACTGGATTGTAATACCGAGTTTGTAACCCAGTAACTACTGGATTGTAATGGCGAGTTTGTAACCCAGTAACTACTGGATTGTAATGGCGAGTTTGTAACCCAGTAAACTACTGGATTGTAATGGCGAGTTTGTAACCGCAGTAACTACTGGATTGTAATGTGGAGTTTGTAACCCAGTAATAATGGATTGTAATGGCGAGTTTGTAACCCAGTATAACTACTGGATTGTAATGGGGAGTTTGTAGCACAGTAACGTACTGGGATTGTAATGGCGAGTTTGTAACCCAGTAACTACTGGATTGTAATGGCGAGTTTGTAACCCAGTAAACTACTGGATTGTAATGGCGAGTTTGTAAACCCCAGTAACTACTGGATTGTAATGCGAGGTTTGTAACCCAGTAACTACTGGATTGTAATGGCGAGTTTTGTAACCCAGTAACTACTGGATTTGTAATGGGGAGTTTTGTAACCCAGTAACTACTGGAGTGTAAATGGGCGAGTTTGTAACCCAGTAACTAACTGGATTGTAATGGCCGAGTTTAATAACCCAGTAACTACTGCATTGTAATGGCGAGTTTTGTAACACCTCAGTAACTACTGGATTGTAATGGGAGTTTGTAACCCAGTAACTACCAGATTGTAAAGCCGAAGTTTGTAACCCAGTAACTACTGGATTGTAATGCCCACGTTTGTAACCCAGTAACTTACTGGATTGTAATGGCGATTTTGTAACCCAGTAACTACTGGATTGTAATGGCGAGTTTGGTAACCCAGTAACTACTGGATTGTAATGGCGAGTTTGTAACCCAGTAACTACTGGATTGTAATGGCGAGTTGTAACCCAGTAACTACTGGATTGTATGGGGAGTTTGTAACCCAGTAACTACTGGAATTGTAATGGCGAGTTTTATAACCCAGTAACTACTGGATTGTAATGTGGTGATTTTGTAACCCAGTAACTACTGGATTGTAATGGGCGAGTTTGTAACCCAGTAATACTGGATTGGTAATGTGAGTTTGTAACCCAGTAACTACTGGATTGTAATTCGAGTTCTGTAACCCAGTAACTACTGGATTGTAATGGTGAGTTTGTCTAACCAGTAACTACTGGATTGTATGGGCGAGTTGTAACCCAGTAACTACTGGATTGTAATGGGAGTTTGTACCGCAGTAACTACTGGAATTGTAATGGCGAGTTTGTAACCCAGTAGTACTGGATTGTAATGGTGAGTTTTGTAACCCAGTAACTACTGGATTGTAATGCCGAGTTTGTAACCCAGTAACTACTGGATTGTAATGGCGAGTTTTGTAACCCAGTAACTACTGGATTGTAATGGGGAGTTTGTAACTCCAGTCGCACTACTGGATTGTAATGGTGAGTTTGTAATCCAGTAACAACTGGATTGTAATGGCTAGTTTGTATACCCTAGTAACTACTGGATTGTAATGGCGAGTTTGGTAACCCAGTAACTACTGGATTGTAATGGCGAGTTTGTAACCCAGTAACGACTGGATTGTAAATGTGAGTTTGTAACCCAGTAACTACTGGATTGTAATAGGCGAGTTTGTAACCCAGTAACTACTGAATTGTAATGCCGAGTTTGTAACCCAGTAACTACTGGATTGTAAAGCCAAGTTTGTAACCCAGTACCTAACTGGAATTGTAATGGCGAGTTTTGTAACCCAGTAAAACTACTGGATTGTAATGGCGAGTTTGTAACCCAGTAACTACTGGATTGTAATGGAGAGTTTTCAGTGTAACCCAATTAACTACTGGATTGTAAAGGCCAGTTTTTTAAGCCCAGTAACGACTGGATCAGTTGTAATGCCGAGTTTGTAACTAGTAAACTACTGGTTTGTAATGGCGAGTTTTGTAACCCAGTAACTACTGGATTGTAAATGGTGAGTTTGGTAACCGCAGTAACTACTGGATTGGAAAGCAAGTTTGTAACCCAGTAAACTACTGGATTGTAATGCCGAGTCTGTAAACCAGTAACTACTGGAGTGTAATGGCGAGTTTGTACTTCCAGTAGACTACTGGATTGTAATGGCGAGGTTTGTAACCCCAGTAACTACTGGATTCACGGTAATGGTGCGTTTAGTAACCCAGTAACTACTGGATTGTAATGGCGAGTTTTTAACACCAGTAACTACTGGATTGTAATGGTGAGTTTGTAACCCAGTAAACTACTGGATTGTAATGGTGAGTTTGTAACCCAGTAACTACTGGGTTGTAATGGCGAGTTTGTAACCCAGTAACTACTGGGAATTGCAATGGCGAGTTTGTTAACGCCAGTAAATACTGGATTTTAATGGTGAGTTTGTAACCCAGTAACTACTGGATTTGTAAATGGTGAGTTTGTTAACCCAGTAACTACTGGGATTGTAAATGGTGAGTTTTGTAACCCAGTACCATACTGAATTGTAGATGGGGCTAGTTTGTAACCCAGTAACTAACTGGATTGTAAAGCCAGTTTGTAACCCAGTAACTACTGGATTGTAAATGGCGAGTTTTTGTAACCCTAGTAACTACTGGATTGATAATGGTGAGTTTACAGTAATCCAGTCAACAGAATGGATTGTAATGGGGCGAATTTTGTAACCCAGTAACTAAAGCTTGGATTGTAATGGCGAGTTTGTAACCCAGTAACTACCTGGATTGTAATGGTGCGTGTTGGTAACCCAGTAACTACTGGGAATTGTAATGGCTAATTTATAACCCAGTACCTACTGGATTGTAATGCCAAGTTTGTAACGTCCAGTAACTACTGGATTGTAATGCTCTGAGTTTTGTAACCCAGTAAATACTGGATTGTAATGGCTAGTTTATGTAACGCCAGTAACTACTGGATTGTAAATGGGGAGATTGTAACCCAGTAACTACTTGGATTTGTAATGGCGAAGTTTTGTAACACCTATAAGTAAACTAACTGGATTGTAACTGGGGAGTTTGTAAATCCAGTATACCTACTGGATTGTAATGGCGAGTTTGTAACCCATTAACTACTTGGATTGTAACATGGCGAGTTTTTGTAACCGCAGTGAACTACTGGTGCTATTGTAAATGGCTGAGTTGTTGTAATTCCAGTAACTACTGGTATTGTAATGCCAATTTTGTAACTCCAGTAACTACTGGAAATTGTAATAGGTGAAGTTTGTAACACCCTAAATAACTCTGGATTGTAATGGCGAAGTTT
>MU826014.1:0-28370 GCA_029204205.1 Desmophyllum pertusum | reverse complement strand
TCTTGTGTATAATTCGTCGTATATTTATAATACAGTGGAACCTCAGATATAACGCATGTGCCAAGGGACCGACAAATATTAGATCGTTATATCGGGATATCGTAATAACGAATTCCCCGATATAACGATTTTTTCGGAGAAAAGATCCAAAAATATCGCTATATCGGGTATTGTTAAATAATTGATTTGTCTATTGGTACTGTACAAATCCTAATTCGTAACAAGCTGTTGACAGACACGTTACAGTCCTTATTGCAATGAGAACTAGAATTGGGGGGTGTATAAAGGTAAAGTATTGTCCCGGGAGTATTGTCCATATCTTCTTCAAGTGTTAAGCCTCCTTTTCATCGCGCCCCGATGAGTTGATTTATCGTTATATCGGGGGGGATATCAGGTAAATTTTACGTTTGGGCTGCCCAGATTGTGACGTTATATCGGGAATATCGTTATATCGAGTATCGTTTATATCGCGCGGAGTTTTCTCCATTACATTTACTGTTAACATTTAGCCGGGCCCGTAAAATGTTGATCGTTATACCGGGAACATCGTTATATCGAGTATCGTTATATCGAGGTTCCACTGCATGTCAATACATTTTTCGCGGCCGTGTTAATTACAGAGATTAAAGCGCGGATTTTTTTGGGTCATTAGTTTTTTTTCCGGGGTTTCTTAAGGTTTCCTCACTTTCGTGAAGTCAACTAATCCCTTTGTTTTGACTGTGATGAAACGCCTCGTTATGTACAAGTGGAACCCGGATCAAGACGGACACCAAGGGACACGCAATTTTCAATTGTCCGTATTAAGCAACGTCTAATGACTGCAGTAAAAGGCCAAAGGAAAGTGAAAATCTTTGTGTTACCCCGCACGCAGGCTACTTTTGTAGGTGAGCACAGTGAGCAGAGGAACGTTAGGTCGACAAGGGTCAAACACCCCGGATGAAAGGACAGGTTGTCAAAAAACCATGTCATGGACAAATAAAAATATAAAGTGGCACACATAAAGCGAAGGTCAGGAGCCCATCAGATGCGGCTCCTGGTATACTGTAATACCATTTAGATCAAAATGCCGATATAGCGATCGCGTACATAGAGGTTTTTTTTTTAATTTCCCAGCGAGATAAGTTGTGTAATACGGCTGCGCGTATTTTTACGAGGTCATTTTTATTTTTTCCGAGCCTTTAGGCCGAGAAAAAAATAAACACTTGACGAGTAAAATGCCCAGCCGTATTACACAACTTTCCCGCTGAATAAATTGTTTATTATACGACAAATTCTTTCCAAAAATATAGGCTTTCAACAGAGTTTTCCGTAGCGCGCGGTCAGGGGGACTGAGAACCGTGTAATACGGTCTCATATCTGCTCTCGTCTTTGTGCGTATTCGCACTCTAAAATGCTATGTCGTATAATAATTAACAATTATTCGCCGAAGGCGAAGTGAATATTGGGGAATATTCCCCGAGACGAAGTCGAGGGGAATATTCACCAATATTCACGAGCCTGAGGCGAATAATTGTTTTATAATATACAAATTGCAGGGAAAATGTCGAATTTCTCCGAAGAAAACTGGAAAAATACGAAAATATTCCGCTATTTTTTCCCGAGACAAAAACATTTGAACTTCGCGGCATTTCCAAATAAGGTAGAGAGGGTATAATGCCTCTGAGACCATGAGTAGGGAACCAATCACATTGCTTGAAAATGCATTATCCCATGGTTAGTATATTATAATGGATATTATTATATCTCTTATATAGTACTGCGCGCTGTGATTGCGTCAATTTTACGGGCCGTATTCTACGGTACGGCCCGTTGAGAGTGCTACTGATCATGACGCCATCTTTGCAAGTTACTTTCGATTAATTTCAAATTCTGCATAATAATGTCTCAAGAAGACGATTTTGAAACCTGCAATCCGGATGAAAGAGCTTTAGAGCGAAGCGAAGAGGATCTTCCAAACTTCAAACGCGATTTATCAGTCGGGAAACCGTTTTAGAAGCCGAAAACGTCCAAGATGTGCGAGCCGGCCGGACTCGATTCAGGAACTTGACAGTTTTATCTCTGCCGAAAAGTCCGCAAACTGACTGTGAAGAAGGACGAATTCTGAATGGAAAAGGTTTGAAAAGGTCTGTTAAGAGCAGACGAATGGAACATTTAACGTGGAAAACGTAAGTCTTACCTGTTGATGTTTTGACAAGCTCCTCGGCAAATTTTTCACCAAGTTATTCTGATGCGACTTCTGCAGCGAACACTTCTCAGGACTACACAACAAAGCGCCACCAAAATGGACGGCAGTATCTGAGAAGACTTTTGTCCCGTAGTTCGTTTACAATTTTAGTGTTCTCTCGTCCAGTATTTGTAAGAAACACTCGTATTTTCACTCAGTTTGAGGAACACGCTGTAAGTTGATTGCGGTGCTTTCTTCTCAATCGCGTAAATCAAAATTTATTGTCCTTGTCTGTTTAACGAACTTCAAGAAGTAGTTTAAAAGTAAACTCGAACTGTACCTAGTTTTCATGCTTTTACAGAAAATAACTAGGTAGAAATTGTTTGAAGACGTTTGAAGTTTGGATTCAAATCGTGTTTACAACTCGTCGAACTCGAACAATCGACTCGTCCTTTGCCTGTGATGCGTGTCAGTCAAATGAAACCCCTTTCCTCGCGGTTGACTTGAAATGTTTTCCTTTTTCCAAAGGAGAGATATAATAAATATCTTACTAACCTCGTCTTCTCGTTCCGTACTGTAAGTTACGGATCCTCGTTTTTTCCCCTTCGATTTATGGCCCGCGCGCTTCGCGCTTGGGCCATAAATCGAAGGGGAAAAAACTCGGTCCGTAACTTACCGTACGGACCTCGAACTCGGTTAGTAAGAGGTATTTACTTTCATAATGCGTGGACAATTCACCTAATGAAGGGAATGCGTGATAAGCGGATTGTACAAATTCCACTGTGATATCAAAAACGTTAAACGAACTGGACTTAATTAATCGCACCGCGCGTGCTGGCCTGTAGTGAAGATTTGAGAAGTATCATAAAGAGTGATCTACTTTATAGTAGTAGGCTGATAGTAGGCCCAGTTCCTCAGTCTTACTAAAGCTATAATAACAACACACCACCAAACAATGACACTTGACCGTAAAGAGAATACAGTTGCAGGTATGAATATTTTCTAGAGTCTACTACACGTTTCGGCATTTAGGAAAAATGTTTCAAAAACGCCAATAACTAAATGGAACACAAAAGGGGACACAGTGCTGTCCACATCAGTGTTGTATAGTTGTAAACAATTATATAAATATATATAATAGGTACGAAACGACTTTTGTACATGTATACCCCATTGAACTGTATAAAAAAATACACTACTTGGAACGGTATTCGCCTTGTTTAATAAAAATCTCGAAGGCCTGTGCGAAGGAACTTGAAAGATGCAGTTGCTTTTACGGCCCTTAATAATCTTTTTAAACAAAACTTCTGGAAACTTAAAAAAATAAATCGCCGACTCGTCACGGGCTTTGTTTGTTCTTTCAGATGGACGAAAAATTAAGTGCGAGCTAGTTCAAAAATTAGTACTTTTATGTTACATCGAACTGTATGAGGTGTGCCACCCGCCAGTTCAGATGGACGAAAAATTAAGTGGCGAGCTAGTTCCAAAGTTAGTACTTTTTATGTTACATCGAACTGTATGAGGTGTGCCACCCGCCAGTTCAGATGGACGAAAAATTAAGTGCGAGCTAGTTCAAAAATTAGTAACTTTTATGTTACATCGAACTGTATGAGGTGTGCCACCCGCCAGTTCAGATGGACGAAAAAAATTAAGCTAGTGGCCAAAGTTAGTATTTTTATGTTACGCTCGAACTGTATGTATGAGGTGTGCCTCACACCAGTTCAGATGCACGGAAAATATTAAGTGCGAACTACTTCCAAATAAAAATAAACTACTTCCGAATAAAAAAAATTATAAGCGCGTTTTTTATTAGTATCTCTTGCCGGTCCATTCCATACTCCTGAGTGTGTTCCACGAATAAAAAAATTATAGCGCGTGCCGTTTCTTATTGGTTTCTCTCTGCTAACCGCTGGAAAGGGTGTGATAAATAAAGTTACATGAACATGTATATTTGGCTGGTAAATTTGAAAGTCTTTCATTACGGGAAAAAATTATGTTTGCTATGCCGGTATCGTATAGCAAATTGTTGCAATACAAATAACATCAACAAATCTCGCCTATATTTTCCATTTTGACCACAGGCAAGCCCAAGCTCTGTATTAGATTACCGGGACGTGACCCTTGCTTATGAGCGGTATTGTGTTACAAAGATGCGATTTATAAGGGTTTGTAAGGGAAAGCAACACGGTTTTGTTTTAAAAGGTAAAATTCGAATGTTTTATGAATAAAATTGACTTACCCGTTGCTGTGTTGTATTCTTTGTTGTCTGCCCGCTTCTCAGGCCGATTTGACGGCCGATTTCAGCGAGTTATCGATTTTTGGGTTTCCACTGCTAAAAGAAGTTCTTGCTTAAAAGTAGTTCTGGCCGGGGAAATCACAGCATGCGGGTTTAACTTTGTAAATTGTAAGTGCCGGATTACGTTTTTTTTTAACTAAGGACTTACCTGGCATCCTCTAGTACTTATGATTGTATCAAGAAATGAATGATCCACGATGTGAATACCCGGACATTACAGTTCATGTTTGCTGAACTCGACAGTTCAATGAACAAACACTGGGCTGAAATACAACACAACACTTCGATGGGTCGCATGCGAGATTGAACACTTGAGTTGGTTTTGCACTTACAATACAAAACTGACCTTTCATTTGTGACATTTCATTTGTCGTTGTAGAAGTGCAAAATACCATTTGCAAGATTGACAAACGTTACAAAAGACGAAAACGTTTCTTCATATAGACGTCGCCCGGTGTCAAAGGTTCAAGTCCGGCTATGACAAGGCAACATTATATTCCCTCTTCAATGGAATACGTCTTTTCATAGCTCGATCGAGGTTATCATCATGTGATGTTCAGCAAGCGAAAAACTTCCCCTCGGAGAGAACTTCATCTCGGAGATCGAAATGTTTGCAGAACATCAAGCCGTAAATCTAGAGCCATTGCAGTAAAACTCTTTGTTTGCCGCCAAGCGAGTTCGCCACGAAATAATATATTTCGGCCGTCCAGAAATAGCAATTAGTTCACAAAGTGGTGACGTGTGACTAAACATATCTCAGACATTTATCGAGGTTTTCGAAACGAGATACGGTGTATGTTTTTCAACACGTCTATTGTTATATATTGCGAAATAGGGCATTTTGAAATGCCCATCGTCCAAGTATCCAAGGCGTGGTTTTCACGTGACGTCATCAAATTCTAAAATTCAAAACCGCGTGGCCTACAGAATTTTTACCTTCATTCAAGAAAAGATTACCTAAGGGACTGTGCAATAATGATCAGGAGGGGGGGTGGGGGGATGGAAAATGGGCTTCATGTAGCCAAATATTAGGTAATACCCCCCTCCTAAAGGAGTGAATTTAGTTATTGCCCCCCCTCTAATCAGTTCAGAAATTATGTATGACCCCCCCCCCCCCCTCACAGTTAATACCACACACCTTTATACAAGTACGCTACATTTTCTCTACACGCACCTGTGGATTAAAATCTTATAACAGAAAGAAAGAAGCCTGTAGCCTGCGACAGGAGCCTGCGAGCAAGCTCTCTGGGGTAGCTGCTACTGCATGTTTAATTGTTGGACATCTGCCGTCTGGAACAAACATCACCTCCGTAGCAATGTTCAACAGAACCATAGCAGAAGGAAAAGAGCATGTGTGTTATTTTTCAGGTCCGGTGAAGGCTAGGTAGACCTTTTTCGGTCCCCACCTTATAAATAGGTATGGATTCGCCAATGTAATATGTACTTGAAATAAAATGTTAAGCCCCCCCCTCTCTTGAGTGACTTATTTTACCTAGAGAGCCCCCCCCCCTCTCCTTGCTTTGATTTTACTTTATGCCCCCCCCCCCCCCTCAGGTTTTCCAACCCCCCCCCCCCCCTCCTGGTAATTATTGCACAGTCCCTAAATATATATATTTTTTACAATTTCCTTAGCTCTATCTCATGCTTCCTTTTAAAATAGAACGGTTTAAATTTCCGAGTTCATCGTACGCGTGACATCAGCAGGACGGCCGTAACAGAGCTGTTCCGTATCTAACACATGACTCTTCGGGTGATTTTCAGCATTCTAAACAATTTAAAGTCAATTTAAGTTTAAGGATAAATATTTATCTAACTATTCGAAAGTTCACAAGAGAAACAAACCTCCTTTCTGGCAAAAGTGAACTCCAGATGTTTTTTCCTATTTCCCGCGCCCATGTTGGAGTCCCTCAGACGGACTCCAACTGGGTACCCTCCAACTGGCGTTTCCATACTGAGCTCTATAAGTCCTATAAATTTTGTGTGGAACATTTTGACAAATAACTCGAGTACGGAATACCGCACAAACCTGAGACTTGGACTGATTCCTTATTTATTCATTATCTATGTATGACATCCACACATTTGAGGACACATGGCTGAGCCCCTTTTGCAGTTCATTATTGGGGTACCCAGTACTTCTCTCATTTTGATAGAACCTGGGGATTAAAATTTCGGATGAGGGGTTTTAGGTCGAATTTATCGTTAACGTTAAATTCAGCTGATAGAATCTCAAGATCTGGTCCAAAATTAAATGTGTCACCCAGCAAACTTGGCTACAAATGGCGCACCTTCGATGTTTATCTTCGTTGATTCAGGCTTCATTTCAAGACTACACCAGCACCAGTTAGCGAATTAGAGCTTTTAATTAACCGGGCAAGGCCTGAGGCCGAGCCCGGGTCATAATTCAGTCGAAGTTTTTTTGTTTTTTTTTGGTGTTCGAGCGCACTCAGGTCCCCACTCGGCCAATGGGTAAATGAACTCCTGCCTGACTAAAGTTTACAACGTATTGAGTTTTAACTTGGAGAGAGTATTCCATTTCAAAAATGCGTTTATGAGTTCACAACTTGCTACACAGAAATTGTCAACAGAGGTTTCGGCAGAAATGAGATAAAGATGTGCAGGTCATTTCAGGTTGTACGTTGTACTCACAGACGAGAGGATTGTTTGCGCCGATCTTCTATTTCATTGCGCAAACTGCAGACTAAGCGTGACTGGGCGTGACTACTGTACTTTCTTGAGGTTTTTCGCCAAGCAAGAAAGCAGATTAAAATTTAAGCACCTGATTTTAATTTTACCCCTACGAGAAGACGTTGGACAGTGTTTATAGTTGAGCCGCTGATCGTTTCGTGCGCTGACCGGGCACGAGCCCATCCTGGCCATCGCTTGAAGAGTTGATTTAGCCGTTATGCCAATCATTTGGATTTTTATGATGCCAATAAACATGTACGCGAGACTGACGTCAAGGTTTTTGCCCGGTTTTAGTTATACATTAACTTCTTGTTCACTTTCTTTTCAGCCATCGGTCCACGAACGCCGGCCTGTCGCAACCCTCGACCTACGAGGTCTTGGTCCTCTCTGCAAATACTGATTTAAAAAGAATAAAAGTTGTGGAAATAAACTAAATATAAAATGTAACGTAATAAATAAATCTAGTCATGCACGTGGCAAACATGTAGCGGGTTTGCGTGACAAATTCAAATTCAAAGTTTGTGCTTGTTTCATGTAATTCAGTGTTCATGCCATTATTACATTTACACTGATGTATCTAAAACTATTATAGCAACAACCTGTAGTTTGTTTTTAATTCACGGAAATCAAACAATAATGTCGTCACTTTCTAATTCACATCTTATATTTTCCGCTTGACAACTTGTTATGTGAATAAACAGCCAGGAAATACTTGCATTAAAAGACTAAAGACTGGTAACCAAGTACTCAGGTGTTCCCCTCCCACTTACTCGATTTGGCACGAAATGACTTCGTGAGATAGGAAGGGCCGGCACACTATACCTGGCACGTTTCTTGATAGAACTTGTAGGCGTTGTGTTTCCCGTTGTGGCACAACAGCCACAACAACCACTTTTTTCCACGTATAGGTGGCTAAAGAACATATGCGCGTGTTTTTCATGTACAGCTGTCATGCACTCTTCTCTACATACACATACAAAATTAGCAGTCAATTAGACCTAGATTTCGCTAATAGAACAAGCCGGAAAAGGCCTCTTTCTCGTTGTAATTATACACCATGTTGATTTTCATTACATACCGCAACACCCACAATACCCACACACACCACAACGCCCACAAACAAGCCACAACACCACACAACAGCCACAAAACACCCACAACACCCACAACACCCACAACACCACAACACCCACAAACACCCACAACACCCACAACACCCACAACACCACAACAGCCCCACAACAGCCACAACACCACAACAGCCACAACACCCACAACACAACAACACCCACAACACCCACAACACCCACAACACCCACAACACCCACAACACCCACAACACCCACAACACCACAACACCACACACACCACAACACCCACAACACCCACAACACCCACAACACCCACAGACACCCACAACACCCACAACACCCACAACACCCACAACACCCACAACACCCACAACACCCCACAACACCCACAACACCCCACAACACCCCACAACACCCACAACACCCACAACACCCACAACACCCAAACACACCACAACACCAACAACACCCACAACACCACAACACCACAACACCCACAACACCCACAACACCACAGACACCCACAACACCCACAACACCCACAACACCCACAACACCACAACACCCACAACACCCACAACACCCACAACACCACAACACCCACAACACCCACAACACCCACAAACACCCACAACACCCACAACACCCACAACACCCACAACACCACAACACCCACAACACCCACAACACCCACAACACCCACAACACCCACAACACCCCACAACACCCACCACACCCACAACACCCACAACACCCACAACACCCACAACACACCCCACACACCCCACAACACCCACACCCCACAACCAACACCAACACCACAAACACACCCAACACTTACATCCCAATACACCCACAACACCCACAACACCCACAACACCAACAACACCCACAAACGCCCCACAACACCCACAACACCCACAACACCCACAACACCACAACACCCACAACACCCACAACACCCCCAACACCCACACACCCACAACACCCACAACACCCACAACACCCACAACACCCACAACACCCACCCACACCACAACACCCACAACACCCACAACACCCACAACACCCACAAACCACAACCCCCACACCCCACAACACCCACAACACCCGCCACCACAACACCCACAACGCCCACAACACCCACAACATCCCACAACAGCACAACACCACAACAACCACAACCCACAACACCCACAACACCCACAACACCCACAACACCAACAACAGCCACAACCACCACAACACCCACAACCCCCACAACACCCACAAAACCCACAACCCCCACAACACCCACAACACGCACACTAACACCCACAACACCCACAACACCACAACACCCACAACACCCACAACACCCACAACACCCACAACACCCACAACACCCACAACACCCACAACACCCACAACACCCACAACAGCCACAACAGCCACACACGCCACAACACCACAACACCCACAACACCACAACACCCACAACACCCACAACACCCACAACACCACAACACCACACACCCACAACACCCACAACACCCACAACACCCACAACACCCACAACACCCACAACACCAACAACCCACCACAACACCACAACACCCACAACACCACACACCCACAACAGCACAACACCCACAACACCCACAACACCACAACACCCACAACACCACAACACCCACAACAGCCACAACACCCACAACAACCACAACACCCACAACACCCACAACACACACAACACCCACAACACCCACAAACACACCACAACAGCCACAACCAACTCACACAACACCAACAACACCCACATACAGCCACAACACCCAAAAAAACCACACCCCACAACACCACAACAGCCACAACACCCACAACACCCACAACATCCCACAACATCCACAAACACAACCCACAACACCACAAACACCCACAACACCCACAATACCCAACAAACACCCACAAAACCCACACACCCACAACTCCCACAACAGCCACAACACCCACAACACCCACAACAGCAACAATACCACAAAACCACAACACCCACAACAGCCACAACAGCCACAACAACCACAACACCCACAATACCCACAACATCTACAACACACACAACACCACAACACCCACAACACCCACAACACCACACAACACCCACAACACCCACAACACCCACAACTCCCACAAAACCCACAACACCCACAACAACCACAACACCCACAACACCCACAACACCCACAACATCACAACACCCACAACACCACAACACCCACAACACCCACACACCCACACCCACAACACCACAACACGACCAACACCCAACAACACCCACAAAACAACAAACACCAACAACAACCACAAACACCACAACACCCACAACAACCACAACACCAACAACACCCACAACAGCCACAACACCCACAACACCCACAACACCCAAAACGCCACAACACCAACAACACCCACAACACCCACCCACAACACCCACAACACCCACAACACCACAACACCCACAACACCCACAACACCCACAACCACACAACACCACAACACCCACAACACACACAACACAACAACACCACAACACCACAACACCCACAACACCACAACACCCACAACGCCCACAACACCACAACGCCACAATCCCCACAACATCCACAACACCCACAACACCACAACACGCACAACACCCACAACACCCACAACACCCACAACACCCACAACACCACACAACACCCACAACACCCACAACACCACAACACCACAACAAAACACACCCACAACACACTACAACACCCACAACAGCCACAACACCCACAACACCCACAACACCACAACACCCACAACACCCACAACACCCACAACACCCACAACACCAAAACACCACATCTCACAACCGACAACACCACAACACCCAAAACACCCACCACACAACAACACCCACAACACCCACAACACCCACAACACCACAACACCCACAACACCCACAACACCCAAAGCACCCACAACAGCCACAACAGCCACAACACCACAACTCCCACAACACCCACAACATCCACAACACCCACAACACCCACAACACCCACAACACCACACACACCCACAACACCCACAACACACCCAACACCCACAACACCCACAACACCACAACTACCCACAACACCCACAACACCCACAACACCCACAACACCACAACACCCACAACCCACAACACTCACAACACCCACAACATCCCACAACATCCACAACACCCACAACATCCACAACACCCACAACACCCACAACACCACAACACCCACAACACCCACAACACCACAACACCCACAACACCCACAACCCACAACACCACAACACACACAACACCCACGTATAACAGCCACAACACTCACAACACCCACAACACCCACAACACCCACACCACCCAAACAACACCCATACTAACACCCACAACACACCTACAACACCCCACAACTCCTCACAACATCCCCAACATCCTAACACATCCACAACACGCCACAACTAACCACCCACAACACCCTGACAACACCCCACAACATCCACAACCACCCACAACACCCACAACACCCGACAACACCCCCAACACCCACTAACATCCACGAACATCCACACGCCACAAACCACCATGCACAACATCCACACCAACCAACACCCACAACACACACAACACCCACAACACCCACAACACCCCAACCACCCACAACACACCCACAACCCCACAACGAAACCCACAACACCCACAACACCAACACCCCACAACACCCACAACACCCCACAACACTCCACAAACCCACAACACCACACAACACCCCACATCCACAACACCTCTACAACACCAACACACACAACAACACCCCCAACACCCCACTACACCCACATCTCCACACACCCACAACACCCACAACACCTACGAACACTCCACAACACCACAACAACACCACAACACCCACACACACCCACAACACCCACAACACCCACAACACACTCACACCACCCACAACACCCTACAAAACTCACAACACCCACAACACCCACAACGACCCACAACACCCACAACCCACAACACCACAACACCCACAACACCCGCAGCAACACCCACCACAACGACCCACAAAGCCCCACCAACACCCAACACCCACAACACCAACACCAACAAACCCACAACACCCACAACACTCCACAAAACCCACAACACCCACAACACCACAACACCCACCAACACCCACAACAACCACACCAACATCCCAACATCACAAACACCCACAACACCCTACAACCACCCACAACACCCACAACACCCCAACACCCACAACACCCACAAACCTCTACACACACAACCACCAAACAACGCCCACAACACCCACAACACCCCCCCAACACCCATCAACACCCACAACACCCACAACACCACAACACCCACAACCAACCCCACAACACACCACAACATCCCACAACACTCCCAACACCTCACAACACCCACAAACACCCACATACACCCACAACACCCACAACACCCACAACACCCCACAACACCCACAACACCCTACAACTCCCACCAACGCCCACAACGCCCCAACTGCCTCACAACCAGCCACAACATCCACAACCATCCCAACATCCCAACCTCCACAACACACCACAACTCCCGACAACACCCACAACACCTCAACACACCCCAACAACACCCACAACACCCACAACACGCCACACACACCTCACAACACCCCACAACACCCACAACACCCCACAACACCCACAATCACCTCACAACACCACACACACCCACAACACCCACAAAACACCCACAACACACACCCACAACACCCACAACACCTCACGAACACCCACAACACCCACAACACCCCACAACACCCACAACACCCAACACAAACTCACAACACCCACACACGCCACACGACCCCACAATACCCATTCACAACACCAACAACGTGCCCACAACAGCCACAACACATCAACACCCACAACGACCACCACAACACCCACAACACCCACAACTACCCACAACACCCACAAACACCGCCCACTAACACCCACAACACCCACAACACCCACAACACCCACAACACCCACAACACCCACAACACACCACAACTCCTCACAACAGTCCACAACTCCACAACATCCAAAGACATCTCCCAACATCCACAACAGCCCAACAGCACACCCTACCAACCCACACAACAAAACAACACTCCAAAACACCCACAAACACCAACAACACCCACAACACCCAAACACCACAACACCCACAACATCCACAACTACCAAGACATCCAGCAACACCCACAACACCCACAACAACCCACAACCACCACACCACAACATCCACACAACCCAACATCCACACACAGCCACAAACACCCACAACACCCACAACATCCCACGCCCACACAGCCTCACACCCTACAACATCCACAACACACACACACTCGCACAACACCAACAACACACAACACACACCCCCACCACAACAATCCACAACAGCCACAAGCACGCACAACCCACCAACAACACCCACCACACCCACAACACCACAACAGCCACAACCACCGCACACCCCACCACCCACAACGCCCACCAACATCCACAACATTCCACAAACAGCCACAACACCCACAACACCCACACCACCCACTAACACCACACACACTCCACAACACTCCACCAACACCCACAACACCCACAAACACCCACAACTACCCACTAACAGCCAAACAGCCACAACAGCCAACAACAGCCACACAGCCACAACACCAACAACACCCACAACACCCACAACACCCACAAACACCCACAACACCCACAACACCCCACAACACCACAACACCCAACAACAGCCACAACACCCACAACACCAACAACACCCACAACACCCACAATCACCCACACACACACCCCCAACACCCACAACACCACAACACCCACAACCGCCACACAACACCCAGCAACACCCACAACAACCCACCAAACAACCCCACAACACCCTACACACCCAACAACGCCTCACAACACCCCAACACCCTACATGACACCCTACAACACCCACAACACCCACAACACCCTACAATCACACCCACAACATCCCAACATCCACAACACCCACACAGCCACAACACTCTCACTACACTCCACGACACCCACAAACACCCACAACACCCACACCCCCACACACCCACAATACACCCACACACCACCACAGCCCCTACAACACCCACAACACCAACAACACCCACACACCACCCGACAACACCACACAACACCCCACGAGCACCCACAACACCAACAACGTCTACACAACTACTCAACAACTCTCCACAACATCTCACAACCTCAGCAACAGCACCCACAACCAGCCACACAAACCACAAGACGCCCAACACACAGCACAACGAATCCTAAACAACACCACAACAGCCACAACACCACACACCCCCCCCCACACCCCCCCCACACCCCCCCCCCCCACCCCCACACCCACACGTCCCACAACACCAACAACATCCACAACAGCCACAACAGCCACTAACATCCCACAACAGCCACAACATCTCAACAACATCCTACAACACCACACAGCACCACAACACCATATTCAACACCGCACAACACCACACACCCAACACCACAAACAGCACCCAACACCCACAACACCAAACAACACCAACAACACCCATCAACACCCACAAACAACCCACACACACCTACTAACACTCACAACACCCACAAACACCCAACAACACCCACAACACCCCACAACGCCCACAACGCCCACAACTCCACGCAGCCACAACAGCCCAACAGCCACAACAGCACAACACCCCACAACAGCCGCAAAGCCGCACAGCCTACAACAGCCACAACACCCACAACACCCACAACCACCACGAACCCACAACACCCACAACACCCACAACACCCACAACACTCACAACACCCACAACAGCCACAACACCCACAACACCAACAACACCCGACAACACCCACATCACCACCAACCACAACACCCACAACATGAAACCACAAACTACCCCCGAACACCCACAACACCCACAAACAGCCACAACACCCACAACACCCACAACACCAACAACACCCCACAACACCCACAACACCACACCCACAACACCCACAACACCTCCACAACACCACACTCCACAACACCCACAACACCTCACAACACCACACACCCACACACCCACAAGCACCCAAGGCAACAGCCTCACAACACCACCAAACATGTCCGCTCCGTCCCACAACAGCCACAACTCCACAACATCCCACAACCCCCTACACCACGACAGCCCACAACACCCACAACACATCACACCCACAACACCCACAACATTCCACAACACCCACAACACCCACACAACCACAAACACCCACAACACCCACAACACCCACACACACCCACCAACACCCACAACACCACACAACACCGCCAACACCACACACAACCCAACAACTCCCACAACACCACAACGCCCACCAACGCCAACAACGATCCCAACATCCAACCAACATTCCACAACACCCACAACACCACAACACCCACAACACACCCCACAACACCCACAACTACCACAACACCCACAACACCCAACACCCCAACACCCACAACACCCACAACACCCCACAGCACAACTATCGCACAACAGCCACAACAGCACAACAGCCTACAACATCCACAACAGCCACAACGCCCACAACAGCCCCAACAGCCAAAACACAGCCACCAACATCCTACAACATCCCACAACAGCCACAACAGCCACAAACAGCCACAACAGCCACAACGCCACAACAGTCCCACAACAGCCGACAACATCCACAACACCCACAACACCACAGCATGACTACCCAACACACCACAACACCCACAACAACGCCACAACACCTACAAACACCCACAACACCCACAACACCCACAAAACTCCACTAAACACCTCCAAACACCCTACAACACCCACAACCCCACGGACACTGCACACCACGAACACCCACAACACCCCCAAACACCCACAACAGCCCCAACATCCACATACATCCACACACATCCACACCATCCACAACATCCACAACATCGCACAACATCCACAACAGCCACAATCATCCACTAACATCCACAATCATCCACAACCTCCACAACAGCCACAACATCCACACACAGTCCACAAACAGCCACAACAGCCACACAGCCACAACATCCCAACAGCCCCCCCACACACAGCCCAACACCCACAAACACCGACAACACGCCACACAAACCACAAACCCACAACACCAACCACAACACCCACAACTCACACACACCATAACCAACCCCACAACACCCACATCCACAACACCCACAACACACCCACACACAACAACCCCACAACACCCCGAACACCCCAACACCACACACCCCACACACCTCACAACACCCAACACAAACACCACCCCAAACCACCCACAACACACACCACACACCCACGAACACCGCACCAACACCCACAACCCCACCCCCCAACCCACACACCCCACAACACCCACACACCACCACCCCAAAACCAACCCACTAACTGCCCTGACAACATCCACAACCCCAGCCACCACATCACAACCCAAACATCCCACAACATCCACAACATCCCCAACAGCCACACACACAGAACATCTCACAACATCCACAACATCCCCACAACATCCGACAACACCCCCTAACAACCCACAACAACGACGAACCCCTCACTAACACCACAACCACCCACCCAACCCACCCAACACACACAACACGCACAATCACCACAACACCCACCAACACACTCCACAAACCCACAACACCACAACACCCACCACAACCCCACAACACCCTACAATCACCCACCAACACCACACACCCACACAACCCCCACAACACCAAGCACACCCACAACACCCTCAACACCAACACGCCCCACACCACCACCCACAACACCCACGAACACCAACACACCCCACAACCACCCACAACACCCACAACACCCCCCCCCCCCCAACCCCCCAACCCCCACAACACCCACCCCACCACCACCCCCCCCCACCCCACACCCACCAAAAAAACCACCCCACCACCCACCCAACCCAACACCCCACAACACCAACCCCCCCCACAAAACCACAACCCACCACCCCACCCACCACACCCCCACCCCCCACACACCACACCACCCACAACCCACCAACACCCACCACAACAAACCACCACCCCCCCCCCCCCCCCCACACCCCCCCCCCCACACAACCCCCCCCCCACACCCACCACACACCCACCCCACACCACCCCACCCACACCACCCACCAAACCCACAACCCACAAAACCCACAACACCCCCAACCCCCCCCCCCCCCCCCAACCCACAACACCCACACCCCAACACACAACACCACAACACCCACCACACCCACACCCCACACCCCCCCACAACACCCCCACAACACCCCACCACCCACACACAACACCCACAACACCCACAACACCACACACACACCCACAAACAAACAACACCCACAACACACCAACCACAACACAAACACCCACAACCACAAACACCCACAACACCCACAACACCCACACCAAACACCCACAAAAACCACAACACCACAAACACCCACAACACCCACAACACCCACAAACCCCCCACAACACCCACAACACCCACCAACACCCACAAACACCCACAACACCCCCAACACCAACAACACAACAACAACACCACAACAACCACAACACCAACAACCCCACACAACACCCACAACCACCACAAAACACCACAACACAAACAACACCCCCAACACACACACCCCCACAACACCCCCCCCACCCACCCCCCCCACAACCCCCACAACACCCACAACCCACACAACACCCACCCCACCACCCCACCCACAACACCACACACCCCCCCCCCCCCAACACACAACACACACAACACCACAACACCCCCCCCCCACACCAACCACCCCCACAACACCCACAACACCCACACACCCACCACCCCACAACCCCCACAACACCCACACACCCCAACACCACAACACCCACAACACCCCCAACACCCACCCCACCCACAACCCCCAAAACACCCACAACACCCACAACACCACAACACCCACAACACCCCCAACACCCACACCCCCCACAACACCCCCACCACCCACAACACCCACACCACCCACACCACCACACCCACACCCCCCCCAACAACCACAACACCACAACACCCCCCACCCCCCACACCCCCAACACCCCCCACCCACAACACCCACAACACCAACAACACCACACCCCCCACAACACCCACAACACCCACCACACCCACAACCCACAACATCCACAACATCCCAACAGCCGGCACAACGCCCACAACATGCCAACACGATCCACAACATCCCGTACAACGATCCCTACACCAGCAACTCCCACAACAGCCACACTATCCGACAACTATCCACAACATCCACAACAGCGCACAGATCATTCCACACACGATCGCGACAAGCAGTCCACAGACATCCCACAACATACAACCCCACAACAGATTCACAACATCCACACACATCCACAACTCCCACAACATCCAAAACATGCCACACAAACATCCCACAACAATGCCACAACAGCCCACAACATCCACGAACATCCAACATCCCTCCCACAACATCGACAAAATCCAAAACAGCGCACTAACTAGCCTACCACAACCATCCACAACATCCACATACAACCACAAGACAACAATCCATAACATACCACTACCCACACCTCATCCCCAGTCCGACACAACAATTCCGACAACTCACACAGCCTACAACAATACCACACACAGCCACAAAATCATCCACAACATTATCACCCCACCATCCCGAACATCCTACAGAACTGATAATAATAGCCCACACACATCCACAACAGCCACATAAACACCACCTACACACAACATCCACACCCATGCCACAACATCCAACAAAACATTCCAACAACACCAACAACAACCCACAAACAACCCAACACCCGACACACACCCACAGACAACCCACAACACCCACACACCCAACAACACTCAACAAACACCCACACACACCCACAATACACCACACTAAACACCCACAATCACAAACAAAGCACTCGACACACAACCCACAACACCCACAACAACCCACAACACCCTACAAACTCCCACAACGTGCCCACAACTGCCCACAACATCCACAACATACCACAACATGCCTACAACATCCACAACATCCACAAGCAGCCACAACAGTCCCACAACAGGCCACACAACATACCACAGAACGCCCACAGAACAAAGCCTAAACAGCCACAACCGCCACAACAGCCACAACATCCAGCAACATCCGACAACAGCCACACTCATCCACAACATCCACAACATCCACAACTCCCACAACAACCACAACATCACCACACCCCCCCCAACATCCCCAACACGCCACAACATCCACAGCATCCACAACCTCCCACAACATCCACTAACACCAAACAACACCACAACACCCACAACACCCACAAACACCCACGAACATCGCCCAACTACCCACCCACCCACAACACCAACACACCCACAACCCCGCACAACACCCACAACTATCCCAAACACTCACAACACCCCCTCAACACCCCTGACGACCACCCACACCACCTCACAACACCCTACAACACCCGACAACTACCCACACCCCCACAATCATCCAACAACATCCGACTAATTAAACATCCACAACAGCCACAACATCCACAACATCCTTACAACATTCGCACTAACATCCACAACATCCCAACATCCACAACAGCCACAACAGTCCCCACAACTATCAACTAACCCCTTCGACAACATCCAAACACCCACAACGCCCACACACTCCACAACACCCTACAACACCTCACACTACACTCGCACAACATCCTAGCAACATCCACAACACCCACAATCATCGCACAACCCCGCACAACACCCACAACATTCCACAACTCCCCACAACATCCACAACATCCACAACATCCACAACACACCCATCAACACCGCTACAACACCAACACACCTTCCACAACACTGCGACAACGATCCACAACAGCCACCACACTCACACACACAACAACACCCACAACCTACCCACAACACTCACAACAGTATCCGACAACATCACAACACCACAAGCACCCTTACAACTACCCACAACTCCCACAACATCGCACAACATCCCACCCCCCCCACAACATCCACAACTACCCACCAGAACACTCCACACACCCACAAACATACCACCCAACACCCACAGACACCCACACACACCCACACACACCCACAACCACCCACAACACTACACACAACATCTCCAAACACCATCCACCAACTATCCACCTAACATTACACAGACACGTAGCCACAACATTCCATCTAACCAGCCCACAACCCCCACACATCTCACACACATCCACAACATCCACACACACTATCCCACCACAAGCATCCACACCATCCACACTATCCTACATACAATCATCCACTAACAGCCACAACAGCAACCCACAACATCCACAACATCCACAACTATCCACAATCACCACACCACCGCACAGACCTGGCCACAACAGACCCACTAACACTCCACAACACCCACTAAACACGGGCACACACACCCACAACACCCACACAACACCACAACACCTCACACACTATCTCCGACACTCTACTGTATTCTCTTGTTCATTAGTCTCACAACACTCCACATACACCCCTACAACGACCACAACAACCCCTCACTATTGCACACTCCACTAACCACACCTACAACACCCACAAACACCCACAACCACCACACAAACATCCACAACCAGCCTCCCAACGATCTCTACAACATTCCAGCAACATCCACAACATCCTACGAACAGCGCACTAACATCCACAACATCCACCATACCTCCACACCATCCACAACGATCCACAACTATCCACAACATCGCCAACATTCCACAACATCCAGCACACAGAACATCCGACAACATCCCAACCCATCCACAACATCCTACAACATCCTATCAACCATCCTACCCCCAATCATCCACAACCATTACTAACACACCCACACCCTACACACGACCCACTAACCACCCTCAACACACTACAACACCCATCACCACTTACCACCCCACATAACACTCCACAACACCGCACACACACCCACAACATCCCACAGTACACCACCAACACCTCACACAGCCCCCACGGCACCAAGCAACTACCCACAACACCGCAACCACCCAAACCTCCCACTAACATCTCAGACCACCCACACACCCACAACACCTCAAAAATACAACACCCAAAACACTCCACAACACCCACTAACACCCACAACACCCACAACACCACAAACCCCCACAACACCCACCAGACTACCCCACAACACACACCCAACACCCACGAACTCCTTCACAAAATCTCACAAAGCATCTCACAACATCCACAACCAGCCCCAACAACATCACACTATCCACAACATTCCACAACATCTGCACAACAGCGCCACAACATGCCAACAACTACCGCACAGACAGCCACAACAAGCCGTACAACTATCCCACAACACCCACAACATGCCCACAACGTACCCACAGTATACACACCCACAACTACCTCACAAAATCTACCCACAACACACCACAACACCTCACAACTACCCCACAACACCCCAACCACCACAACACCCACGAACACCCACAACACCCAACAACACCCCTCACACCCACAACACCCACAATCACCCACACACACCCACAACACTACCACGTAACCACCCACTAACATCGCACAACCTTCCACAACTAGCTACTCTATATTTATTTATAACAACTTTGCGATCAACATAAAAGCATTGATTTTATCATTTACCTCTGACCAATACGAGTGAACAGAGTAATTTTTACGCCTCGCACGGGAAATCACGATGTAAAAAGGTGATTACACGGGCACGCTAAGTTAACACTCTCAAACACAAAGAAAAAATAAAAATTTGAACAACGCTAGAGGCCTTCCTCCATCGTTGCACGGCTCATTAGTAATTTTTCTTTTGTTTCTAATCGCATGGTAAAAACAAAAGAAGGCGTGTTCAGTCTCAACCCAGAAGGGAGTATCTATATCTAATCTCGCGTTGTCGCGTGTCTCTTTTAATTTACGCTGTGTCTCTTTATAATTTACTCTTCGCGGGTAAATTTAGAAATTTAATAAGGTGGTATATATATATATATATATATGACTATACCCTTATTCGATGGTTTTAACATATAATACGCGCGAATATTGGTTTGCGAGTTGGCGGATATTTTGCGATTTTGCGAGCAATGAGCAAAATGTCCTGCTCGTATTATATGTTAAATCATGCGAATAAGGGATTTTATTATTCTAGACTGCAAAATTTCCCCGACTATTATACTTATTTTCTGCGATATTCGCTCTTGTTCAAGTATGTCAGTACGCATCTCATATTTTTACGTGTTTCTCTTGACCTTATAATGGTGTGAACTGACGTATGAGTAGTAATAATAAACTCAGGACATATTTTTCGTAGGAGCCGTAAAATCCTAAGTTATTTTACGTGAAACGGTAAGTGTGAAATGAATATCGGACCTAAATGAAAGTATGAAATGAACTGAAAAATGTACTAAGTCATAGGCCGTAATTTTTTCCAAAAAAATATTTTCACGTCGAAATGAGAAAAGCACTTTTAAAATTCTTCGTGTAAGTGCGATTTTGTACATGATTTTTGTGTGACACGTGTCGCAGTCCTATTAAAATCACCGTTGTTGAATTGGCTTTGTTTGACTGGCGAAAATCTAGTGCCCCTGTGAACGTGAACTAAGGACATATGAGGAAGAGAGTGGAGACGATACAGGCCCGTTACGAATCTAAGGGCTTCCTGGACATATAGGCCCTCAAGTAGAGCCAAAGAACAAAAAGAGAGTACAATTCAAGGTAAAATGTGTAGATAGTACTTTGTCACTCTCTTGGTCGAACGTATTACAGTTGTAAGGTGGAAGTTGGGTCCATATTCATCAGTTTATAGAATAATACTAGGAAAAAGCCCCTCGTGTAATTGTGGCCGATTTCAATAAAAACGATGGAAAAGATGCTATGTAAACATATCATATTGATTTGTGGTGCTGTACATCTGGGTCGAGAAAATTCCCGAGTAACAGTTCTCCTTTTGTCAGCAGATTCATTTAACTCTCAGAATGAAGTATCTGACAGTGTTGGGAAACTCACCCCACGATTAAATTCCCGACAGAGCTAAAATTTCCGGTATAATACAAATCAGTCCCCGCACGACAGAAGGGACATAGTGCAAGACGCTTTTGGATAAAGATAGTAAGAAATAAAAATTCCCAGGATTGGACTTTTAAGTTTAAAAAAGAAGAAGAAAAGGAATGACACCTAGGGTGCCGAGCAATGCCGTAAAGAGCACAAAGACTAAGGCGATCTAACTGTTTTCAGTAAAGGGGTTTTGTATGTTCGCATTACGAACAAACTTTCGTAACAGAAACCAACAATGTTTTATTATCTGTCGCCAATGTGGACTGGTGTAAAAAGAAATTCCAGCGATGGACTAACCTGTATGGCCCCCTACTAACCACATTACACGGCTGAAAATACCATTGAGCGAGGGCAGTGTTAAACAATTCATAATTCAAGCAAGATGGTTTGTGCCGAGTATTTGTACTCAGCCGTTAACTTAACTCGTACATACTTATAATATTGTACAATAATATGTTTTTTATTTTACGCTCAACCACGTTTGTTTATAGCTATAGCATGTGTCACATTGACATAGTTTATCTTGTTGTGTTTAAATAAAATATAATAAATGCGGAATATACTGTGTGGTCGCAATTTATTTACTCGCGATGCGCCAGCGGGGGTGGGGGGGTGGGGGGTGGGGTTCACGAAGAATTAAGTGCTTGCCAATTCTCATTTCACGGAGAAAAAAAAATTTGAAAATTATGGCTAATTACAGTGTAGTTGTGCTCTCATTTTCATTTTCATTTCATTTTTTCATTAGGTTAATATTCATTTCACATTTTCGCCGTTTCACGTAAAATAACTTTGGATTTTACGGGCTCTACGAACAATATCTTGATATACCACCTTCTTTAAATTTTACCCACGCTGTAAATTTATCTCCGCGACCCGCGTAAATTACGGCCGCGAACACCGCCGTAAATTACCCGCGACAACGCCGAACCGCCGCAGATTAGATAGCTCCCTGAAATATTTCGCCGTTAATTACATGCGCGAAGTTTTTAGGTTCATCCTTATATAACAGAATGAAGATATTTCGCCGTTAAGTAACGCGAAGTTTTAGGTTTGTCATCTTTATGTACAGATGGAAATTTATGTTTCGGGCCTGTTTAATTAATCGCGATAAGTTTTAGGTTTGCATCTTTATATACAGATGAAATTATCTTCGTCCGTAAGTAACGGCGAAGTTTTTGAGGTTCATCATCCTAGTATACAGATGAAATATTTTCGCCGTTAATTAATCGCGAAGTTTTTAGGGTTTCATCCTTATATACAGATGAGAATATTTCGGCCGTTCAATTAACGGCGAAGTTTTAGGTTAGCAATCTTTTATATAGCAGATGAAATATTTGGGTTCGCCGTTAACTGTAACGGCGAAGTTTTTGCGTCTGTATTATTTAATATAATACAGATTCACTTATTTGTTTAAATTTAAATTCTCGTCTGTAGAGTGATGTCAATACAAATTCGCATTTATCAATCACCGCGGATCCCATGGGACCTGAAAATAGCCCAGGCTCTTTTCCTTCTGAGTATCGGCTTGGTGTTGCATATTTCAGTAAAGGACCGTGGGCATAACGAGGAAACATTGGTTGAGTCGAAAACATTGTGTTGCGGTGACGTCAAATGGTTTCGCTCCTGGGATTCCGATTGTGCCCGTCGCAGCAAATGCAACCATTTTGCAAACATTTGTTTCTTGATTCTTATCATCGGGAAAACATTTTGCGTCCGTCAACAAATGTTTGTCCAGCAACATTTGTTTTCGCTCGTTTGCGCACGGGCCTTAACGGCGAAGTTTTAGGTGGTGCATCCTTATATACAGTATGAAACTATATCGCCCGTTAAGTCACGGCGAACGTTTTATAGTGGTGCATCCTTATATATACGAGATTGAAATGATTCGGGCCGTTAATTATTCAGCGAAGTTTTTTAGCTGGCATTTTATATATACAGATGAAATAGTTCGTCGCCTGTTTAAGTAAACGGTTCGGAAGTTTTGCTTGGTTGTCATTCCGCTCCTTATATGCAGATGAAATATTTCGCCGGTATATTAAACGGCGAAGTTTTGTGCGTTCAATCTTTAATATGGTGATACGTTTTTTTCCGGAAATGAAGGCCACAGCTGAACTAGTTTTCAAGTATGGCGGTCTCAATACCGTGTGGTGCGGGTATCGTTCCCATGCCCTCCTGGCTATCACCAAACCCAGCCCGTGACTCTCGACCGCCTTTCAATACTTTGCACAGAATTTCTCCCGCTCTTTTTTCAGAAGCGAAGAACCATGTCTTGCACACCGTATAACTTAGACATTCGGCCTGATAAATCCACTTTCTAAATGGTGCAATCCATTACTTAAATTAAGACATCTGCCGCAGCCCCGTTGCTTGCTTGCGATTTCCGCACTGTATTATGTAGCGTGACGAAGTATCTTTCGATGGGATGGACACATAGGTAACACACAAGAGAAAGCCCGTGGATGCCCTTCCCGCCATCTTGAAAACAACCTACAGCGACGGGATACCTAGCACGTGCCGCTGCGAGGGAATTTCTCTTTTTCAACCAATCAGAAGCATACTACCCAGCCTCAATCCTGTCTAAAACAAGATTCATTGAAACAGTGGTCTCCCAGGTCACGTGCTATAAATCTTGTCTGTCTTTTCTTAATTATACCGAGGTGAGCATCCAAACTTAAAAAATAAGAACAGATTGAAATCTTTTGATATTTCATGATGATCTCGTGCGTGATTGAATGGTGATGGTGACACGGTTGATGATGTTGTTGGCGATTTCGTCGGTAAAGGGTGCGGCAAAGACACAGGGGAGCATGCGGTGCCTTGATGGTTAGGGAAGTTGCGAAAGGCGGCGCCGTCCCTCTTGCTTCTTGCAGTGCCATCAGTACCAACAACTGCCACGTGTGCACCGTGGCACGAGGGCAAGGAGCGACCGCTGGGTCGGAGTTCTAGTTGCCATATAATCATGGGGCACTCCACGACGGAACAATTTTCTTGTAGGTGGTCTGTAACGTTGTTCCTTTTTTACGTGTAGTACTTGGTGCTTTTTGTGCTGTTTAAATGGCTGTCATTTTAAATCGCTAAGAAAAATGTCGTTTCTTTTCTGGATACGTTAGTCTGACACTTTCAAACATCATCAGAAATATTTTAGTGTATTGACACTCATTATTACCCGAATTATATACGAGCTGAATTTGCCTTCTTCCGTGGAAAATCCTTAGCTAACATTTTTTTGTACCCAAACACGACAGGCTTTTTATCTCTCCGAAAACAAAAGGCATTAATTTCCCCATACATTATCGATCTAAAGTTTGAGACTGACATTTCCCTAACCGCGAATATCTGAGGCGATTACACGCCTTACAGAACAGATATTCCACCGAAACGTATATCCGTTGCGGTTGCCACCCTGTTATAATGTTCTGCAGTTCGTCGTTTCAATCGTAAACTTTTCTACACTCGCCATTCATGTACGAGACGAACTTTTGTTGATCAAGAATACTTACTTTTAATTGTATTGTGAAGTAGTGTGATTAAGTAAGTTAGCTTTTCTTGGAATATCCACATATCACAACAAATTGAGCACGGGAGCGGCGTTTTAAGATGTAAATGTGCATTTACAATTAAGTATGTAAAAATAGGAACTATGTATTTTTATATATTATCAAAAGTAGATGAAATTAAGTATTAATGCGAAAGTAATGCTTATAACCAGAAGATGACAATACAAAGTTACAATAATACAGTAAAGATGAATAGAGAACTGTACAATATCCTAGGACTTATCATATATGGTGCCAATCTACAATTAGTAGTATCGAGATGGTTATCTCATCTTTTGCAATTGATTTTTAAGGGATGTGAAAGATTTTCGTGATTGTGTCTAATAGTTTTAGGAAGATTGTTTCCATTTACTTGGGGCGGCAATGATACGGAGAAAGAATGCTGTAGATACTGCAGACTTTGAGTGTGTAGGTACGATTACCAACGTTTAAGGTTTGCCTCTAAGATTGTACATTGTTTGACATCAAGTGTTGTAACATGGCACTTATGTGAATACTATGAAATTGCGTTCAATCAATCCAAACTCCTTCATATCTTTGTTTTTATTTCAGTCAGGCGTCTGTAATACCCGTTCCGTGATAATGGTCGGATGCATTTCACCGATCCACCGGAATGTGATCACAGTCTTTGCTTTTTGCCCATTCCATTCCTAAATAATTACTTAGGCCATTGGAGTCGAGGATGTCTGTGGGTGGCTGGGGGGGAATGCTGGGGGTCTGTGCCTATCATTCAGGTGAGCTCACTACTACCGGCACGTGAGGGCCGGGCGTGACGTCCCCGGTTGAGGGGAGCCTCATCAGCGTGTGCCTGTCTTTTCGTCTCGTTCGTGTTGCCTTTCTTTATTGGCTTTCTCTTGGTTCGACAGTGTGTGGATTTAGCATTGTCTGGTATACCCTTCTGGCGGTCACAATCATATGGACGACAAGGTATGGTCTTCTCAGGATTATTAGTTAAATACTGGGCCGCGATAAACCAGCCACTTAGGCTATGCGTTTATCAGCACACAATCGCGCAAATCGTAGCCATCCTCCTGTGCGTACCCGGGACCTGGGTACTAAGTCATACTTTATACACACACTTATCGATTTCGTCTCGCATCGTTCTTAGCAAATCGATCGTCGATTTTTTTTAACCACAAATGTCGTTTCTCATTATCTGGAGTTTTGTAGTACGTTTGCTTTTGACCGTTTCTC
>MU826013.1:0-28948 GCA_029204205.1 Desmophyllum pertusum | reverse complement strand
AAGTGTATTGCCAAGTGACGTAGCAAACAAAAACATTGAAATTAGTGGTGAATAGTTGGCAAATTTGGAATAATGCCACCACAGTCATTTGAAACCCCCCCCCCCCCCCCCCCCCACCCCCCTAATGGCGTTATATCCACGCCCAAAATTCAAAGTTTTTGATTTGCAAACATTGATGCTTCGAATTTATGCTCGTTTTACAATCCAACAGTCAACTTCTGTAATTTCAACTTCTCCCACATTTACCAATTCCAAACATCCATCTTGACAAATTCAACGTGCTCCCGTTTTACATGCGACTCCCCCCCCCCCCCCTTCTCAAATTATGCATGATGTACAATGCGACATTCGTGTCTTTCAATTCAATGTTGATTACTCGGTGTGGCGATATGCATGCCGTATCCCGACGTAAACTAATCGAACCCAATCGAACGTTCGATTAATCGAACTGAATCAAAACTTAATCAGAACCTAATCATGTGAGTAGGTTCGATGAAGTTCGGTAATCGACTATAATCAAACTCTCACAAAAAATTTGGATAGTAATCGAAACGCAATCGAACTTTTGATTAGGCTCGATTAGGTTCGATGAGTTCGATTAGGTTCGAATGCGCCACGAAATGGTCGACGTTTGGATGGCACTTACGATCAGCAGAACAGGGAACTTGTCAAGTGAAGTAAACAAATGCCTCGGAAACGAGCAAGCAAAACGAGCCATTAAGATGAAGATCAATCCGTTGCTCAGGCATTGATCTTGAAACAGAGTATCGATATTGTTATGAAAGTTATCTATTTTGACCTCTAGACGGCATCGCCTACTAAGACTTAAATTAATCATTATTATTTTCTATTCTAACCACTTTTACTCAACATGAAACATGTTCAAGTTCAGTTCATTGAAGGATTTTGGCGCAAATGTTAAAACTGTTAAACGACCACTACAGCGTGCCTGAAAATGCGTGGAGGTTTGTTTTTTAACATATTGTTTATACTGTTAACATTTATGTTGTTAATTTTAATTGCTTTACTTGTAAAATGTGGCGGTTTCTCTTTATCTCACGTTACCGTCGGAACATTATTTTTAAATAATGATTTGTATCAATTGTAGCTTCCATGACCGTGCTGTTCACAACTAATTTGTATTAGTAACTGATTTGTTTTTGGCTTTTGTTTCAGCTCACTACATTTTGTTCGGGAGAGCCGTTAATTGAAGAGTAAGCTGATAAAAAATAAATCATGAAATAGGAAACTACAGTGAAGTGAGATTTAAATTTCCTATTGTCTGTTTGAATGTAATTCTAAGTTGTTTCTCCACATGCTGAGAGAGACTGTTCAAATATCTGGTGATATTTGGAGTAATTTTTAGCCGTTTTTCGAATTGTGTTCGATTGAGTTTCCGATTCGGTTCGATTCGGTTGCGATTTGGTTCGGAAATCGAACGTACATGTTAATTGAACTCTCGCCACAAAATTTTTTGGTTCGATTTGGTTCATTTACCGAACTAATCGAACTAAAATAAATCGTTCGATTAAGGTTCGATTAGGTTTGATTGAAGTTCGATTACCGAGACGGTTCGATTAGTTACGTTCGGGATGTATCACAATCCAACATTACTGAGTTTCGACATCGAGACTTCACACACGCTTGAGTTGAGTCGACCTTGGTATGGTAAACCGCTGTACAAAACGTATCGATGACTTGAAGCAACGGGGGGGGGGGGGGGGGGGTAACTTGGACCCATGTTTGGGTATAGGAGTGCCGCTTTCCTTAGGTTTTGAAAAACAATAAAATTACCCTAAAATCACCTACCCTGTGTAGGACAACATCCTCTATTTTAGGACCCTGTTTAGGTTGCAAGTTAGCTAATCCCGTTTGACTCGATACGCGGCAAAAGTCTCCGATCGCTAAATACTGTATAAAGGCCATATTTCTAGAGACGGGACAATCGTGCAACCATACTCTGTTTAGGACAGCCGTTCAGACCCTGTTTTTATGCGACAGGATCACATGAAATTATAATAACCTGTTCAGGGGCAGAGAGGCCAAAAACCATACCCTGTCCAGCAGCACGTCACCGTATAGGCCACATAAGGTTTTTTGTTTTTTTTAGTATCCACCCCCCCCCCCCCCCGGGGGGGATATCGTCCAGCAGACCGATTGCACAGGTCTAGCCAGAGAATCCATATCACTTCGTTCGAAGTTGATGGAATATGTCTAAGGCTTGGGACTAATCTTAACTCGAACACATAAGTGTACCTCGATAGTAGCTTGTCACAGGTATAATGTGTGACAGGCCTTCACGGACTTCTACAGTACGTGACAATTGAACTTTAGCCGTTCTCTAATTTCATTATTGGTCTTTCTGGAACCTACTTTGCTTCTTCAAATGTGTTTCTAACGGGCAAAATATGTAGTACTGATGAGGAGTACTTTCAAGTAGAGTAAGAAGCCTTCGACTGCGTTCACTCTAGCAAATTTTAAGAGAGTCCCGTTTGGTTTCTTGTAAGGGCTTTTCGCCCTGTAGATTTTGACACCATCTATAATCTGCGGATGTTTAGATATTGCTTTGGCTTTCATCTCTTCTTGACACAAGGAACAATGGTTATGCCTCTCTTATTTTTTTCTATCTGGATAGACTGAATATGAATTTTTTTTTTTTTTTTTGTTTATTTCTCCGCGTGTAGGACGGTAGATTTTTCCCTGCAATTTATTGTCTTGCTGAGCCCAGCATGTTTGGAAAATCTGTTGGCAGAGATTTCGCTGTTTTGATCTCATCACGGATATCATATTCTTGTGTCGGTCCAGTTCCGTCAGAGATTACTGTAAAGCTTTTCAAGAAGTCATATGGTTATTTGGAGGAAGAGAGATAATATCACTGTTTTATCCGACCACCATCACTGTGTAGCCTGGCAACAGCAAGCTCAGCGGCCACTCCAGTCCACGTGCAACTCGTTTGAGCCCAAATTTACGTATTGCTACAGCGGCTTATTACTATCACAATGTCGACTCACTCAAGCGTTGAAGTTCGGACTGTCGAAGACTAGAATGTGTAAGGATTGTGATACATGCATATCGCACACTCGAGTATCAACATTGAATTGAAAGACACCGAATGTCGCATTGTACATCATGCATAATTTGAGAAAGTCGCATGTAAACGGAACACGTTGTGGCAAGATGGATGTTGAATTGTAAATGTGGAAAGTTGAATTACAGAAGTTGAATGTTGGTTGGATTGTAAAACGAGCATAAATTCGAAGCAATCAATGTTGCAAATCAAAACTTGAATTTTGGCGGGGATATAACGCCATACCCCCCCCCTCCTCGGGCATGAGCGGGGGATTCACTTTTTTGCAAATGAAAGCCAGTGAAGTCCTTGGCCCCCGGGGCAAAAGTGAATGGTAAACTCCCCCGCCCCTGTAAGTCCCGGGGGTCAAGAATTCAAGCGAGATCAGTGAATTTAGCATATTAAACTTCAATATCTTTGGTGCATAACAAAACACATTTGAGGTAATGTTTGTAAACAGTGAACACATTAATGTTTGTAAACAGTGAACACTCCTATTACTGTTTGCAGAAAAATTAAGCCGTTCAAATTCCCCACGGTCAGGCCAAAAAAGAAGGCAAATGCCCCACCCCCGGGCTCATCAGTTTCTCAAGTTTAAAATCAATGCAAAGATTCAAGACACAGATAAATATAAATATTTGTCTTTTATAGCCAGTGAACAGACATAAAACGGGCAAAAACACCTTTAAAAATATTCACAAGCTTTTCAAGCCCTTTGCTGAACAAGCCATTACATAACAAACTATTCGTTCTTGTCAATAAAGTCAGCAAACGATGCCATGTTTTGAGTTGTCCAAAACTGCGAGACCGAAGCCAAGTGGCTGTTAAATTCCCCGGGGTGGGCTAATGACCACCCCTGGGCCGAGATAAAATCACTAGTGCCCACCCCCGGGATTGCAACATGTGTAAATGGCCCGGGGGGGATGGGCACTGCTGGAATTGACTGACGCATTACAGACTGCAGACTGAGTATAATGCAGACTGCAGATTACAGACTGCAGACTGGGTATAATGTGGACTGCAGATTACAGACTGCAGACTGGGTATAATGTGGACTACAGATTACAGACTGCAGACTGGGTATAATGCAGACTGCATATTACAGACTACATACTGAGTATAATGCAGACTGCATATTACAGACTGCAGACTGAGTATATGCAGACTGCATATTACAGACTGCAGACTGAGTATAATGCAGACTGCATATTACAGGACTGCAGACTGAGTATAATGCAGACTGCATATTACAGACTGCAGACTGGGTAATGCGGACTGCAGATTACAGACTGCAGACTGGGTATAATGTGGACGGCATATTACAGACTGCAGACTGGGTATAATGCAGACTGCATATTACAGACTGCAGACTGAGTATAATGCAGACTGCATATTACAGACTGCAGACTGGGTAATGCGGACTGCAGATTACAGACTGCAGACTGGGTATAATGTGGACTGCATATTACAGGACTACATACTGAGTATAATGCAGACTGCATATTACAGACTGCAGACTGGGTATAATGCAGACTGCATATTACAGACTGCAGACGTGGTATAATTGCAAGACTGCATATTACAGACTGTGAGTTTTTATAATGCAAGAATTGGCTGCATATTTAACAGGACTGCAGGACTGGGTATGAATGCAGACTGCATGTATAACAGACTGTCAGACTGGCGTATAATGTGCAGACTGTATATTACAGACTGCGAGGACTGGGTATCAATGCAGACGTGCATATTACAGACTGCAGACTGGGGATATAATGCAGACTGCATATTACAGACTGCAGACTGCCGGTATAATGTGGACTACAGATTACAGACTGCAGACTGGGTATAATGTCAGACTGCATTATTACAGACTGCAGACTGAGGATAATGCAGAACTGCAGATTCACAGACTGCAGACTGGGTATAATGCAGACTGCAGATTACAGACTACATACTGAGTATAATGCAGACTGCATATTACAGACTTGCAGACTGGGTATAATGCAGAACCTGCATATTACAGACTGCAGACCTGGGTATAATGCAGACTGCAATATCTACAGACTGCCGGATCTGGGTTAATGCGGACCTGTCAGCACTCCGACAAGACGTGTCAGACTGGGTATACATGCAGACTGCAGATTACAGACTGCAGACTGGAGTATTAATGCAGACTGCATATTACAGACTGCCAGACTGGGTTCTAATGCAGAACTGCATATTACAGGACTAACATACTGAGGTATAATGCAGACTGCATATTACAGACTGCAGACTGGGTATAATGTAGGACTATCAGATTACAGACTGCAGACTGGGTATAACGTGGCCAGACTGCATATTACAGACTGCAGACTGGGTATAAATGCAGACTGCATATTACAGACTGGCCAGACTGAGTATAATGCAGACTGCATATTACAGGCCCTGGCAGACTGAAGTATAATGCTAGACTGCCATATTACAGACTGCAGACTGGGTAATGCCGGACTGCAGATTACAGGACTGCAGACTGGGTATAATGCAGACTGCAGCATTACAGACTGCCAGACTGGGTAATGCGGACTGCAGTATTAACACGACTACATACTGAGCTATAATTGCAGACTGCATCCCATTTACAAGACTGCAGACTGGGTATAATGCAGACTGGGCCATATTACAGACTGCAGACTGGGTATAAATGCAGACTGCAGATTACAGACTGCAGACTGGGTAATGCGGACTGCAGATTACAGACTGCAGACTGGGTATAATGCAGACTGCATATTACAGACTGCAGACTGGGTATAATGTCAGACTGCATATTACAGACTGGCAGACTGAGTATAATGCAGACTGCATATTACAGACTGCAGACTGAGTATAATGCAGACTGCATATTACAGACTGCAGACTGGGTAATGCGGACTGCAGATTACAGACTGCAGACTGGGTATAATGCAGACTGCAGATTACAGACTGCAGACTGGGTAATGCGGACTGCAGATTACAGACTACATACTGAGTATAATGCAGACTGCATTATTACAGACTGCAGACGGGTATAATGCAGACTGCATATTACAGACTGCAGACTGGGTATAATGCAGACTGCAGATTACAGACTGCAGACTGGGTAATGCGGACTGCAGATTACAGACTACATACTGAGTATAATGCAGACTGCATATTACAGACTGCAGACTGGGTAATGCGGACTGCAGATTACAGACTGCAGACTGGGTATAATGCAGACTGCATATTACAGACTGCAGACTGAGTATAATGCAGACTGCATATTACAGACTGCAGACTGAGTATAATGCAGACTGCATATTACAGACTGCAGACTGGGTAATGCGGACTGCATATTACAGACTGCAGACTGGGTAAATGCAGACTGCAGATTACAGACTGCAGACTGGGTAATGCGGACTGCAGATTACAGACTGCAGACTGGGTATAATGCAGACTGCATATTACAGACTGCAGACTGCGGTATAATGCAGACTGCATATTACAGACCTGGGTATAATGCAGACTGCATATTACAGACTGCAGACGGGGATAATGCAGACTGCATATTACAGACTGCAGACTGGTATAATGCAGACTGTATATTACAGAATGCAGACTGGGTATAATGCAGACTGCATATTACAGACTGCAGACTGGGTATAATGCAGACTGCATATTACAGACTGCCAGACTGGGTATAATGTGACTACAGATTACAGACTGCAGACTGGGTTATAATGCAGACTGCATATTACAGACTGCCAGACTGAGTATAATGCAGGACTGCAGATTACAGACTGCAGACTGGGTATAATGCAGACTGCAGATTACAGACTACATACTGAGTATAATGCAGACTGCATATTACAGACTGCAGACTGGGTATAATGCAGACTGCATATTACAGACTGCAGACTGTGTATAATGCAGACTGCATATTACAGACTGCAGACTGGGTAATGCGGACTGCAGATTACAGACTGCAGACTGGGTATAATGCAGACTGCAGATTACAGACTGCAGACTGGGTATAATGCAGACTGCATATTACAGACTGCAGACTGGGTATAATGCAGACTGCATATTACAGACTACATACTGAGTATAATGCAGACTGCATATTACAGACTGCAGACTGGTATAATGTGGACTACAGATTACAGACTGCAGACTGGGTATAATGCAGACTGCATATTACAGACTGCAGACTGGGTATAATGCAGACTGATTATTACAGACTGCAGACTGAGTATAATGCAGACTGCATATTACAGACTGCAGACTGAGTATAATGCAGACTGCATATTACAGACTGCAGACTGGGTAATGCGGACTGCAGATTACAGACTGCAGACTGGGTATAATGCAGACTGCAGATTACAGACTGCAGACTGGGTAATGCGGACTGCAGATTACAGACTACATACCGAGTATAATGCAGACTGCATATTACAGACTGCAGACTGGGTATGAATGCAGACTGCATATTACAGACTGCAGACTGGGTATAATGCAGACTGCAGATTACAGACTGCAGACTGGGTAATGCGGACTGCAGATTACAGACTGCAGGACTGGGTATAATGCAGACTGCATATTACAGACTGCAGACGGGTATAATGCAGACTGCATATTACAGACTGCAGACTGAGTATAATGCAGACTGCATATTACAGACTGCAGACTGAGTATAATGCAGACTGCATATTACAGACTGCAGACTGGGTAATGCGGACTGCAGATTACAGACTGCAGACTGGGTATAATGCAGACTGCAGATTACAGACTGCAGACTGGGTAATGCGGACTGCAGATTACAGACTACATACTGAGTATAATGCAGACTGCATATTACAGACTGCAGACTGGGTATAATGCAGACTGCATATTACAGACTGCAGACTGGGTATAATGCAGACTGCAGATTACAGACTGCAGACTGGGTAATGCGGACTGCAGATTACAGACTGCAGACTGGGTATAATGCAGACTGCAGATTACAGGACTGGCAGACTGGGTAATGCGGACTGCAGATTACAGACTACATACTGAGTATAATGCAGACTGCATATTACAGACTGCAGACTGGGTATAATGCAGACTGCATATTACAGACTGCAGACTGGGGTAATATAATGCATGAACTGCAGATTACAGACTGCAGACTGGGTAATGCGGACTGCAAAAGATTTTACCAAAGAAAACCTGCAGACTGGAGTATAATGCCGACTGCATATTACAGACTGCAGACTGGGTCAGGTATAAGGCAGATGCTGCATATGATTACAGACTGCTAGACTGAGTATACATGCGAGACTGACATATTTACAGGACTGCAGACTGAGTATAATGCCGACTGCATATTACAGACTCGCCAGACTGGCGTAATGCGGACCTGCAGATTACAGACTGCAGACTGGCGGTATAATGCCCAGTACTGCAGATTACAGACTGGCAGACTGGGTAAACTGCGGACTGCTAGATTACAGACTACATACTGAGTATAATGCAGACTGCATATTACAGACTGCAGACTCGGGTATAATGCAGACTGCATATTACAGGACTGCAGGACTGCGGTATAATGCAGACTGCCAGATTACAGACTGCAGACTGGTAATGCCCGGACTGCAGATTACAGACTACATACTGAGTTATAATGACAGACTGCAATTTATTACAGACTGCCAGACAGACTGGGTAATGCGGGACTGCAGATTAGCAGACTGGCAGACTTGGGTATTAATGCAGACCGCATATTACAGACTGCAGACTGAGTATAATGCAGACTGCATATTACAGACTTGCAGGACTTGGAGTATAAATGCAGACTCGCATATTACAGAACTGCAGACTAGGGTAATGACCGGACTGCAGATTACAGACACGTGACCAGACTGGGGTTATAATGCAGAACTGCAGATTACAGACTGCAGACTGTGGTTAATGCGAGACTGCAGATTACAGACTGCCAGACTGGGCTTATGAATGCCTAGACTGCCATATCTACAGACTGGCAGACTGGGTATAAATGCAGACTCGCAATATTAACAGACTGCGGTATAATGAGCAGGACTGCATATTACAGGACTGCAGGACTGGGTATAATGCAGACTGCATTATTACAGCGACTGCAGAGCTGGGTATAATGCAGACTGTATATTACAGACTGCAGACATGGGTATAATGGCAGACTGCATATTTACAGACGTGCCAGACTGGGGTATAATTTGCAGACTGCATATTACAGACTGCATGACTGGCGGTATATATGTGGGACTACAGATTACAGATCTGCAATGCCTGGGTATACTGCACGGGACTGCATATCTACAGACTGCAGAACTGAGTATAATGCAGACTGCAGATTACAGACTGCCAGACTGGGTTATAATGCAGACTGCAGATTACAGACTACATACTGGAGTATAATGCAGACTGCATGATTAGCCGCACTGCAGACTCGGGTATAATGCAGACTCGCATATTACAGACCTGCAAGACTGGGGTATAATTGCAGACTGCATATTACGAGACTTGCAGACTGGGGTAATGCGGACTGCAGATTACAGACTGCAGGACTGGGTATAATGCAGACTACAGATTACAGACTGCAGACTGGGTATAATGCAGACTGCATATTACAGACTGCAGACTGGGTATAATGCAGACTGCATATTACAGACTACATACTGAGTATAATGCAGACTGCATATTACAGACTGCAGACTGGGTATAATGTGGACTACAGATTACAGACTGCAGACTGGGTATAATGCAGACTGCCATATTACAGACTGCAGACTGGGTATAATGCAGACTGCATATTACAGACTGCAGACTGAGTATAGTGCAGACTGGATATTACAGACTGCAGACTGAGTATAATGCAGACTGCATATTACAGACTGCAGACTGGGTAATGCGGACTGCAGATTACAGACTGCAGACTGTGTATAATGCAGACTGCAGATTACAGACTGCAGACTGGGTAATGCGGACTGCAGATTACAGACTACATACTGAGTATATGCAGACTGCATATTACAGACTGCAGACTGGGTATAATGCAGACTGCATATTACAGACTGCAGACTGGGTATAATGCAGACTGCAGATTACAGACTGCAGACTGGGTAATGCGGACTGCAGATTACAGACTGCAGACTGGGTATAATGCAGACTGCATATTACAGACTGCAGACTGGGTATAATGCAGACTGCATATTACAGACTGGCAGACTGAGTATAATGCAGACTGCATATTACAGACTGCAGACTGGGTATAATGCAGACTGCATATTACAGACTGCAGACTGGGTAATGCGGACTGCGATTACAGACTGCAGACTGGGTATAATGCAGACTGCAGATTACAGACTGCAGACTGGGTAATGCGGACTGCAGATTACAGACTACATACTGAGTATAATGCAGACTGCATATTACAGACTGCAGACTGGGTATAATGCAGACTGCATATTACAGACTGCAGACTGGGTATAATGCAGACTGCAGATTACAGACTGCAGACTGGGTAATGCGGACTGCAGATTACAGACTACATACTGAGTATAATGCAGACTGCATATTACAGACTGCAGACTGGGTAATGCGGACTGCAGATTACAGACTGCAGACTGGGTATAATGCAGACTGCATATTACAGACTGCAGAAGAGTATAATGCAGACTGCATATTACAGACTGCAGACTGAGTATAATGCAGACTGCATATTACAGACTGCAGACTGGGTAATGCGGACTGCAGATTACAGACTGCAGACTGGTATAATGCAGACTGCAGATTACAGACTGCGGTCTGGGTATAATGCGGACTGCAGATTACAGACTGCAGACTGGGTATAATGCAGACTGCATATTACAGACTGCAGACTGGGTATAATGCAGACTGCATATTACAGACTGGGTATAATGCCAGACTGCATATTACAGACTGCAGACTGGGTATAATGCAGACTGCATATTACAGACTGCAGACTGGGTATAATGCAGACTGTATATTACAGACTGCAGACTGGGTATAATGCAGACTGCATATTACAGACTGCAGACTGGGTATAATGCAGACTGCATATTACAGACTGCAGACTGGTATAATGTGGACTACAGATTACAGACTGCAGACTGGGTATAATGCAGACTGCATATTACAGACTGCAGACTGAGTATAATGCAGACTGCAGATTACAGACTGCAGACTGGGTATAATGCAGACTGCAGATTACAGACTACATACTGAGTATAATGCAGACTGCATATTACAGACTGCAGACTGGGTATAATGGCAGACTGCATATTACAGACTGCAGACTGGGTATAATGCAGACTGCATATTACAGACTGCAGACTGGGTAATGCGGACATGCAGATTACAGACTGCAGACTGGGTATAATGCAGACTGCAGATTACAGACTGCAGACTGGGTATAATGCAGACTGCATATTACAGACTGCAGACTGGGTATAATGCAGACTGCATATTACAGACTACATACTGAGTATAGTGCAGACCTGCATATTACAGACTGCAGACTGGGTATAATGTGGACTACAGATTACAGACTGCAGACGGGGTATAATGCAGACTGCATATTACAGACTGCAGACTGGGTATAATGCAGACTGCATATTACAGACTGCAGACTGAGTAGAATGCAGACTGCATATTACAGACTGCAGACTGAGTATAATGCAGACTGCATATTACAGACTGCAGACTGGTAATGCGGACTGCAGATTACAGACTGCAGACTGGGTATAATGCAGACTGCAGATTACAGACTGCAGACTGGGTAATGCGGACTGCAGATTACAGACTACATACTGAGTATAATGCAGACTGCATATTACAGACTGCAGACTGGTATAATGCAGACTGCATATTACAGACTGCAGACTGGGTATAATGCAGACTGCAGATTACAGACTGCAGACTGGGTAATGCGGACTGCATATTACAGACTGCAGACTGGGTATAATGCAGACTGCATATTAAAAGACTGCAGACTGAGTATAATGCAGACTGCATATTACAGACTGCAGACTGAGTATAATGCAGACTGCATATTACAGACTGCAGACTGGGATAATGCGGACTGCAGATTACAGACTGCAGACTGGGTATAATGCAGACTGCAGATTACAGACTGCAGACTGGGTAATGCGGACTGCAGATTACAGACTGACATACTGAGTAGAATGCAGACTGCATATTACAGACTGCAGACTGGGGTTATAATGCAGACTGCCATATTACAGACTGCGCAGGACTGGGTATAAATGCAGAACTGCAGATTGTACAGACTGCAGACTGGGTAATGCGGACTGCAGATTACAGACTACATACTGAGTTATAATGCAGACTGTGATCATAATTACAGACTTTGCATGATCTGGGTAATGCGGACTGCAAGATACAGACTAGGGCAGACTGGTATAATGCAGACTTTCATATTACCAACCCCCCACACCACCCCCCCCACCACCACCCCCCCCCCCCCCCACAGACGGCGACGGGTATAATTGCAGACTGCATATTACAGACTGCAGACTGGGTATAATGCAGACCTGCATATTAACAGACTGCAGACTGGGTCCTATAATGCAAGGACTGCCAGATATACAGGACTGCAGACTGGGTATAATGCAGACTGCATATTACAGACTGCAGACTGATTATAATGCAGACTGCATATTACAGGACTGCAGACTGGGTATAATGCAGACTGCATATTACAGACTGCATACTGAGTTATAATGCAGACTGCAGATTACAGACTGCAGACTGGGTATAATGTCAGACTGGCATATTACAGAGGACTTGCATACTGAGTATAATGCAGACTGCAGATTACAGACTGCAGACTTGGGTATAATGCAGACTGCATATTACAGACTGCAGACTGAGTATAATGACAGACTGCATTATTACAGACCTGCAGACTGGTATAATGCGGGACTTGCAGTAATTACAGACTGCAGGACTGCGGTATAATGCAGACTGCATATTTACGACTGCAGACTGGGTATAATGCAGACTGCAGATTACAGACTGCAGACTGGTTATAATGCAGACATGCAATTAACAGACTGCGACTGGTTAATATGCAGACTGCATATTACAGACTGCAGACTGGGTATATGCAGACTGCATATTACAGGACTGCGAATGGTGTATAATGCAGACTGCAATATTACAGACTACAGACTGGGTATAATGCAGCACTGCATATTCACAGACTGCGACTGGGTATAAATGCAGACCTGTCATATTACAGACTGCAGACTGGGTATAATGCAGACTGCATATTACAGACTGCAGACTGGGTATAATGCAAGACTGCAGATTACAGACTTACATACTGATTATGCAGACTGCATATTCAGACTGCAGCTGGGTATAATTCTACTGCATATTACAGACTGCAGAATGGATATATGCAGAGCTGGCATATTACAGACTGCAGACTGGGTATTAATGCCGGACTGCAGATTACAGACTGCAGAACTGGGTATAATGCAGACTGCAGATTACAGACTGCAGACTGGGTATAATGGCAGACTGCATATTACAGACTACATATTGAGTTTAATGCAGACTGCGATATTTACAGGACTGCAGTACTGGGTAAAAATGCAGACTGCATATTTCAGACTGCCATACTGAGTATAATGCAGACTGGGAATAATTACAGACTGCAGACTGGGTATAATGCAGACTGCTATTACAGACTGCATACTGAGTATAATGCACGACTGCATATTACAGACTCAAGACTGGTTATAATGCAGCACTGCATATTACAGACTGCAGACTGGGTAATAGATGCGGACTGGCAGATTACAGACTGCAGACTGGGTATAATGCAGACTGCATATTACAGACTTCAGACTGGGTATAATGCAGACTGCATATTACAGACTACAGACTGGGTATAATGCAGACTACATATTACAGACTGCATGACTGGGAAATTAAAACCACAAAAAAAGGTTGAGATAACAAAAAAAAAAAAATATATAAAGAAAAAAAAAAATTAAAAAAAAAAATAGTAAAAAAGGTATAATGCAGACTGCATATTACAGGACTGCAGACTGGTATAATGCAGACTGCATATTACAGACCTGCAGACTGGTAAAATGCAGACTGCAGATTACAGACTACAATACTGAGTATAATGCAGACTGCATATTACAGAACTGCAGAACGGGTATATGCAGACTGTGCATATTACAGATCTGCAGACTAGGATTCAGGCAGACTGCATATTACAGACCTGCAGACTGGGTAATGCGGACTCTGCAGATTACAGACTGCAGACTGGGTATAATGCAGGAACTGCAGATTACAGACTGCAAAAAAACTGGGGTATAATGCAGACTGCATTTACAGACTAATTTGAGTTTAATGCAGACTATTGCATATTACAGACTGCAGACTGGGTATAATGCAGCTGCCTATTACAGACTGGCAGACTGGTATAATGCAGACTGCATATTACAGACTGCAGACTGAGATATAATGCAGACTGAAGATTACAGACTGCAGACCTGGGTAAATGCGGACTGCCGATTACAGACTGTAGACTGGGTATAGATGGCAGACTGCAGATTACAGACTGCGAGACTGGGTCTGCGGACTCTCGCAGATTACAGACTACAATACTGAGATAATTCAGACTGCATATTACAGACTGCAGACTGGTAATGCGGACTGCAGATTACAGACTACAATACTGAGTGATAATTCAGACTGCATATTACAGACTGCAGGACTGGGTATGTCAGACTGGCAGATTACAGACTGCAGACTGGGGATAATGTGGACACCTGCGAGATTACAGCTACATACTGAGTATAATGCAGACTGCATATTACATACTGCAGACTGGGTATAATGCAGACTGTCAGATTGACAGACTACATATACTGAGTAATAAATGCAGACTGACATATTCCAGACTGGGTATAATGGCAGACTGCATATTTACAGACTAGCAGACTAGATAATGGCAGACTTGCATTATTACAGAACTGCTAGACTGGTTATAATGCAGACTGCCATATTACAGACTTGCATACTGAGTATATGTCAGACTGCATTATTACAGACTGCAGAACTGAGTATAATGGCAGACTGGCATATTTACAGACTGAACACTGAGTGAATGCAGACTGCATATTACAGACTACAGACTGGGTTATAATGCAGACTGCATCATTACAGACTGGAGACTGGGTATAATGCCAGACTGCATAATGTACAGACTGCAGACTGTGTATAATGCATACTGCATATTTACAGACTGCAGACTGGGTATAATGCAGACTAGCATATTACAGACATGCAGACTGGGTATAATGCAGACTGCATATTACAGACTGCAGACTGTGTTATGAATGCGCAGACTGCCATCTTACAGCAGACTGCAAGACTGGGTATAATGCGAGACTGCATATTTACAGAAACTGGCAGACTGAGGTATAATGCAGACTGCATATTTACAGACCTGCATACTGAGTATAATTGCAGGACTTGCATTATTACAGACTGCAACTGAGTAATAATGTCAGACCTGCATATTACAGACTACAGACTGGGTATAATGCAGACTGGCATATTACATACTGCAGACTGGGTATAAATGCAGACTGGGCATATTACAGACTGCAGACTGGGTATAATGCTAGACTGCATATTACAGACTGCAGACTGGGTATAAATGCCAGACTGCATATTAGACCCAGACTGGGGCAGACTGAGTATAATGCAGTACTGCAGATTAGACAAGACTGCCGACTGGGTATGCGGACTGCAGATTACAGACTGGCAGACTGGGTAAATGCATATGCAGATTAACTACTGCGACTAGGTAATGCGGGGACTGCAGATTACAGACTACAATACTGAGTAATAATGTCAGACTGGCATATTACAGACTGAAGACTGGGTAAAAATTGCGGAATTGGGCAGTTACAGACTGCAGACTGGGTATAATGCAGACTGCAGATTACAGACTGCAGACTTGTAATGCGGACTGCAGTTACAGACTGCAGACTGGGTTATAATGCTGACTGCAGATGTACCGACTGCAGACTGGGTATAATAAGGCCTGTAAACTGAGTATAATGCAGACTTGCAGATTACAGACTGCAGACTGGGTATAATGCAGACTTCCAATTATTACAGTACTGCAGTATTGAGTATCAAAATGTTAGACTGTGACCTAAACCTGTTCCAGACTCAGACAGCATTACCAATTTAAAATAAAATTGAGAACAGGACAAAGTGACAGTCTCTATCTGCATGTTTAGACCCAGTCCTGGCATTTATTCTTAGATACTGGGGCGAAACATTAATAGGAACTCAGAAATGTCCAACATTATATTTGTTTCAACAAACTACAATTCACGCTCTACGCTCATCATTTATTTCCACATTGCATATTGACAAAAACCACTTTTGAATTCTAGCAGTCCATCCATGCTCGCACTCTAGTACAGTTTGAACCTCTGTTAACGGACACCCCTCATATTTCCGTTAGACAGCTTGGTCATGATCCCTATCTACATACAAACACTGCATTCATTGTACATATGTAGCATATTGATGTTGCCTTTGTATCAACAGTGTAACATTATTTAGTGCATCTCGTACTTGCTTTCCCTATTTGTTTTGTCTTTTGTCTATCTCGCGTACTTTAGCGGAATAAGTTCCCGCGTGAAATATGGAATGCTGCTTACATGTACATGTACATGTTATCTTTCTGTTTTTGGAAGAACCTTCTATATCGCTTGCCTCGCCTTAGAATACCGAGGCTGGCCTCTGGATCACACACCCCTCTTTCTAGAAGATTTTGCCTCCTAATATCAGGTCTAAACTTGGCGCCTTGCAGGCTAGAAAAATCAACCTTGGTGACGCAAGTTGTGCCTCAACTGCATCAAACCTTATTTCATTGTAATTTACTCTGACCCCTAATTTTTTTTTTTTTTTTTTTTTTTTTTTTTTTTTTTTCTTATATTTTTTTATGAATATTTATGATTTTTTTTTTATGAATTTTTTTTTTTAATCAAAAAAGCCTTGAGAAAGAAGTATGGTACACTATAGTCAAATGAAAGTTGGAAGTTACAAACTTGTTTTCGAAGGGGGGAGATGCTGAATCTGTAAAGGAAGTGCTGGTGAGAGAAATCTGCTGATTATGCTGAAGGGCCTCCATTTTACAGCTTTGTGATACTAACCTTGGTATGTTTACCCTGTAACCTAAGTATTAGCTACACTGTCTACTTTAAGAAGTTGGTAAAATGAAACAAAAGGACAACTGATATTTGTTCCCTATCTATTCATGTTTTTTTTAATGTCACAGTCTCTTCAGTAAATTCTCGAAAGTTTGGATTGGAAGGTTGGAATTTTTTCTCTTGTGAAATAGCCTGCGTATCAAAGCTCTCTGGGGGTGTGTGGGGTGTTGGAATGGAGCTATGTTCCCTACCGTCCACCCGCACCCCAGAAGTGCTTTGATTCGCAGGCTAACTTATGAAATTATACTACTGGCAGGTGTATGGGCTGATATTGTTTGTGGGAGTTGCACACAGTGCCAAATGGTTATTAACCCTAGTGTGTTGGAACTCCAGATTGTGGTGGTCTTGGTTTTGATCCTGGCCGCAGTCATTGTTGTTGTGTTCTTGGGCAAGATAATTACAACTCTCACAGTTGTCTCTCCATCTGGGAGAAAATGTATACCGGTGAATTTGTGAGAACAAACTGACAAAAATGCTGGTGGATCTCCTGCAATGGAACTTAGCATCACATCCAGGGGAGTAGTGATGTTCCTCCTAGTACTCATAATGCTAACGAAAACCCAGGAGTTTAATGTGCTGGCTTGTTGAGGCACTAGACTTGCAGACATAATTAACCTTTTCTAGCCTTGATATTGTTTTAATCGATTCATTAAACAAATAATCATTGTTTTTAAGGTGGAAAAGACATCAGCAGCAGGAGACTATGGTCCTGCCTGGAGGTTTCATCGTAAGATGTTCATTACAGGCATACGGCAGTATCTCTCTGATCAACAACTGGTGGAAGGAAAGGATATCTGAACAGGAAGAAAGGTTGATGCAGTATTTTGAAGACCAAAAAGGAAAGTATTTGTTGACCCATGACAGATAATAATGGAAAGCGTTTGCAAACGTAATTTGTCGAATCACATTTGGCAAGCACTTTGATTTCACGCATCCAGGATTTTGAGGAACTGTTGCAACTGAATAATGCAAGCCCTTTGGCAGACACTGAGCCCAATGCCCAGTCCTTTGTGTTAGATTTCTTTTCCATTAGCACAATACTTTCCATTCGGCAGTTATAAAGTCATTGGAGAAATTGACTGACCGCGTATTTGAAATTCTCCGCCATCAGCTAAGGTTACAGGAAAAAGAGTTTTGACCCTACTTACTGTACTGGGCGGAGATTGAGAGCCTGACTGGAAGTCTCTTAAAAGAGAGGCTTGCAGCTGAGAGTGAGGTCGGTAACAGAAGACAAAAGCGTCTCTTCTATCAGAGGACTAACATAATCAACACCACTGGAAGACATGTTCAGAGGCGCTGGTTTGAGACCACCAGTACTAACCCTGTCGTTGGGCCATTGCAATACCTGGTGAATCATCCTGAATGCCAAACAGAGATACAGGACGGCAGATTTAGATGAAGTCGTTGGAAGGGATCGAATGGTGCCTGGTCTAGATGAATCCGCTCCTCATCTCCCGCTTGGTTCAGGGCTACAATCATGGGAAGCACTACGACTTGGAAATGTGGCTGAAGGCCAGCTCTTTCGCTCATTACACGCTCAAAAGACGACCACACTAGCTGGCTATCGTGTCCCCAAGGATACTGTAGTGGTGGTCAATTTGAATGCACAAGTTTTCATTCTGGATCCAAACTGCTGGGAAGAATCCCCAAACGCGTTTCAGCAGTAGCCCGTCCGTGTGATCGTCCGCCATATTGATGCTGATGGTCAGCTCGTTAACGCAACTCTAGGTAAACTTTCTGCCTGCATTCTCAGCTTGGAACGCCGAGTTTTAGTGGCTGGTGATGTCGGGTGGGCACTGGCTAAAGGTGAGACTAACCGCATTTTGTAGTAATACAAATAAAGCGAGATATAATGCATTTCGCGTTATAAATATTATTGGTTGGCCGACATTGGTGAAGACCAGAGCATTTAACAGTATAAACATTTACAATAGAAGGTGGAAGGATAAGGATCTGTTTCGCAGAAGCGAATCAAATAATACTGTTCATCAGTGCATGACAGTTTATAAACTCTGGAAACCTAGGTATTGTACTACAAAAGGGATCAATTAAAGGCTGTATTGGTGCGCGTTAATACTCTCCCATAACTCCTCGGACTGTGATGGCTGTCTAGTATGATCCCGGCTAGGGGCTAACGGAATGTGTTTTGTGCTGATTTGCTATTAGAATAGGAGTCGTCAGTGAGTTTGATGGGTAATGGGGGGGTACTTCTTCCCATAATAGAAAGTGTATGGGGGCGGTATTATTGTAAGTGCCTTTTAGGGTATTAAAATTCGTGGTTTCCACTTTGTTGGGGGTACCTTGCAACTTAGCAGTGGGCGGATGGTCTAGATCTAGGAGGGGAGGGTCTGCATTGGATCCAGGAAGACACCACCCGTCCCGCCTACTTCCGCGCGACACCCACTCCCCCCCACGGCGTCCCCCCCCCCCCCATGGCCTGACCTCCCCTGACCCCAACTTTCTGGGCCCCCTCCCCTGGAGATTCGCCTAAAAAAAAAAAAAAACTCAAAAAAAAACTTCTAAATAACCTGCCTTTTTTAAAACAATGATGTTTTCGCAGAGTAGACTAAAAGGCGAGTTTTGAAACTAACTTAAAGACATTCATTCCTAACAAGCATTTAAAGTATGGGGGCTGTTGCCTCTTTCTTTGTCGGGGTCTGTTGCACTTTCGTCTCTACAACAACGTGGCTAAAAACATGTCCTCTTCTATTTACCTGGCGCACGCGAAAACTCGGCATTTCTTCTCTTCTTGTGTCTGGGTTGAATTGAGTGCACTATATAGTTACTGTCACTATCTACTTGTTGTACGAAGTTTGACCACCCCCTCTAATACTCGATAAAGAGATCCTTTATAGATCTATCTGCACCCCGGCTCCTGCTTAGGGTGTTTTAAATATCCGAAATGATGCTACTGTTGTAGAGTTATCCCAGATAACCCATGTTAGGTGTATAGTTATTTAGCTGGGAGGAATGACAGAGCGTTTCAAATTCATCATTTCAGATTGATTATGATTGCGCCAATATTGGTTTATTCCTAGTCTTTATTAAATCAAGTTAACGCTAATTTCAGTTTGACGAATGTGATCTACAGTGTAGTTCGAGGGTTTATCTCAGTTGATTAGCACTAGCACTACAATGATTTATGCTTTTTGTGATGGATTCTTACGACATGCTTTCATGCTGCTCATCTTCCCAGTATGTGGATGCTGTTCCTAATTCCTGTGCGCTGGACTCTGCACAATGTTCAGCGTATTTTTGGCTCACAGATAGAGGATGGATGGCAGGGCCTCCGGATGCATAAAGGAGCTGGCTGGGTTTTACGTCTGCTACGATATCTTACAGCTCCATATAGGCGCTAATATTGGTATAGGAGTTAGTAAAATCGAGCAGATAGAAGGTGGCTGAGCGGGTTGCTCTACCTAGTCTGTAGTTATAAGTTAAGGCCCAAGCGCGTTTAAAACATTAAAAGTATGTGAGCGTTTTGCACCAATATATAACAGGCGATGCGTTTTGGTCGATGCATGCAAAAACAGTCAGCCAACAAAACTCTTATGAGATTGTGGAGAGTAAGGTGGAGAATAATGTATATTTCGGCCGCGTCGCAAATTTGTGAACGTTGGGCAGTGTTCATTGCAACGAAAGCATATCGGGGTTAATAAGGACAATATTCGGAAAATTGACAGAGCTTTAGTATGGGTCCATGCCATATTGGTGTAAACGCACAGTTTTGGAATTCGACGTCAATGATGAGGCGGCGGGCAAATCAGATGTTGCTAGGGGAGAAGTTAAAAAAAGGTTGTGCTCTCCGATAGGTTCTGTGAATTTTTAAGTTCGGAATGCTTTAGTATGTCATTTTTAACTGTATTAGTGGCATTTAATGCGAGAAATTTATTTATATAAGTGGGCGGAAAATATTGGTTTCTCGTTAAACATTTGCAGGTCACTTTTTGAAGGCCAGGTCCGTCTCACATTTCAAAACGCTATTATCTCCAGGCAAATGAAGCACTCTGTCTGGCGTCATGAATTTTTTCCCCAGCAATTAGCGACACTGATATGCCAGTAATAACCTACTAAGATTAGAACAGCTTTGGTATGGGTGCTAATTAAGCTTTGATATTTAGAATGTTGATTGACTGATACAGTCAGCGTTGAAAACGCCTTCTATAACTGTAAGGCATTATATATTTAGCAAGCAATGCTACAAGCATACATAGTCGCATTTCTGGCGCCCCCTCTGTCACGCAACGCTTACGCGGAGAGCGTAGCGTTGCGTGACAGAGAGGGCCAGAACTGGACTAAAGCATACAAAGAACAAAAACACTCATTCCTCTTTGCCTGCAATCACAACGTCACGACATAACTTGAGCGTAGATATAAGGAAAACAAAACAGTTGCGTTATTCTTGTGCTTATGTTTATGCCGCGCTGCAATACTCAGTTTCAGCAGTTTAGGAAACAAATAATAGAGTCTTAAGATTCAGTGAAACTCCTGTCGTCATGGGTTAAACTATCAAATGTAGAATTAGAAGTCGGTAAGTTTGTATAATCCATATCAGCCTAGAAAATAGGTACATTGGAATAATAATATTACAATGATGCTTATATAAGACACTGGATAAAATTAGATCTCAACATTCGAAATTTGGGTAAACCTGCATGTCATTAAATATGTGGTTTGATAAAATGTATGATAAAATCATACCCTGTTCAAGAACCCTGAAAACCATACCCTATCGGGCCGTACTGTTCCCTGTTATGGCCAGATGAGGGAGTACTGCGCTACCTCACCCCCCGCATAATATAGTCGATCAAAATACAAACTGACCTGTATCTCGTACGTAGCCAAAGAGAGAATCCAGAGTTTTTGACTATAACGAGTCCTCCGTTCACCAAAGCACAGCCTGCAAAGAAGTCAGGGGTTTCCCTTATAAGATGTACAAATGTTGACAGTATGTACATTATATAGAGGTTATTCAGCGGAAAGTTGTGTAATAACGGCTTGGGTATGTTTTACGCAGTCAAGTTTTTATTTTTTTCGTAGCCTTAGGCGAGACAAAAATAAACACTGACGAGTAAAAAATTGTCCAGCCGTATTACACCACACTTTCTCGCTGATCATAAATTGTTTATTATACGACATACATTTATTTCCTAAAACATAGGCCGTGTTTCCCAGTAGCGCGTGGTCAGGAGGACTAAAGACCCGTCTGAATACAGTTCTCATACTTTGCACGTCGTCGTTGTGTGCGTATTGGTCGGCACTCTACAAATGCTATGTCGTATACTAAAATAAGTTATTTCTGATTTTGCCTTTTGCCTCTGTTTAAAACAAGTCCTGGTGCACCAGCCTCAATTGTTATGGTAATTAGTTTTCACATGCGCGTTTATTGTCTTGCCAAATCAAAATTAATTTCAATGAACAGAACGTTGTGCACCAAGGACTTTCGTTTTGAAACAGAGGCAATACAGGCATACTCGGAAATGGCCTATTCACCAGAGCCATGTCAAGAGGTAGTGAAATACTTGCTCATCGTATTTGACATTGTATAAAGGATACATAGCATACATGTACACCCTGTTAGTATATAGCAGCTCATCATTGCCACTTAATCATCTGCTAGATCACTGATTTAGGTAATTGCATAGGTTAACTAATAGCTCATGTTATTGTAAGAGTACGGTAAAAACATGATGTAACAAGGGCCTCTGCCTTGTAAAGCCAGTAAGGTTTGTTTGCAGGAGCTACTCGCTGCCTACCCTTTATCATAACAATATGACTTACACGTTACTGTAAACATCAATCATGGTGCAACAATAAAACTTGAAACTTGAAACTTGAAATGATTGACTTTTCAAACATTAAATTAAAAGACCCCTTAAATTGCTCAGTAATAAAAGGTGCAACAAACGAGCCAGTCATGTTGGAACGAAGGGTTGACTTGCCAAAATCAAAACTTGTTTCCAACTTCTTCCGAACATCATGTACTACTAGCTAGTGGGGCTAAAAGGTGCTCAAATTGGCTGACGTCGTCCCCACCGAGTCTGGTTGCTCTCTTGTTCTCCTTTGGTATGGGAGTCGGCTAAGACGCGGGGGGATGCCTGGGAAGTCGAGGAAGCGAAGAAGAGATAACGACTGGCATGATCGTGGAGTCGAAAAGCATTGTGCCAAGAGTCGAAAAGTTTGCGCGCGCGGCCGTTTATCTCTTTCCGATTATTTCCTTTTCCATGCCCTCAGAGTTTGTGGAATGGGCGTAGTTGTATCGAAGTGTTTCAGTTATGCTTGGGCGCGTAAGCTAGAAAGGCACTTTTTTTATCGGGTGTATGTAATAGAACATCCAGCGAACCGGTCCAGACGCCTTTGCTAAAACGTCGAGTGTTACTCGTGATGTTTTAGCAACCCTTCGACGACTAAAGCTTACAAAGCAGAAACGCGCGCTGAACAATTGAAGAGAGGAAGTATGATTTTGTTATTTATCGAGAGGTATGGATCCTTAAATTAAACCTTAATTTTGTAATTACAATATTGATGTGGCGTCGTGTGACTGCGCGAGTCATTATTCTCTCTGTGATTTGAAAAAAAAGTGCCGCGAAATGCTACGTAATTTATATTCCTGGCGTCGGGGTGTGTTGTCCATTTTATCTGAGCCGCTCGTTTTCCAGAACTAATTTTGAGCACGGCAAAGGCTAGCAACTTTTCGAAAGTATAGTTCATTGATAGATATAAAGGCCTGAAGTGCGGATCCTTGAAAATATAGAGATTTTAAATTTAGCTGTCATGATCAGTTTTTGAACCCCTTGACCCAAATCATCACAACACTTTCCACAGGAAACTGTAAGGACACAGCCTCAGCCCGCCGGAGTGGGGGGGGCGCGTTCCCACCCGGCAACCGCCTCCACCCCCAGAGCGAAGGCAAACAGTACGTTTAAGACGTAGCTTTCATTTGAAGTTTGACTTTCTCCGTGTAATATGAGAAATAAATACCAAGTCCGTAGACGCTTAAGGGAAGTCTTCTGGAATACGCGATCTCAGCTCTAGTCTGAGGTCTCTGTACCGAGAAGTAATACGGCAATCGTCCGTAGAACTGCGTAGAAGAGTTGCTGTGGTGTGCAAATAAAGACTTTTGACTGTCAACAAACCACCTCGCGATTGTTTACCGGCAGCAGGCAGATTTTTAGCTTCAAAGGGCGGCGGAAAAGCATTCTCTTTTAATAGTCCCCTATTTCATCAAACACCCGCTCCGAGTCCTTCCAAACAGCCTGCCATCTCGCTCTGTCTCGCCATTCTTGGAAACAGGTATCTGCCCAGTTCGTCTCCCGCCTTTCCTCCTTCCCATCACCCCTTGCGCTCTCTTAAGCCGCGCTTCGCAGAAACGGCCGCGCCTAAATATTAACGAGGAGGACAAGAGAGACGACTGGAGACGAGTCAGCTCAAATGGTTTCAACAGTGTCACCATTGTTATTGTTTGTATCAAACTGTTTAGTGGACTGTGTTGACCAAGGGCTTTAGGCACAAATATTTTACAATATTGTACATACCGGTTAGTCTCATAGGCATTCGAACCCTTCCAAAATGCCATCCTGTAAAGTAAACGCAGTAAAATGACAAAGATCGAAGTACCTGTACATTGTTCAGGTGATGCAAAAGTTAAGGGGAGGAGCGGCATTATAAAATCGAGTTCGTCAAAAAAAAAAAACGAATAATACTAATATCCACCAAAGTATGTTGGACCTTGCGCTAGTGCTCTTGGCCTTATTTTTTGTCTTCTGATGAGTGTAAAGTAACCTACAAACAACAACAAACATGACAGTGCTCCGATTTCTCAAAATATGTCAACTTCGTATGCGCAAGATGGATTCATTTACGGCTTAAGCTTTTAAGTACTACTGATTAGTGGAGTTTTGGATGCCTCAGGAAACATCCACATACAAGTCTAATAGTACATGTATACTTGCCATACTCTAATGTACTTAAAAACCAGTCTAGCATCGCCACCCTACAGCGTGGAATGTAGATTATTCTATGCACACGTGGCAGAAAAACAATTTTAAACCAAACCTGTACATTTTATAATTTGTACTCTCCGAGAACCTTATCCACAAGACATGACGACCCAGTGAGAAGTTTATGAGCCCATTATATTCGCCACGAATTTTCCACGGGGGGAATAACCGTTGCTGGTCAGCATCCATTAAATAAGTTTGAAGGGTAGCTTGAACTATTTACTATACGCTCTGACCTGTTCTATAAACGGAAAACAAATCCCGTAAAATGGCAAGTTTTATACTCATGTTTTTCAACTTCACGTTCAGGGGTCTGCAAGTTGACGAAATGTGGCGCGATAGGTTTGTATTTGGCGCAGGGTGGACTGAGTTTGTTTAGACAAAGCCCATTCTTGGGAGGCCTCTCATTCATTCCGCACGTCACGTGAGAAATTCGTGACAATTTTCTCAGCGTGACTGTCCAGATGCGGTTCCAAAATGGGAGTTGTTTGAGTTGCGGTACTTTTGGACATATGTTTCGTTGCCCATCGTTTCCTTGCTGATTCTCTCAATCAACTTGTATTGCGGCTGTAAATCCAGTTGAGCGAACACTGCCTCCGGGGCCTCGTATGACAAGTTTGGCGGCCTTTTATTGGAAATCTGTTGCACAGCTCTTCGATTCTGGAGAACGGGCCACTTGCGCGAGGCAACCACAACAAGGTCTGTTTACACTCTCTTTTACAATTTCCATGCATGCTTGTTTATTACACAAAAAAACAACTATACTACTGAGGAAACGAACTAGCTGGTCTCTGTTTTCCACAATTTATTGCATTTTGCCTTGTTCTCAGGTGATCCGCCTGAAAGTGATTTTTACTCGACGCCTAAACGTGTATTGCCAAGTGCCGTACCACTGTATGTCAATTGGAAAATTAGTGGTACATAGTTGGCACAAATTTTGAATATATGCACCAGTCATATTGAACCCGCCCCACCCCCCCTATATGGCAGTTATATCCGCGCCAAATTCTTTCAAGTTTTTTGATTTGGTTTCAGATCATTGATGTCCCTGCGAATTTATGCTTGCGTTTTACAATCCACATATCCAACTTCTGTAATTCAACTTTCCACATTTACACATTCAATTCATCCATCTTGACAATTCAACTTTCTCTCTCGCCCCCGTTACATGCGACTTTCTCAAATTATGCAATGATGTACACTGCGACATTCGTTGTCTTTCAATTCAATGTGATACTAGATCGCACCACTGGAGGGGCGTGTGTGCGATAACTGCATGCCGTAGTCCCCCGACGTAACTAATCGAACACCAAATCCGAACGTCTTCGAGCTTAATCTAACTGAATCAAACTTAATCGAACCTAAGCATGTGAGTAGGTTCGATTAAGTTCGGTAATCGACGAATCGAACTCTCACACGGTTCGGCATGCCGGGCGGCCAAAAATTTGGTGAGTAGATCGAACGCAACATCGAACTAGAACACTAGTGTCAACATCGATAGTAGCTTTTTCACAGTATAGAGGATTTGTGACAGGGCCCTTGTCACAAAGGACTTCTACAGTAAACGTGACCATTGTACTTTAGCACGTTCTCGTAATTAACTTTGGTCTTCTGACCTAAGGTGTTGGCTTCAAGATGTGTTTCTAACAAGTCTAAAATCTTTAACAGATTACGGTGATTGAGGAGTACTTTTCAAGTAGCATAGGTAGCCTTCGACTGTGCTCCACTTTCTCTATCGCAAATTTTTTAAGAGGTCACGGTTTTGGTTTCCCTGTAAGGGCGTTCCGCCTGTAGATTTTGACGACAAACCTTTCTATAATCTGCGATGTGTTTTAGGGATTTGCTTTGGCTCATCGTCAAGAAGTCTTGCAAGACAAGGTTATGCTCTCTTATTTTCCTATCTGGATTGACTGAATATGAAATTTCTCCCCGGCGTATACGGAGACTTAGATTTCCTGGCATTTATTGTCTTGATCTGGGCCCGAAGCAAATGTTTGAAGAAATCTGTAGCAAGCAGGGGAAAGATTTCGGGCTGTTTTTGATGCTCATCACGGATATCAATATTCTTGTCGGACTTTCCCAGTTCCGTCAGAGATTACTAGTAGCTTTCAGGGAGAGAGGCGTAGGTGTGTTTATTGAGAAGAGAGAATTTATCCTGTTTATGCTTTCCCCGGAGCACCGACATATGTAGCCTGGCAACAGCAGAGCACTCCCAGCGGGCGCCCCGGCCGCTCAGGATGCCAGGGGGCAACCTGCAACTCACGCCTTGTTGGGAGCCCCCTGACTTACGATTGGGGAGGTAACAAGGGGCCGTTTAAAATTACCATCGCCGCAATGGGTCGACCTTCCCTCAAGTGCGTGAAGTTCGATGTCGAAACTAAGAATGGTTGATTGTGATACATGCATACCTCGCAGCACCGAGTATCCAACATTGAATTGAAAGACACGGTATGTGCGCATGTTGTACATCATGCATAATTTGAGAAAAGATCGGCATGTAAAGCAAGAACCGCGTTGAATTTGTCAAGATGGATGTTGAATTGTAAATGTTGAAGGAAGTTTGATTAACAGAAGTTTAATGTTGGATTGTAAACCGAGCATAAATTCGAAGGTCATCAATCGTTGGCATAATCAAAACTTTAATTTCTGGCGGGAGGAAATAACGCCATACCCCCCCCGTCGCTCGGGCATGAGGCTGTGGGGATTCAACTTTGTTTTGCCGGATGAAAGCAGGGGCAGTGAAAGCGTCGTCCCTTGGCCCCCCCGGGGCAAAAGTGAATGGTAAACCTCCCCCTCCCCCCTGGTAGAGTCCCCGGGGGTCCCGAATTCGACGGCGAGAATCACTGAATTTAGGCATAAGTAACCATTCAATAGGTCTTTGGTGCATAACAAAACCGCATTTGAGGTAATGTTTGTAAACAGTGAACACATTAATGTTTGTAAACGTGAAACCACATTAATGTTTGTAAACAGGTGAACACATTAAATGATTTGTAAACAGTGAACACTCCTATTGGCGTGTTGGTGCAAGCGAGAAATTAAGCCGTTCAAGAATTCCGGGGGCCACCCGGTCAAGAGGCGACCAAAAGAAAGGCGAAATGCCCCACTCCACCCCGGGCCCTCTGCAGTTCTCCCAGGGGAAGTTTTAGAAATCAATGCAATAGATTAAAAGACACAAAGATAAACTAAACATTTGATCTTAATTATAGCCAGTGACAGCAGACATAAAGGATGCTGTGCAAAAAGCACCTTTAAAAATAATTTTTCCACAGCGCTTTTCAAGCACCCTTGGCTGGGAACGAAGCCAGTCCGATAACAAACTGTTCGTTCTTGAGGTCAATAAAGGGTGCAGCAAAAAACTTGCCATGTTTGAGCTTTGTCCCAAACTGCGAGAACCGGAACCACGGTGGCTGTTAAATTAAAACCCTTGGGCTGGGCTCCATGACCGCCCCCTGGGCCGAGATACAATCCTCACTAGGCGCCCACCAACCCCCTGGATTGCAACATTGTGTAAATGGCCCGGGTGGGATGGGCACTGCTATGGAATTGACTGACGCATTACA
>MU826012.1:0-20250 GCA_029204205.1 Desmophyllum pertusum | reverse complement strand
CGTTTTTGTCTTACTGCATGGCCACCTCAAAACCATTAACACACTAACTCTATGACGACAACAGAAAATATGCTTTTTGCTGCGTCTTAATTTCTTCCTGTTCATTAAAAACCCAAGAGAAAAACATTTCCACCCTGTGTTTTCCATAGAGTTACGGTTAACACCCGTGATAAGTTTGCGACTGGTTGGAGAACTTCAACATTGCTGTGGAAAAACACTCGCATGTAGGATGTGTTGCAACAGCATTTCATCGTTCCTTCACAAAAATAATAAGGTGAAACATAAATAGGTGGAAAACCAGGGGAAAACGTGTTTCTAGTGGGTATATAGTTTTTGAAAAATTAAAATGTGGGATGTTTTAAAATGTTTGAATAAGGTTATCATGTGGGAGTGAAACTTGGGATAAAAAAATGTGGTGATGTGCCTGAGTTGGTGACAGACACGATTAGGGAAAGATGGTGAATGGTAAGACTGGTGAAGGGAGGAGTCACAGGATAATGATAGAAGCTGACAGTCAATGTTAAGTGGTGGGAAAAATGTATGAAGGACTGGCTGAGTAATAAGTGGAAAAAAAGACGGTTCGTTTTTACTGAAGATGTGCTCAACATTCGAAGAGGAAAGGTCTATGCGATTGGAGTATGCACTCGTGTGAACTGCAGTAGGAGACATGTAGCTTGAGACAACGAGGGCTTGATTAGTACAAAAAAAGGAAAGTTTATGAAAGAAATACGAAATGATGATGTAATTATTATCGTGGCTTGAGAACAAAATTGAAAAACTTGTCCAATTGGGTTGATTGTGATTTTTGTAGCGGGGAAAGGTCGAAAAGAGCAGTGTCACACAAGGTGTGGATTGAAAATCTGGGTCACTTTTGTCACAAGAAAACGTGATGCATGAATTGTCAGGGCGACATGTTCCACCGCATAAGGGCGCCTCCCAGGCCCATTGTATCCAACCTTTAGGCCTCAAAGTAGTACCCTTATCCCCTTTACAAAATTTGTAAAAATCATTTTAATGGAATCCCAAGGTAACATTGAACTTTAGAGCACTATGGCTTTGATTGGCTTGATATCTAATGGGCAAGAGGGTGAAAGATGAGACTGGGGAACTGTCAAGTTTGTACATATTATTATTACAAAACATAAGGTTCTGTTCTTTATATCTAGATCATCTAATGGGATTATGGCATGGAAGATCAATTCATTACCAGTGCATTCAAACTTCTTTTGGATCTTCTTCAAGCCTCATCTCCAAAACTGTGCGGAAACCAGAGATTGAGCATTTTAGGGTCAGTATAAATAAAGGTTCTTTTATTTGTCAATTGATTATGAAAGGAGATAATAATTTAACATGTTAATATTTATTATAAAATTTTGGTCATTATAACGCGTGGCTGCTGATTAGTCAAATTCGAGTTCATTATAACTCGATAAAGCACGTGCCCTGCAATGTATGTCACATGCGTGCTTTATCGAGTTATAATGCACTTTGCCTACATCACAAGTTTAAGCGCACGCATTTCATTGAACGATTTTATAAACGAAATAGTAAAACTTCTGCCCTTCGTGCATTGTTGAAGCTATATAAGCACGCCGGGAATTTGTTAAGAACACTCGACGAGGAAGGTGCTTAGAGAAGGCACGAGGCGTAGCCGAGTGCTTCTCTAAGCACTTTTCTCGTGTTCTTAAAAATTCCCGCGTGCTTATATAACTCAACAATGCAACTCGGGCACGTTAACTTTTCCTCTTAACATACTATATATATTTAAGCACAAACTCGACCTTTGCATTTAATTTGACAAATGACATCTGAAGATGTCAAACGTTGTTTAATTTATCGCTAATTTTTGTATTGAAATGTAATACATGTAAGTTGCTGGGTTTTAATCATAAGAAGAGAAATTTCATATCTCCAAGCAACATATATTATTTTGTTTGTTATACCTTGTATAAACATATAATAATACAGTTTGTGACAATTTTTTGCTGATTTCTAACTAGTTTACGGGATTTCCGAAGATTTTGTTATCTGAAGGTCATACAAACTTGTCAGCAAATATGACATCATCAATGTGCACATTTGTATCTGTTTACATGTGAAAGATATCTTATCTTTTACAGATTTGTAAAGATACAATTTTTCTCAGTGAGAGAAATCCGTGTAATTCACTCTAGTTTAATGTTCTTACGGGTGTTAAAGAACCAGACCCTTTGATTCCCTTCTTTCAGCTTGTCAACTCAGTTTTGCGTGCTCTGCCACATGTCCTTGTACTTGGTTGTTCAGGCCAGAATCAACATCTTGGACCTCTCTTGGCTGCACTGAAGGTAAACTGGGAAAATTCAACAGTGCAGTGGTGAGAGCACATGCCAGTCCCAAAATGTGGCCCGGGTTTGATTCCCACCGGGAGTTGTATGTGGGTTGATCCTCATCCTTGCGCCAAAGGTTTTTCTCCGGGCGCTCCGGTTTACCTCCCTCCACAAAAACCAACATTTCTAAAATTCCAATTCGATCTGGAAATCCGAGGGCCACAGGTTTGTCAGTCATAAGGCTGTCAAGTGTCACCCTCGATTAAAGTCATTTTAATACCTATTAAGGGCCAAGAAGTTTGGTTCTAATAATATTAACCCTGCTATCAGTTTGAAGTTAGAGTCTATGAATCCTATGAGATCCTGTCAACCATAAAAATAGGTGTAGTACGCAATGGATGCCAGAAACGAAAAAAACGTGACAAAATTAGTAAGGTTGCCAATTTTGAGACTGCTAAAGTTTAAGTGTAAGATATGTGACAGTGGTGGTTTATGTGTTCTGGTGAGTAAAAAGTCTTCTATTTCTTTTGTTTAGAACTTATGTTTTGTGGAATGCCTGGCTACAAACCAGTGTATACTGAGAAGAGGCACAAGAAATTGGAGGATAAATCTGGTAAAACTGACTCATTGGTTTAATTGTTGTTATTTGTCTGTGAAGAACTTGTTGTTCTCTGCGAGGGCTTCGGGAGCACTACCCCACCCTCGGGGGGATTCCCATGTGAAAGGGGCAGGGATGCTCGTTGTCTCTTTTTGAGGTGTAAATTACAGATTTGGTATCACTTGGGGTGTTCAGGACAGAGAACGCCAATAATTTTAGCCATCAAGGTATCAATGTTGCATGCGAAGAAATAAAAAAAATGCCGTCATACTGTGTTGGTGGTCTACACCAATTGGGCATGGAATATTTAAATTCATTTAAATTCATTTAACATTCTCATTACCATTATCGATTGGAATTTAACCCTCTTAGAATTGTATTCTTTTAAGGGTCAAATGAAGCTTGATCCACGCCCAGATTGGTTTAGGGGTTTAATTTAAATTTTCTGACAAGTATCCCCGTCTTTCACATGGGAGTCCCCTCCCCGGGACCCAAGCTTCCATTTAGTACCTCCTTGTTGTTCAAAGGGTGGATAACGCTATCCACAGGATACAGTGTTCTTGGTACATCTAACCTGTTACACCTGTGAGGGGTGTCACTAGTAAGTGTTACAGCTGTGCAATAAGTGCTGTAACGTAAAGTAAAGAAGTCCTGTTGGCCATGTCTCACCTTGTTACGCCTGTATACTGAAATGCCGTGGTGTTGAAAAAGTTATTGAGAACCCTGGATAAATCACTATCCAGTGGATAAGTGTTAACAAAACCAGCCGTGCTATCTACTGGATAATGCTCTTGGCCCAGTTGTTCAAAGGATGGATAACACTATCCACCGGGAAATCACTATCCAGTGGATAAGTGTTAACAAAACAAACTAGCAATCCATTGGATAATGATTTATCCAGTGGATAGCGTTATCCACCCTTTGAACAACCGGGGCCTGCCAGGGCCTTGTAAATAAGAGTATCCATGAAAAATAAATATGCAAGAAAAATAAAAGGAAGCAAGGAAGGCTTCAAAGTAGTAAGTGTTTGTCGGGCGTGTTTAAAACACAAAATGGTGAAATGGCGAAACGGACGAAATGGCGAAACGGCGGAAACGGCGAAACGGCGAAACGGCGAAATGGCGAAAATGACTGTGTGAAACAGCACTGTCAAGAAAAGAGAAGATCCAGGCGTTTGTTGTCCCACTGAAATCTTCATATTTTTGGGGTACAATTGAACAACGGGGCAATAAATCCCGACAAAAGTCAAGCATTAATGATCGCAAGGGGTGTACGTAGAAATAACACTTACACACTTTGACGAGGTAAAACGAACGAACCACCATCAAACGATTCATTAGAGACAACGGCTATTTATCGTTTGACGCCATTATGCCACGTACTTGGTGTCACGTGACTCTTCAGGGCAGTGGAGAAGGGACTTGCACTGTGACTGTGGGGATAGTTTTGTCGCGCATTTTTGCACAGTGCAGGTCCCTTCTCCACTGCCCTGAAGAGGTCATGTGACACCAAGTACGTTTGTCGGGATTTATTGCCCCGTTGTTCAATTGTACCCAAAAATACGAAGATTTCAGTGGAACAACAACGCCTGGATCTCTCTTTTCTGACAGTGCTGTTTCACACACAGTCATTTCGCCATTTCGCCGTTTCGCCATTTCGTGTTTTAAACACGCCCGTGTTTGTCTTCTCTAGAAGCAGAGTAGTTACAAATTGTACAGTTTTCTTTGTCTTTTTTACTGTATGATCAAAGTGAGCAAATAGTCTGTCACGGTATTTTGTCAGGTTGTCCGAACAGTTCACCCCCATTTTACCAATGTCGTGGGAGGCATGGTGGCATGGCATGGTGTAATGGTTAGTACGTTGGACTCCAGATAGAGCAGTCTGTGTTCAAGCACTGTGTTGTGTAATGTTCTTGGGCAAGACACTTTTACTCTTGCAGAAAACTTTGCTCTCTCCACCCAGGAGTATACATTGTAATGGTTACTGGCAAAACTGTTAGGGAAATTTGACGAAATGCTGGGGGGGGGGGGGGGGGGGATAACCTGCGATGGACTTGCATCCCATCCATGGGGAGTAGCAATAATCCTAGTCAGCTTCATGCTACGGAATCAAGGATAAGTTCCAGCAGTGTTCCAGAGTGTGGCTTTGAATAGCAAGTTATTTATTCAGAATTTTCTTTCCTTCTACAGGGATAGAGCCCGATGATTTATCCTCAGTTCACCTAAACACAATACCTCAAGAGATCGCACTTACTCTATTCTCAGCAGAAGAAAAAGAGACGTCCTAACAATAAAAAGTCTAAACAAACAACAGCGCCGTCAACACCAAAGCAAATAACTGTTGGTAGCTCCGCAATGGATGCACTGACACCTACATTTGCAGCATGTAACTTAAGTTACAGTGTCCCTAAAGAACCTGCGTGTAAGGAAAATCAATCAGTAAGTTCTAGACCGAGATATCAACCAAGACATACAACACATTATACAGCAAGCAATAATATTGATGGGTCGGGTGCTGAGTCGTCAGGTTATCACAGTGCATCAAGTCACACTGCAAGTTCTGACTCAGAATATTCTGACAGTGAAGTAGGACAGACTGCAAGGTTAAGGTATGGCCAGGACTGTTTAGCAACTTGTAAAATTCTGTAAGAGAGCAAGTTTGGTGTTAAGGTAATTCCTTAGTATTGCACTGCGCATCCTTTCTGCGCATAATTTCGCGCGTAATTAGCGTGCGCACATAAAAAACATGGCGGCTTTTTCATTATGGCTATGCTCGCCAGAGAGATAAATGATCGTTTTCTCGTAAACGAGCGTGGTGACCTATCATTTTTTTTCGCATATTTAAGTCTAGTAATCATCTTCTTTCTATACAAGGAGTATAGGCCAATTCTCAGTGCAGAGAAATTAATAATCACTGAAAACGCGAAAAAAATATGTGTTTTTGGTTGATTTGTAAGGAATTAGGAGGTATTTTTAGTCGATTATATTTCTTTCGCGGGGCTGGTGACCTATTCTTTTTATTCTATATTTTGAAACATTACATCACAATGTTCAACTAGGGAAAGTTTCAGAAACTTCCCAGTGTAACTTCTATTTCGATGGAATAACCTTAAAGAGGGTTCTTGATGGGTGACCTGGTGGGAGACATGGCGGCCTAATGGTTAGCGCATTGGACTCTAACCCTAGGGTCACTCTGTTGTGTTCTTGCTCCCTCTTCCCTTTTTCCCCAGATCCCCCCCCCCCCCCCCCCCCCCCCCCCCACAATTACTACACCTGCTACACAGGCTAATTTTTTTAGATGCAAAATCCCTCCCTATAAGCCCTTGGAACATTTTGAAATGCAGAATTCTTTCTGACAATAAGACCCCTCCCCCTAACAATAAGCCCACCAAAAAAGCCTTTTGAACAAAAATAATGCCAAGGGTTTTTATGGGAATTTTATGTATTGACCGTCCTGATCTTTAGTTAGGTTATCCATTGTTTGTTACCGCAGCCAATGTGTGGGTTTTCTTTCAGGTCGATAACATCAAAAGTTCGACTTAATGTGCTTCTTTGCCTCCAGGCTGTTATTAAAGTAAGTACAATTTAGGACACAGACAGTCATTTTCATGTAGCATGTCAATATTCTCTGTTTTTGTTTTACTGAAGATCAATCAGTTGTTAGAAACGTAGTGGAACCTCCATTGAGGAGTACAATGTGGATAAAATAGAAATAAATAAATCAACTTTGTTTAACAAGGGTGATACAACTGACAAACCTGTGGCCCTCGGATTCCAGATCGAATTGGAATTTAGGAATGTTGGTTTTTGTGAAGGAAGGAAAACCGGAGTACACGGTGAAAAACCCTCGGAGCAAGGATAAGAACCAACAACAAACTCAACAACAAACTCAACCCAAATCCGGACCACATTAGGCAAGCGCTCTCATCACTGTGCTATCCCTGCTCCCCTTGATATGTCATACATCAAGGTCGTGTTCTATTGGGATCAACCGTTTCAATCGCAACTGGTTTAGGTGAAATGGTCGAGGTTTCCAATAGAACCCTTTCCAACCGTTTTCGGTTGAAACGCGGTAACTCCTGGTTTGGTTTGGTTTGGTTGATCAACCGTTTCAACCTAGTTTTGGTTCGGTTGAAAAAGTTGATCAACCAAACCAACCGAAAACGGTTTTTTTCCCCAATAGAACACGAAAAAAACCCAACCAACCCAACCAACCTAAAACAGTTGATCCCAAGAACACGACCCAATTCTCAGAGACAGGATTTCTCCCTCACCTGTTACTTGTTCCCCTATGCCGACTGATTAGAAGTTGTTAAAACAAAATAAGGGTAAAAACCTCCACTGGACAGGAAGAAGTGATAGCTTGATCATTTCATTTCCAAGAGTGATCAACATCTAATTTCTCCTTACAATATCAATACACTGTCCAGCAGACAGGTGCGGAGAATAAAGAAAATCATCAACTGAGAAATAATATTGTGTTGATGTACCACCAAATTCTCAAAACTAACTTTAGAAGAAAATGTATGGTACAGTGGAACCCTGTTAATATGGACGTGTACCTACAGGCCAAAGAAAACTGGCCGTAATAATGGGTGGCTGTATTACGGGGTTCTTTAAATAAGAAAATGACTGACTGAGCTTTTGTTCCGGCCAAAATAAAGTGGCCGTAATAACGGGGTGGCCGAAAGGCGGGGTTCCACTGTACTCAGTAAGGAGAATTTATATGTCAAGCTCAACATTTTTTATTCTTGCCTAATTTTGTGTTGTTAGAGCACAGACAAGAAGGTTCTGTTTGGTTATTGGTCCTCGTTTGTTCCGGATAATACAGTGTCCTCGTCATGGTCTCTATTTACTACAATTCTGAAGGATCCCACTCCAAAGGTTGGTGTAAAGTATTTTAAAATCCCGGTAATCCCCACGAGTGTGGGAGGCATAGTAGCTTAAAGGTTTAGGGTGTTGGACCCTCAGTGGCTTGAGTGGTTTGGGCTTGAATCCTGTCGGGGGTCATTGTGTTGTGTTCTTTGGCAAGACACTTTACTCTCACAGTGCCTCTCTCCGCCCAGGGTGTAAATGGGTTCCCACAAACTGTTAGGGCAACTTGATGAAAATGCTGGGAGGTAACTCGCAATGTACTAGCATTCCATCCAGGGGAGAAGCAATACTCCTAGTCGCTTCATGCTACAGAAAGCAGAGTTAAGCGTCGGCACTGATGAACCATCTGGCTTTTACTTTTTTTATTCATGTTGAATTCATCAGGGTCGTGCTGGAGGTGTCGCAGTTCTGATGGATTTGTTGGACGGTTCAAGACAATTCTTAGTGGCTGCCGAGGACAGGTATGGAGAATAGAGCTTTATAATAAAATTATAGTAAGAGCAAATTTGTTTATTAACTACAATAACATTGTCAATTCAAAAAAATGCTGATTAAAAGTAAATTGGAAACTTCTTTGGAACAACATTAGGTGTGAGGTTGACTATAGCTTTTGATATGATTTCACTACTGATTTGCTATCTTATATATTGAAGTAAAGAGTTTATTTTGTGTTCATCATCTTTGGGTTTCATTTCTCATTACGTTTGTGTTATAGGGGAACATTTTGAGTTTCAACGGGACCACAGTTTCTTATCTAATTTTCCCACATAGATTAGTCCCCTGTACATAGTTGTTCCCTCTCTGGCACTCCAATCCATGCATCCATGAATAATCCCCTTGTACCATTAAAAAGACATAGTAGTACAATTAACTATCAATGTTTGTTTTGTAATAACCAATAACAGTCAGGGGAACAAGTGTCATTTTTCGCAAATCTTCATTGAAGTGGTCAAAGAGTTTCCGATCGTTATTATCCAATCAAGAAACAGTGTGAGCATTCCGAGTACTCCGAAAATTGTCACGCCAGCATAGCGCAATGAGGATGTCATGTTTTGTACAACTTTGGGACAATTATTGCGGTCTCAGGCCAGTCTCGGGATTTTCCCCTAAAATTGTTCCTCCTTCTTCCCCTGACTAATCACTTTTCTTAAACCAAGATCTTTGACTTGCTGTGGTATTCTATATTAAAGTTTTAACTACTGTGTACAGTCCCATTCAACCACTGCTCTGGGATGACAATTTATTACATGTTTTTACTAAGTGATGTTCTTGGCAGGAGTTTTATGAGCATCGGGTGGGGACTCCCATAGAAAAGTGACGGGGTGATCATTGTACCTTTTAGGAGTTAAAATTCATGGTTTGGTACCGCTTAGGGTATTTAAATCTAAAATGACCATGGCTAGAGTTATCCCGCTACCTTTTAGGGTATGATGCCAGAAAAAATATATGACAGGAACTAATTTTGTTTTAGAATAAAATATTGGTACCTCGTAGGGGTGAAAATGAATTTGAGCCACATCTACAATTTTGATACCTTTTGGCCTTTTAGGGATTCCTTTTAAAAATTCTGACGATCACCCCTCTCACTTTTATATAGGAGTGCCCCACCCCCGGGTTTATGAAATGTTATTAACCCTTTCACTTCCAGTAGTGTTAAAATTAAGTTTGTCACAAACAAACAACACCACTTGAAAGTACTGCTCAATAGGTTTCATTTGAATGGTCACACACTAAGGTTTCATCCACAGACTCTAAAGAGTTAGAACCACATTTATTGACTCAAGGTTTGACTCTGGGAGTGAAAGGGTGATAAGTAATGCAGCTGTTACTTGTTGTTTCAGAGAGCAGCACAGCTCTTCACCATCAGAGAGGCCTTTTACTTCTTTCTCTGTAAAAACTGAGTGGAATTGTTCACGAGCTTCACAGATGTCTCTTGCAAGCTTTAATGGCTGAGACATCTGCTACTACCAAGGCTCAGATACTTAAGGTAATTCCATCGAAATAGAAGTTACACTGGGAAGTTTCTGAAACTTTCCCTAGTTGAACATTGTGATGTAATGTTTCAAAATATAGAATAAAAAGAATAGGTCACCAGCCCCGCGAAAGAGATATAATCGACTAAATATACCTCCTAATTCCTTACAAAATCAACCAAAAACACGTATTTTTTCACGTTTTCAGTGATTATTAATTTTTCTGCACTGAGAATTGGTCTATACTCCTTGTATAGAAAGAAGATGATTACTAGACTTAAATATGCGGGGAAAAAAATGATAGGTCACCATGCTCGTTTACGAGAAAACGATCATTTACCTCTCTGGCGAGCATAGCCATAATGAAAAAGCCGCCATGTTTTTAATGTGCGCGCGCTAATTACGCGCGAAATGATGCGCAGAAAGGATGCGCAGTGCAATACTAAGGAATGACCTTAAGGTATACTTATAATGTGTATTTTGTACTATACCTACAATGCTATGCAGAAACACTTGAGACACTCTCATAATTTCGCGCCTTTTTAAACATTATTAATTTTCTATGTTTGACATCTCCTTCCCCCCTATCAATGTTGTTTTCACATCAAATTTACGTTTCATTTTTTCGGTTACAAAATTGTAACGGGGAGAGGGGGGGTCAAAATAAATAATTTAACACCATAGGTGAAAAAATTAAATAGGTAAAGAAGATCATTTTTATGAGGAGTGTCTCAGCCATTTTGCATAGTATTGTAGTCTGAAAGAGCAGAATGTGTGTGTGTACTTCTTTCACCTCCGAGAGATATGTCTGAAATTCTAGCAAAAAAATAAAAATTAATATTGATGACATACGATATGATATGATACAATACTAAAAACTAGGGCTAAAAATGGGCGACTGCACAACAGGTCTCCAATAGCAATTTAAAACTGACCAGGGCCGCTAAAAGTTGAGGTTTGATTGCCCGATGTGCGACTACGATACAAAAAAGTTGCAATGTAGTGTGAAGTACAAAGTTAAAATAAAAAATATAACGTGTAGTTTAATTGGACTACAGGCCGTTCTTTTCTCTTCATCAACTCTAAGTTCATCAACAAGTTGTGCTTGAATCTTGTCAGAGGCGCGTGGTCTCAATATCTTCTGCTCAAGTGGACCTTATTTTTTATTTTATTTTTATTTTTATTTTTTTTCAAATTTTGTTATGCCTTTGATGGAAAAAAAAACTATAGTATTCTCTGTAACTGTTATACTGTCTTATTATTGTTATGTAGTGCTTGTCCCTTCTGGTGCTGAACTCACCATACAACAGACTAAAGGAAGGACTGTTGAGCAAAAGTTGCCAGACAACTCAGGCCTTTACTGGCTGTCAAAGGTACCGCTAAACTACCAATGACAACGTTCTCCATAATTAAACATTATTAGTCAAGTCTTGTTTGCAGCCTAGTGGCTCAACAGTCTCATGATTAACTCCACCTATGAAGTGACCAGGAGTAATTGCCACTTCCCTTGAATGGGATGCATATTTCCCCTGGTTGCCCCAATAATTCACTAACACCCATTTACACCTTCGGGTTAGGGAGAAGCACTGTGGAAGTAAACAAGACAAGACACTCTATACTCTCACAGAGCCTCTCTCCACCCAGGAATATAAATGGGTATCAGTAAACTGTTATGTCAACCTGACAATTTTCTGGGGGTAACCTGTGATGGACTAGCATCCCATCCACGAGGAATAGCAGTACTACTAGATTGAGAAGATATATCAAACACACAAGACAGTATTTTGTCATATTTCCAAATAGAATTTTGTCAAAAATAATACTCCACTGCACGTCCTATTTTCAACACTCTTCTCTGTGTTTGGAAAGCAGATGTTTGATATATTACTTTTACTTGGCTATACACCTTTGTTTTTATTGTTTCCAGACCCAAACCTACAAACAGCAGTGTTGTCCTGTCTAAGAATGGTGGTGTGCGTACACACTCCGCTACAAGAGGTAGTTGAAATAATGAGGCCAACCACAGCAGAAATCAGTGCAGCAAACAGGGGCGTATCACAACCCAACACCAGTACATCTGACAGCACAAATGGCAACAGCTCTGCAGAAATGAACCCAGATTTACAGGTGCCTCCTGACTCATCATGGTTGATACATTGGTGTGTCCATGCTATAAACAGACGAGAAAATTCACTGTGGTGCGATTGGAAGCCTTGCAGTTTTTGGGCTCGTTTGTGAAGAGTTATGTTTTCTTAGTAAGGTATGCATGCTGTTTAAATGTCTTGGATTTATCAAGCATATTTTTAATCACATTCAGTCATTGTCACTACGGTAGCCACGGGTTTCGCCCAGAACAAAATTCGCTCATGAAGCGCTTTGCCTAGACCGAAAACTTGTTTCGCCCAGATTGTTTATATCTCCTAAGCTAACAAACTACAACTAATTTTTTTAGAGCGGTTTTCAGTCGTGCATCGAAAATAATCCGTAATTGCTTTGGTTTTGCTTTACTACGCTCTATGATTGTTTTAAAAAACTCACGCCACCTTCTCAACCAATCAGATGCAAAACCAAAACCAATCGCGACCTGGTCACACGCATTTTCCTGCACTTGGCGCCGGTTACGTGTATTTGCTTCGAGTTTTCATTGGTTCATTGTGTTGTTTACATTTGTTGTGATTGGCCATTGAATTGCTTTGCTTTTACGACACTCAATTGAAGACTGCTCTACCAGTGAACACAGGTTTTGGAAAACACAATCCATTTCAATCCTCGTCATCGTTAGTCATCCTCACTTCCTATAGCTATTATTGGTTCCTGTCATTTGTCAAATACGGTTCTACAAAATCAAACCATTTTCATTGGGTTTCCTATGATCTGAGAATGCTATTGAGCTTCTCGAGAACTTGCTAGTGATATTTATTTATTTATTGATAGACCTCGACCGTGCCACATGTGGTCCTTGAAAGGGAAAACTATTCTTATATTTTATGGCGGCTTAAAAAATACTTTAAAAATATTGTAGGTTTGATTGCTATTCTTATAGTGTGCACTATATTAGATTACTCACCCTCATTTTTTAACTGTAACTTTTTGAAGTGTCTTGTAAGCATTATGTTTTGTCTTGTTGCAGTTCCAGTGTGGTAGAATGTCTCAGGAACTTGGCGTGTTTATGTCTGAAGGATGATGATATAGCATTTACAATTTGTGCATTGAAGGTGGGAACAGTTTATTTTTATTTTACTTTTACTGCAATGAGTCTATTTAGCCCCCCTCTCTATTAAGCCCCCTCTCTAATAAGCCCCCCCCCCCCCCATGGAAGTCAGATTTTGTAATAAGCCTTCTCCCGTCAGAGTTAAATGTTAAATATAGCATCTGAATTGAATTCTGTTAGGCTGATGTAAGTGATGTTTCAGCAATATGTTCTAGCGTTTTAGTCACTTTGTATTGAATATCGTTGAGCTAGGGTATAAATGACATTGCATTTGTAAGACTGTGATACATAACCCATTTCTTGTTCTGTTTTAGTTAGTGGTTTAATAGTAAAGTTTGAAAAATTAATATGAATTTTCTCGAAAAATTATGATTTGAAATAAGCCCCCCCTCTCTAATAGGCCCCCCTTCTAGGGGCCTGAAATTAAATAAGCCCCCCTGGGGCTTAATAGAGCTTTTACGGTACTTTTAAGATTGGGGAGGACACAGAAACCCTTAAAACCGTGAAAAGAAGTTTGACAGGCGAGACTTCAGTTCATTGTATAACAATGTTTTTAATTGTATCAGAGTTGGCAAGCTGATATTTCACATCAGGCTCTCACTGGCAGCATTTAGAAATTATTATTAATAGTAATCTGTAGTATAGCTGTAAAGATGGCAAAATAAAAATAATATGTTAGGTGTTTTTTTTCTAGTTACTAGAGGAAATCGCTCGTGCAATGTACGCTGAATTTTCAAATACCCAGACTGGCAGAAAAGCAATTTCTAAAGACCAGGTAAGCTATCGACCAAGAAATGTGTGGATTAGCTAACAATGAATTGTATAATTCCAACACATCAGTAGTTTTGAACTTGACCAGTTAAATCCTTTGTCAGGCAATCTAAAATTTACAAGTTCAAAATATTTCAGAAATCAAATCTTAAGGAAAATACCGTATTTCACATTGAATTCTCATCTTAAACAAACACTGTATTTTATACTAGGCGAACATTACGTAGAGTAAACAAGAGGACATTTACGGTTTATTTAACTCATTGCCGTTGATGCACTAAGATATCGTTCATATATGAACGATAGGGAAAAAAATTCGTAAAAAATTGTCTTTTGGCCGATTTCCCACATGTTTTCAAGGTGGACTGGGGATACTCTAACCCATTCCCCCAGCAAGTTTGAACAGGTATACCCTAGTTGGTCTTATATGACGGCTTTTTCAGAAAAGCCTTCTGATGTAACACATGGCCGCAATTTGTGAAGCGTTCGCAATCCGTTACAGGCGTTGTTGAGGACGTTTTAACAAGAGTTTTGGACGAGGAAAGTGATCCAGAAGGGATGCCAAGCAGTGAGGAAATTTAATTGCATCTGGAGCTCGAAAATTGAGCGACGAACCAAGATAAGTGTTACGAAACATTGCATCGATCGCAAATGCAACTGAAATCATATTTTGATTCGCTTTTACATTTGAAAACCTTGTTTGATGCTTTGAATACATGTTAGGATTCATATTTCAGTAAAGGGAGAGGACAAAACGTTCTTATGGAACGACAGAGATAAATTTCGAGTGGAGTGTTGACACAATGTTTGGGGTCAAATTCCTGCATAAATTAGAATTTGACACCAAACTAAAAAATACTAATTTTTTCTATACTTACCATTTTCAGCCAAATTTTCAGGATATGTTGCCAATATAACAAGTAACATTTTTGCTTTTAACTTTTCCTTTATAACCAGTCATCATTTTGAAATAAGTTGCTTTTTTGTCCAAATTTTGCGGCTATTAATATTAATTTATGCTAGTTAATAATTAACTAATTAATATATTATGGGTTTCTTTGGGAAAAAAATATTTTCCAGAAAGTTTATTTACTACCCTTTCAAAAGAGATATAGCTTTCCACGCAATTGTAAATGGCTGTTGAGAAAATAAATAAACAAACACTAGTATCAAATTTCACTGTTTTTGGGCGAGCGGCAATGAGTTAATCAACATCTGTCATATAATGCACAAAAGCTTGTATTGATGGTGAATAACAATCAGTAGGTAACTAAAGCATGGACACTAACCTCCTACCCCCCCCCCCCCCCCCCCCCACCTTTGTGAGACCTAAAATTAATAAGCTCCCCGAGGGGCTTAATAGAGGATATATGGATATATATTTTTCTTTTCCTTGTATTTGTTTAGATTTTACAGTTCTGGCTGAAGCTATTAGACGGTCCACTGATTGGTATGATACAAGAGGGGAGCTCTGTGTCTGCCCCATCATGCAGTGCTGCTGTTGACTGTCTGTCAAACGTTGGAGCTGTTATCTTTAACGAAACTACCTGTAAGTTTACCTAGGGGATAATTACAGCAAGGGGCCCAAAAGTGTGACCACTTTAATTTACCATAATTTCTTTCCCCACTTTAAATTAATTTAATTAATTTAATAACGATAGCTTTCCTCGGCTTCTGATTGGATAGTCTGTACGCACGAAAGAATGTGAATTAATTAAAAAAGTGGCCACTCTTTTGTACTCCTTGCTGTAAATGAACACTTTTATTCCAGAATCTAACTTCATGTCAAGGTTGTAACTTTTGGTTTTTGAATCAAACCCTGGTGTGTGACCATTCAAATGAAAGCTATTGTGTAGTACTTTCATGTGGTACTGTTTATTATGCTGTACAAGGTGGTTCTAACTTTGGCGTCTGTGGATGAAACCCTGGTGTATGACCATTCAAATGAAAGCTATTGAGCATTACTTTCATGTGGTACTGTTTATTATACTGTACAAGGTGATTCTAACTTAAAAGTCTGTGGATGAAACCCTGGTGTGTGACCATTCAAATGAAAGCTATCGATAGCAGTACTTTGTGGTACTGTTTATTATGCTGTGCAAGGTTACTAAGTGTCCCTTGTTATTAACATTTTTATCGTTATTTGGCTTAGTGTTCTTCCTTTCAACCGAACTGGCTGACAAGTAAACCTCATTTGCTATGTTTATATAACTACAACTTGCATTTTTCTTGTTGCATTTATCTTGGGCCACTGTTTTTTCAGGTACACAAGCGTATTCTTTGCATCACACTTTTACTTGGTTTGTCAAATGACGAAGACAAGAATGTGAAGGTGAACTACTCTATTTGATTGTTTTTACCTGAACCTGTCTTTTGTTATTGTGCACACTACTATTGGTTCATAAAGGTAAAACTAGCTGGAAATGGCACAGCGTTTAGAGCAATCCCTGCGCTATATAGAGTGGTTTTCAATGGAATGTCATAAAACCAAAACCAAAGCAATTACAATGGCCAATCACAACAAATGTAAACCGATAAAAACTCAAAGCAAATACATGTAACCGGCACCAAGCGCGGGAAAACGCGTGTGACCAAGTCGCGATTGGTTTTGGTTTTGTATCAGATTGGTTGAGTTGGTGGCGCGAGTTTTTTAAAACAATCATAGAGCGTAGTAAAGCAAAACCAAAGCAATTCACCGTACGGAAAAAGATGGCGACTGTTACATTTACCCATAATTCTTAGCGCACGAAAACCCTAAAAAACACTCATAAAAACGCACAGAAAAGTTCTAAAAACTTCAAATCTAGCATACACATACACAATGTTGTTACTACAGGGACGAATTTCTCAAAACAAATATGGCTTTTTTATGTGCCTATTGGCTGTGTTAGGTTCACAAGGTATTGTGGTAAAATGTACAACCGCCATCTTTTTCCGTATGGTGGATTACTTTCAACACTCAGTGAAAACCTCCCTAACAGGTGAAATCCCAGGTTCTGCACCCAATAATTTTACTGCTGAGTCAGACAAACACAATTATGCATCATTGCCCTGGATGCTGATCATGAATACTGAAGTACACATCTGACTAACACAGCCTTCCTTTCTTTGTTTCTTCATCAAGGCGTCATCTATACCGTGCCCTGGGCGTGTTTGTTCTGTACCCGTGCCTGAGAGATGACGTGCCTGTTTGTGGCGGACACGGCTAATGCCGTGCTCACTGCCATGACAGATGCCAAGATAATGGTCAGGATGAAAGCGGCCTGGTCACTAGACAATGTCAGCGACTCCCTAGTCACCAATATGTAAGTGCAGAAACAGTATCTTGAAAGTAAACGTCAGCTCAACTTAAAGCCTGGGCTAAATAAGGATGATGAAACTTTCACTCTCGTTTGGCCTGAAACTCTCATGCACTCTCATTGACTCTCAAGCGCTCGCCATCGAATTTGAACCTGCTCAAATTTTTCTTGAATAGTCGTCTAGAGTTTGCTTTCATTTGGCCCACGCTTCATGATAGTCGATGAGTGTTGAAGAAAACTCTCATGAGAGCCAACTCTCGACAACTCTCATCCTCGTTTGGCCAGACTTAGCAGTCACGGACAGACCTGGACACACACTGCCTACATTGTACACCAACACTTTCAGTCGACGTGACTTGTAACCCTGTTCATCTACAGTCAAACCCTATTAAGCGGCCACCTATTAAACGGCCAACCCCTATTAAACGGCCAGCTATCAAAGTCCCAATATCAGTATAATACTGTAAATAAAACCCCTATTAAGCAGCCACTTGCCATTTCCCCGAGGGTGGCCGTTTAATAGGGGTTCGACTGTATTTATAAATTATGGCAGTCCAAGTGCTGATCAAATGAGTTTACTATTTCAAAGAATCAATTGATTATACTTGTGTTTTTTTTCCTTGGAATATATTTTTACTACATGAACTGACGTAGTCTATCCTCGAGTATTGACTACACGCCTTGAGAGTTTATTATTTGACAAACTAGATGAGTTTTTCAGTTTCTTGCTATGGATAATTTTTCATTGGGCAGGATTTGTGAAGACTCTGCTTTTATGGAGGATTTTTCAGACATGCTGTTGCTGAAGCTGTTGAATACGTCTATCGAAGCGGCCGACGATAACGAAAAGGGTTTGTATTTTATTGATAGAAACATAAAATGTTCTCGAGAATCAAAGTGTGTAAGAATGTCGGCTTCAAACATGAATTATAAAGCCCAGGCCAAAGAGATGAGAGTTGTTGAGAGTTTCAAACTCTCACTCTCGTTTGGCCTATAAAAATCTCTCATGCGCTCACAGTCTCATCGCAAGTTTGAACCAAGCCTCCAAGTTTTTTCGAGCATTTTGTTCGGTTTGCGCCCGTGAATGTGATGGTATAGTCGATGAGAGTTGAAGAAACATAACATAACATAACTTTTTATTAAGAATGCCTCAAAAAGGACATATAAAATAACAGTCTTGAAAGGTGTGGAGTAACACGAGTGTTGGCCCTACAACGGTTTCCCCATATAAATAATTTTATTTGACAGGGTTTTTCAAGGAAATTACATTCATTACATCCTTGTTTAGCTTTGCCCCCTTCCATGAACAACAAGACAATGTGATGCTTTTTCTGCTTTTATGGAAAGCCATACTCTCCTACCTTCCCCCCTCCCACCCACCCCATCCCCATTCTCTTCCTTCCCCCCCCACCCCCCCACCACCCCCCCACCCCCACCCCACCATGAGTCATTTGTTTTTACATAAAGAGTACAGTGGAACGTTTTCATGTTTCTGTTTGTTTTGGTTTGTTTTATTAACCATAATTTATTCCTGTCTAATATATCCTAACCTTATAATTTTGTTCCATGTTTGATACTCTACTCTTGTCCGTACATTGGATATTTGTGGATAATTTAATGGTGATTTATATTTAACCTTTCAGGTGGACAAGTCAAATGCGGCGATATGCGAGCCTTGGGAAACTTTCTACGCTACACACAAGAACGTCATCTCTAGGTGAGAGTGCAAGAAACAGAGTTCGTATAGGTCCTTCAAATCCTGGAAGGTTCAGGAATGTGTGTTTGTCCAATTTTCCAGGACTGAGAGGGATTTGTTTTTGTCCTGGAAGTTCCTGGAATTTGGAAATTCAAGCGAAAATCAAAAAAATTGTTGCTGGAAAAGAGTACGAAACCCTGAAGAAAAATAATACAATTTTATTAGACTGGTCCGCTTGGAACATGTTTGCCTTGCTTACCTGGGGTATGCATGATACTCGCCCACCGAGAGACTATTTTGAGGAAGAACCGGTTAATTTTTCCCATGACTGCAAATTTTCCAACAAACTTAAACTGTCTTAATTTATTTTATATTTTTGATGGGATCATTTCAAGACCGTTGGTGCTAATAATGAAATCACAAACACGCTTCTGCAATCGTCAAATGAGCATACAGAAAGTATATCTGAGCACACTCTAATGATTTTAAAAATAGCAAAGCTGTTACCTATAGAGCAGGGGCTTGTAAATTAATTGGTCAGTAAGTTCGAAATGTAAGCCCTTGGGCTTATTCATTGTCGGACGTTATACCGTAACGTATATTTTTGCAAACCGCTGAACGCTTGGCTTGCTCCGTTTCTTTTTTTTTTTTCCCCCTCATTTCAGACAAAGCAGGCTTTATGGAACGCAGTGGAAAAAGCTGTTCAGGCGTCTGGTTAGAAACGGTCGGCTCTTCTGGGCTTATGAAGGTGAATGCACATTAATTACTGTCCTTTGAATTTGTTGGAAATCAATCTCCGTACCCAGAGTCAACGGTCCCTCCTCGGTCAGCGGGTCGTCGCCAGGTTTAGACTCCTGGCGGGAATGGAATTTTTGAATACCAGAAATCTGGTGTAACGGCCATTGTTTGTTACACCCAACAGACAGCCAATCAGGCAATCCCCCAGAGTCTAACCTGGCGACGACCCGCTGACCGGGGAGGAGACCCGTTGACTCCGGGTACTAGATTGGTTGGAAATAAGAGAAACGAGAAAAATAGCGCGAAAAGAACTGGTTCAGAGACTGGAGGTCTTGTTCTCCCCAGTTTCCCTCTCCTTTGCCGAGCGTCATCTCGTCCACTTGTTCGCCGCGGTATTAGTGTGTAGTGCATGCGTTAGGTGGCGTTTCGTGACGTTACGTGGCATATGACAATACCTACTCTTCCGTCAAATGATGCTCGTAAGATTCACTTTGGGAGACACGGTGACCTAATGGTTAGCGCGTTGGACTCTGGATCGAGCAGTGTTCTTTGGCAAGACACTTTACTCTCACAGTGCCTCTCTCCACCCAGGAGTAAATGGGTTTCGGCAAATTGTCAGGGCAACCTGACAAAATGCTTCCCAGGTAACCTGCAATGGACTAGCTCCCATCCAGGGAGAGTAGCAATACTCCTAGTCGCTTCATGCTATGGAAACTGGAGTTAAGAGCCGGTCTGATAAGCAACTTGGCTTGTAGACAGATTTTAACCTTTTTAAGATTCACTT
>MU826011.1:0-29641 GCA_029204205.1 Desmophyllum pertusum | reverse complement strand
TGTTTATGGGTACTTGCTGATATACGATTTGCGGCTTCCTCTCTGTCCCCCCCCCCGTCGCCCACCACCCCCCTCCCTAACCACTCAAACGGTTTCTTGAGAAAGGGGGGTTAACAATAGAGCTTTGGGGGTATGGCAAATTGATCAATAATGAAGGGGCAATGTGCAGCATACCTTGAATATTTCTTGATCTTACATTGGCTCCTGTGTATAAAAAAGACATTTCAATGGACAAAGTTTTACAATGTAAATATAAAAAGTGGAGCATCACAGGGTCTTTTTAAAAGCGCCTCTGGAAACTCTACTAACCAAACTAATCATCAAAAGTGGAAGCAGCTACTAGTTCATTTTCCTAAAATTCACAGGATAAGAAATGCCTATCTATGATTTAATTATCAGGGTAATGACTGGTGTTTTTGGCTGAATATTCGTAGAACTTGAAGAGTTTCTGATTCTTACGCACAAATCACAAAGCCAGAGAGGTCGGTGGCCGAACGGTGGGTGTGTGCACTGGCCTGGGACATGTTTTTTTTTCTGCTGTGATATTGGGCAAGACACTGAAACGTCTGGCCACCGCCACGGTTTATCTTACCCATCCAGGAGTACAATATACTGTTAGAGAAACATGCCGACAAAAGGTTGGTGGTAGTCCTGCGATGGACCTTTCGGGAGTAGCAATACTCCTAAATCGCCTTCATGCCACGGAAACCGGGATAAGCTCCGAAGCGTTTGAGCCACGTTGTTCCGAGCGGTAGACTTTACCTATTTACATTCACCAATCACAAAACTAGCGCGAGCATTCTGCGAGTACACTAGCTCCATTACAAGAGCTTTTTACATTGCTTACCATGATTTAGCAGAAGACTGGGCGGCATAAAGATTGCTTCGATTGAGTGGCGTAAAACAGCGGACTGCACAGATCATCATTGACATCGCGTACACATCGGCATCAAAAGACAACAGTAACTCCAAAAGGTCTGAAGAGAAGAAGGTTTTGACAGGACCGCTGTTAGATGAAGTGCGCTGCAAAACGAGAACGACATGACAGCCCCGGTTTGCAATGACCATCCTATCTTGAAACTTGCCAACGCAATGCTATAGCCAGACAATTTGCGCGCTACAGCTGATTGCACAAGCAGCGCCGCCTGGCCCCCAACACAAAAAATGAAAAAAAAAAATAGATTGCCAACTTCCTCATTGGGTGTTACACAAACAGTGCAATTGATCCTAGTACCTAATCGTCTGACAAATGGACGGTCCCTTTGCAAAGTGATGAAAAAATGCCTCATAGCCAATTACAACGCATGATGTTCTCGGCCAATCAGATGCAGATAGAAACTAAAATGCAATTGTCACTGGCCTTACGATACCACCAGTTACTTTCCCGCCAATTATCAACCAGATTACAGTTTTCCCGCGCTTTTCCAATTTCGTTCCATGTTTTCCCGGGCTTAAGCCATCGGTATATATTTTCCCGCGCTTTTTTTTAATCGGTTACATGTTTTTTGCCGCGACTGCCTATCAAATTGATAACATGTGTTTCACTACGAGTATCTGATTGGTTTAAGCAAGAGATCGTAAAAAAACTTACGTATTTCCTCCAGGATACGTAGAGATTGACGGACGCATCATTTTTTGCCAAAACGGAATCTGACGGTCTCCACCGGAATTTAGCACTAGGAGGGAAAAACAAAAACAGAACGAGAAAGAACGTCACGAAGAAGTTCCTTTAGCCTCAATCACCACAATCTTTTCTTGCTCCGTCAACTGCAAATCTTTCTTCGTTCGTCACACAAATCTCCCCTCGCTCTGTCACACAATCTGCTCGCTCATCACGATTATCTTTCCTCGTTCGTTACACAATCAAATTCACGCTCGTTCGCGTCATCTCAATTCTTCACTCCTCAGTACAAATCTTTTCTTCGCTGATCACCACGCAATCTTTCCTTGTCCTCGATTTATCAAACACAACGTTTCCTCGTTTCAATAATGCATTCCCATCGTGAACAAGCAAAACAATTCGTTATCTGCTTAGAAGAGTACCATGTCTATACACATCTTTTGGTATTTCGTACCCCTCTGTTTTTGCGCCCCGGGGTTGGGCGACCCTCTTCAAGCAGGATTCATATGCCACAAGTAAATCGGTTTCTTCCTACTTTGAATTCCGATAACTTGTTTCCCCCCGCCAACCTGAAACAAACAAACAAAAGTCATCTCTGAGTCGACCGAACAACCAAGAGCCAAAGAACAGACCACCTCCCGATGTAGGAGCGGACACTTTGTCAGCGTGTCCCAGCTACATACAAACACTACATTTTTAACCTCCCAAAAAGCGGACACCTCTCTATAAGCGGACACTATAGTCATGTTCTACAGTTACATTTACAAAACACTACATTTTTAACCTCACATATAAGCGAGCACCCCTCCAAAGTATGACGCCTTTGTCTTGGTTCCAGCTACACATACAAACACTACATATTTAACCTCCCATAAGCGGACACCTCTCCTAAGTGCAGTTGGCACTTTTTCTGGTCCAAAGGGTGACCGCTTACGGGAGGTTCTACTGTAGTTCGCGAAACTGCAAATGAGTTTGTAGCTTGCAATACTCAATGCGTACTAAGGTCTACTAACCATTTCGCACAGTCGAGGAAGTCGTTGGCCACAGATAAATGAAGAAGACTGGGCGGAGTTTTTCTAAAGTGGTAAAAATAATACCGATATAGAACTTAAAATAAGTTAGCCTGCGTAGCCGGCGGTCTTGTTGGCGCGCGAAGGCCCCAGCAAGACCGCCGGCTACGCAGGCTAAAAATAAGTTTGGCATTCCATCCTTATATCCTTACAGGCAATACAGTGATGCTTATACTCATGGAGCTTGAATCTCCGAAGGTTGACCGAAGTTCCCACTTTTCGGCAAGGCTGTTGCTAGGTAACAACTGTTTCTAAGTAACAGCTATCGGTAGTGTCAAGTTAATCTGCATAGAAGGCGGAGAAATATAACCATTTTCGAGTTGTGTTTCGCCTCTGTTTCAAAACGAGTCCAGGTGCGAAACCATTCATATGAAAATGAGTTTGATTTGCATTTGAATGAACTTGTGAGTAAAACTTGTTTCATTTGAAAGGTTTCCCACTAGGACTCGTTTTGAAAACAGAGGTCAAAAGGAACTCGGAAATGGCATGTTGCACGTGCGTTTTTGTAATATTAGCTCTTTCATTGGCTGAAAAGTTTGGAAAACCAACATAAATATATGAAAAGAAACGAATGGCAACGGTTTGCGTTTTACTAATAATTGTTTACAGCGCTTTTTCAATAACATGCGAACTCTCGGGAACTCTGCTCAATCAACGGTTTCGTTTTTCGCTGCCGTCAATCATTTAGTAATCCATTCAAAAGTTCACGTCCGTGGATTGTGATTGGTAGATTTCTTTTCACGGTCCGTTGGTTAGAGTTGGTTGTCGTCGTAATTTTATGATTGACGGCAGCGAAAAACGCAATTGTAAGTTGGGTTTTTGAAACTTCAGAGTTCGCGTGTTATTGAAAGGCGCTGTAAATATAAATATACCTTGTTTTCCATTTCTAAGTTTTGTTTGATGCTTCCCTCAGTGTCGAAGAAAAGCAGAGCCTGAATGGCATCTACTCGGCCTTGCATGGCGCAACAATGAATCGGCATCAAATCCTAGATAATGACAAAACAACAACTGTTACAACTAGAACACGATTTACTGAGCCCACGGTGCGGCAGACAAGTTGCTAAGCAACATGACGTATCTTTTTGGCGCCACCGTTAACCTCATAACTTTCGGAATACTCGCTAGGCGAGACACTGGAAAGACGTCTCTTGATTGGACAATGAAAATCGGAAACGCTCCGGGAGCTCTTCGGGAGTTCTTCGGGAGCTCCGACTTTTCAAGACAGATTAAATCAAACGATAAAATGAAAAGTGCACCAATAATATTGTGATACTTACCCGGTTATTTCTGATGTTAAGTGGAGCTTCTTTCATCAGCTGCACAAATGAAAAATAAAAAGAGAACCCGGCATGCCTCAATACGAAAGACAATAACGTAAATATAGGAGAAACAAAGATGTTTATACTTGGGAGTGATGTGGTTGTAATGTGTATGCTTGGGAGTGCTGTGGCTTTTAATCTCACCATCTTTTCAATGCATTCTAAGTCAGTGGGCTCTCCGCTTTCACCATAACACTTGACGTGCAGTGGCGTGTTACCATCATGGTCTTCACAGTCGATGTTTGATCCTGCCTCAAGGAGGAGCTACACGAACAAACAAATAAAGAAAATACAGTCAAATCTCTCTGAGCGGACACTCTTGTTAGCCGACAGCTCTACTTACGCCGCCTTGACAAAACCCGTTTGAACTCTAGCTCATACAAACTTTGTATTTACACATTTCCGTAAGCGGCCAGCTCTAGTTAAGGACACTTTTTCTGCTTCCCGAGGGTGTCAAACAAGATAGCCCAGTCACATGGAAGACTGGTATCATTAAAGCCCCGGGCTAAACGAGGATGAAAGTTGCTCAGAGTTCAAACTCTCACTTTCGTTTGGCCCGAAACTCTCGGCATGCACTCTCAGTGACTCTCATGCGCTGCCAACGACTCTCATCGACTCTCCGGCGCCTTCATCGAATTTAAACCTACTCAATTTTTTCTTGAGAGTCGTCGACAAACTCTTGCTCTCGTTTGGCCCGAGGTGATGATACTCGATGAGAGTTGAAGAAAACTCTCGTGAGAGCCAACTCTCGACAACGCGTTTGGGTTTTCTTTTGAAATTAACGGTTCAGGATAACAGAACAAAGTATAAAGATGCAGAACAGATTCAAAATGTTTATCGTGTATACCTCAAACAGTTGCCGCGTCTTTGGCTCTGTGCAGGGGTGTGGCCCCTTTGTAGTCCAATATATTGACATCTATTCCTCGGAGAGCAGGGTCTGGGAACAACAGAAAGGCATGCACTTGATTCGCCAATCTGGGGCGAGTCGCATCTCGCAGTTGCTTGTAGGACCGTTACTGAGGACAAAATGGCGGCCAGCTTGATGGCGTGTCCCCAGTAGCGTTCCAACAAGTGACTGCGAGATGCGACTCACCCCAGATTGCTCTTTGTTTCTAAAGTGGCGAATTTAAAAATATCTATCGCTTCTTTTCCAGGGCTGTGCTGGGAGAATACCTTCCCAAGATCTTGACTAACTTATTCATAGGCGTAGCTCCTTAAAGGAAACCTCCACTATTGGAACAAATTGCAGCCGTTAAATTGTTGAAAAATATCGTCGAAACTGAAAATTGTTGAAATAAATTGGAAAAGTGTACGGAAAACAATTGGATACAAATATCAGCCATTTTTTGTGTAAAATGTCCCGCGCGTCGCCATTTTGTGTTATATGACGTATTGTGGCTGCCACTAAACCATAGCTCTTTTGTTTTGCTTCTCTCCATCCAGGAGTAAACGGGTACTAGCGAACTCTTAGGGTAACCTGCGATGGACTTGCATCCCATCCAGGGGAGTAGCAATACTCCTTAGTCGCTTCAAATGTACCTGATGACTGGGATGGCTCCAAAGAAAAGACGCAGTATGGAGAAGAGTGCTGCCGCTGACACACCTACCAGAGAGCGAAAATAAATCAAAATAAATAACAATACAGATTAACGCTGTTACTTAAGATACACGAACGGTTAAAAAACTGACAATTTCAAGAGCCCAAGACTAGCCAAATACTAATGACTTTTCGTTTCCTTTGAATTTGAAAAAATATTTTTTAATAAATCGTGGAAGCCACCTTTAAAACAAAGAAGTAGCATCGATGCATTCCAGAACATCTTTGTATGAATTCTACGTAAAGGAGAAGAAGCGTTTGTCGCCGGTTTTGTGTTTTCCTGTGCTTGGCGCCGTTCAACCAGTTTCCCGCGCTTGGGTTACATGTTTTCCCATGCTTGACGCCGCTTACCCGTTTTCCCGCGCTTGCTGCCAGTTTCATCTTACCCGCGATTGTCACCGGTACAATGTTTTCCCGCGCTTCTCGTCGTCAAATCCAATCGCGCTTGCCGCCGATTGCATGTTTTCCCGCGCTTCCCGGCAGCGGTTACATGTTTTGCCGCGCTTTCCCGCCTTTTTCTTCGAGTTCTGATTGATTTTTGCGGCCTCTTGATTGGCCATATGATTACCTTGGTTTGAGTTTTACTGTAAGGCAGTCATTAGAAGCTGAACGAAATATTGTCGGAAAGCAAATAGTTGTGACGACAATTACCTGCTTCTTAGACTGGCCATCATTTTCTCTCTTCTGTGATGTGCGTCTATCAATGCAGCGAGTTTCTTCATATCTCCTGATATCAGCTGAGGAACAAGCCCATGCCACTCTTTATATTTAGCTGAAAACGAACAATTCATCTTAAACCAGGGGCGTAGAATTTAAATGTTCAATAAACGACATATCAAAAGCAAAACTGTGTAGGATTGGTTACAGAGTCAGTCGAAGTACAGTCGAAGCTCCCGGAGGCGGACATCCTCGGGAAGCAGAAAAAGTGTCAGCAAATGGAGCTGACCGCTTACGGGAATGTATAAATACAGAGTTTGTATGAGCTAGAGTTTCAAACGGGGTTTTGTCAAGGCGGTCGTGAGTAGAGCTGTCCGCTTACGAGAGTGTTCGCTAAGAGAGCTTTGATTGTACAGAGTTTGTATGAGCTAGAGTTCAAACGGGGTTTTGTCAAGGCGGTCGTGAGTAGAGCTGTCCGCTTACGAGAGTGTTCGCTAAGAGAGCTTTGATTGTACAGAGTTTGTATGAGCTAGAGTTCAAACCGGGTTTTGTCAAGGCGGTCGTGAGTAGAGCTGTCCGCTTACGAGAGTGTTCGCTCAGAGAGCTTAGTGTATTTACCTTCTAAGAATTTCTTGAGTTCATAATGACGCATGAGATCAAAAGCTGTTTTACTGCTCTTGTTACGCTTCATCACGTCCGCTCCCATTCAATAAGAAGCTGTCAATCAAAACAAGCAATTAATCAATCAGTCAATCGTTAAGTCTATCAATCAAACAGTCAGTCGTTCAATCAATCATTCATTCAACTATATACTATATACTATAATCAATCTGTCAGTCAGTCAGTCAGTCAGTTATCAGTCAGTCAGTCAAACAGTGAATTAATCAGCCGTAGTCACTCAGCCAATCAATTAATCTACCAATCGACCAGTCAGTCAAAACAATCGGTCTATTATCTGTCTGTCTGTCTGTCTGTCTGTCTGTCAGTCAGTTGGTCGGTCGGTCGGTTGGTGCGGTGCAGTGCGGTCGGCCAGTCAGTCAGTTACTCCACGCGGTCAATCAATTAGATCTAACAGTATGCAGTCTGTCAAACAATCTGTCTGTCTGTCTGTCTGTCTGTCAGTCAGTCAGTCAAACAATCTGTCAATCACTCAGTCAGTCAGTCAATCTGTCAGTCAGTCAGTCAGTCAAACATTCTGTCAATCAGTCAGTCAACTAATTAGTCAGTCAGTCAGTCAGTCAATCAATCAATTCGTTCTTTACCTGACAGATCTCTTTTTGGCAAGCTTTCAGTAGCCAAGGAAAAAGGCGTGTTGTGGTGATTGTTAGACATGTCAATGTCAGCTCCATTCTCCAACAGATACAACACAATATCCTGAGAATGTAAAACACACAAAGTTAAATACACGTATAGCTGTATGTTGGCGCTAAAAACAACGTTAACTTACTGTGAAACTACATTCTGTGACAATAAACACGCGCCGTACAGCTGCCACCGCTGTTTTTGACTGACTTCTTTCTGTTGACTGACACACCTTTATGTTGGTTTTCCAAATGTCTCAGCCAATCAAAGATGCACACTTTTGGGCATGCGACTACTTTGACGTCACTGCTCCCAGACTTACTTGGCTTCTGATTGGTCAAACAGTAGGTAACCGAACAAAAAGCGCGGAAGACACGAAAGCGGTGACAAGCGCGGGAAAACACATACATGTAAGGGGTGATAAAAACATATTTCAGTGTACAGACGTCGCCGTAGAGCAAAAAAAACAACAACAAAAAGCGCGGGAAAACACGTAATAAGCGGTGACTGACAAGCGCGGGAAAACATATTTCAGCGTACAGACGTTGCTGTAGCGCAAACGTCACTTTGTCGACTAAGGAAGGAAATAGGAGACGTCTGCAGCAGGCTAACTAGCAACGGAACAGTATTGTCACTGCGATGGTTTTTTAGGCATACGACTTTACAAAGTGTCCATGTCTGCAGGCCATGTGAAGAGCTGTGTTGCCTGAACCATGCTCCTTGGACTTGATAAAGCTGTTGTCTGCATTAAAGAATGCCACCTGGGGAACACAAACAACATCGTGATCTTCTCAATTTCACTGGAAAAATGTCATTACATTGAATTCTGATTCATCGCGAACAAAACATAAATCTTCTTATGTGGTCTTACTTTGTATTCCTTGTACTAAGTATTAAGAAAGTAAGAACATTGCTACTCCACCCTGGATGGGATGCTAGTCCATCAAAGTTCACCCCTCAGCATTTTGTGAGGTATCATGCTGTGTAGTAGTAGTAGTAGTAGTAGTAGTAGTAGTAGTAGTAGTATCTTTATTTATAGAGGGCAGCACGTAATAGCGAGGCTAATAAACTTGTGGCCCTCTAATAAAAAACTCTAAAAACTAATGATATTTATACTATTTTACAATACTGAATTGTGTGTTTATCTCTGGTTTCCATGGCATGAAGCGACAAGTACTGTAGTAATAGCTACTCTCCTCGATGGGATGCTTGTCCATCGCAGGTTTCCACCCACACATTTTAGTCAGGTTCCCCAACATTTTCCAGTGTCATACTCCTGGGCGGTGAGAGGCACTGTTTTCAATTGAGTGTCGAAAGTAATCCGAATTGCTTTGGTTTGCTTTACTACGCTCTGTGATTACAACTCGCGCCATCTCTCAACCAATCCGATGCAAAACCAAAACCAAACGCGACTTGGTCACACGCGTCAGTTCCCGCGCTTGGCGCCGGTCACGTGTATTTGCTGTGAGTTCTCATTGGTTCATTGTGTTGTATAAGTTTGTTGATTGGCCATTGTAATTGCTTTGGGTTTGGTTTTACGACACTCAATTGAAAACCACTCTAAATTGCTACAATGGATTAAATGTCACTCTACGTACAAGTTTTTGAACCGTGTTCCAGCTCTCCCGTCTTTGCTGCCTTGAACAGCAAACGTTGGCACTGCAGTGTTGTGCCTGGAAATATCTGGTAAAGGAACCTGAATAAGAGAAAATTGAAAACCACTCAGTCACCACTGTTCCAATGTATTTGCTTGATTTATTGATGATAAAGCACTAAATATAGGTTCGTAAACTCTGACCAATCACAGCGAGATATGGATTTCTCGGCCAATTAGAAGCAGCAATTGTGACCCACGTGACGTCTAGTTTCCCGCGCTTGCCAACGTAACAGCGTTGCTTGTTTGTTTTTTATGAAAAATAAGACACTTCATATTTGACATACCAGGATCCAGCCTTTAACGTTTTATTTCTTGATGAACTTTCAAAGTATATCTGAAATGTGAAAAGAACAATGTGTCACTGGTTGGGCATGTTTTCCCGCGCTTAGCTTGACACGGGTTGTATGTTTTCGCCCCTTGGTTTTGGTTGCATGTTTCCCGCGCTTGTCACAGGTTGCCTATTTTCCCGCGCTTGGCACAGGTTGCTATTTTCCCGCGCTTGTCAAGGGTTTCATGTTTTCCCGCGCTTGGCACGGGTTGGAACACAGGTTGCACGTTTTTGCTTTGAGGTCGAATTCGAAACTTCGCGTTATTTCACAAATCAAATAACGAACATTAATTTACCTCATATTTTGAATTATCGCCGCTTAATTCCACCACTTGTTCTTCCTCTAAGCCAAGCATTTGTCGCACAGTCTCTGAAAGATTAAAACAGTTGAAAGAATAAATTAACATATAAATGACTTTGCACCAAGATTATAGCTACCTCTCTAATATAACGGCAGTTGAGTTGTAGAAAATTATATGACTTGCCTGATACTCTAGTCGAATAACTTTACTAGCTTTCACAGACCAAAGACAATTTAATGGCATAGAGAAGGACTGGCCAGTGCGGCAATTACCTTTCTGATCTGTATTTCCCGAGAAGTCGTCAAAAAATTCCCCTGAAATCACAAAGGTACAACACGGTTACATCATAATGCGTTACAAATGAACAAAACAAACAAGTTAGTTTAGTTGATTACAGTGTCAAAGCTCTCGTAAGCGGACACCTTCGGGAAGCAGGAAAAGTGTCCGCAACTGGAGCTGGCCGCTTACGGGAATGTGTAAATACAGAGTTTGTATGAGGTAGAGTTCAAACGGGGTTTTGTTAAGGCGGCCGTAAGTAGAGCTGTCCGCTTACGAGAGTCTCCACTCAGAGAGCTTCGACTGCCTACATTACGATGTACTAGTCTGATATAGTAGCTCATTACGTAACATAGCTGCATGACAGCTTCCAACCTACTAATTGGCAGTTTCCTCCACAACACGGGACAAAACTCTTGACAACAACCTGCACTTTATATTCACGATCTCAAACAAATTAATGAGACAGACAGAGAGACAGATAGACAGACAAATTAGGGTTTTCAAACCAATCAGAGCATCACATAGATTGACTCACCCGTCTCTTTGTCTCTAAGCACAAGCTTGCGACCTTTCCAAACAGTTTCATGCATCTTGCTGCTGTAGAATCCTGTTCCACATGTTTAAACTCTGCGACAGAATCAAAAACGGGGCCTGTTTGTATCTCATGGATGTAATACCCCCCACCCTCCACCCCTTATCCTCATCGCTAGCCGGTAATAACTCTACAACCCCTCCGCCCAACCCAAGAGGATCTAACAGCTTGATGTAATACCGCCCAAAGCAGATGCTTAACCATCTAATTAAACTCCTTCAAACCCTGTCAAGCCTGCGTGCAAACGTCTCGTATTTCTTTCCTGCGTCGGAAAACGGCAAATTAGAGCTACTGACGTTTGCACGCAGGCTAACCATGCCCAACAATTGTTAAAACACTCTCTAGCATCTACTTGTAGAAATACACTTAATGCTATCCGCCCACAACCACCCCACTAAAAACAGAGGCTCTATCAACTAGCTGTAGTAAATACCTCCATTGCATTCCCCAAGTGAGCGAGTGAGCGATGGAATGAGCGAACAAGCGAGTAAATAAGACAAATTCGGCGATATTCCACAAGATGACAAGAAAAAAAATCACATTAACATGATTATATAGAATATTGAGACCTTACCAGGTTGATGATCATATCGACTGCTAGGTCATTGATTGTGGTGATCCTGTTGTTAAAAGAATATCACATCAAACATAAGTACTGTACATGTTTAAAGGAGCTATGTCACGATATTTTAAGCCATTTTTTCAAAGTGCAAAATCACCTTCAAACTGAAGAAAGCCTCAAAATAACAGTTTACCAAGGTAGAAAAATACCAGAGAGGTGATAATAAACCAAACAGGAACAGGATGGTTGACGATGGAGGAGATTAAGACGGATTGCGAATGGCGAATTTGAAAAAATTGGCCAATTTTTTCAAGATGCAAGATAACAGTTGAGAATTCATACGATTACAATACTGTCACTAAGATTCCTGTAAGTAACTGTACAGTGAAGCGCGCCCCCAGAGCGCGCCCTACCATTGCCACTCGACAAAGTTTTAGATTAATTTTTAACAACTTTTTGGCATCTTGTGTGGAAAGAGATGATGGTGAATTTGATTGCAACTTTTTCACAACTTTCTGATGGCTTCCATTCAAACTAGCCAATCAAATTGCAAGAACTATGGGAGGCGGCTCAGATGTCAATTGTCAGAACGCGAACGTTGAAAAAAAAAAAAAAAAAAAAAAAAAAAAAAAAAAACGTTCAGCTTGACAACGTAAACTTACCTTGGAACTTTGACGACATCAAATCTTTGTACGATTTTTTCTGCAACCATAGCTCGACACTGTAGATAATTCAAAGAAAATACTATTTTGTTACTGGAAGCGGAGAGTTTGTTTGTTCCCCATCTGTACTACCCTGGGTGCCAGTAATAAACCTCTCGTACCCAGGGTACATCTGTACCCCTCCGCCTAACAATTACCTTAAGCAACTACCACGGCGACGTCATGGAAAACATCACTTAAAAAGTGAATTCACGCTCCTATAAACTATTTCGCGATTATTCCAACACGTTAAATTTGTCTAATGTAGCCGAACTGTCCAGGAGCTGAATTCGTAGGGACGGAGTTCAAGTCCAGATAGAGAAAGGAAAATTCACCGTCGTGTGTTCACGTTCTTAATAATACCGTAAATTTGGTCATTTGGCGTTATTTTGCAGAGGTCGGCAAAGAAATGTACTAAAATGCAAAACGCACGTGCAGAGCTATTGTACTACTAATTAAACCTATTGTTTTGTGACGTTCTCGTTGCCGTCGCCGTCGTGGTTGCTTAAGGTACTATCTAATTGATCTAATTGATATACGTGGTTAGAGACCGGAAACAAAGGAAAGACGCGAGGGCGTTGTTAAAATTAAAAACAAAAAACCTCCGGATGAACTGGCCATACAATATTAACCTTCCAACTCAGAACTCATGGGAATAAAATGAAACAAAGTAGTAAAGAATAATCACGTTGATCGCTCAGTTACCTTATTTTGGATCTCTGCCACTTGTCTTATCCATATGTTACACTTGACAATGTCGTAATTCTGATCCAAAAACTGGATTTCTGAAAACAAATGATTTTGAAATAAGACAGAGGAAACTACCAGCTCCTTTATGCTGTGGAAACCGAAAATAAAGGGCCACGTCAGGCGGAGCATCTTACCGCGGAGCCTCGATCTCCCTTATTGAACCTATGCCTCGGCGTCAATGGCGCGTAGGGGCGTCAATGACGCGTAGGGGCGTCAATGACGCGTAGGAGCGTCAGTGACGCGTAGGCGCGTCAATGGCGCGTAAGGGCGTCAGTGACGCGTAGGGGCGTCAATGACGCGTAGGGGCGTCCATGGCGCGTAGGGGCGTCAGTGACGCGTAGGGGCGTCAGTGACGCGTAGGGGCGTCAGCGACGCGTAGGCGCGTCCATGGCGCGTAGGGGCGTCAGTGACGCGTAGGGGCGTCAATGGCGCGTAGGGGCGTCAATGGCGCGTAGGGGCGTCAATGACGCGTAGGGGCGTCAATGACGCGTAGGAGCGTCAGTGACGCGTAGGCGCGACAATGACGCGTAGGGGCGTCAATGACGCGTAGGAGCGTCAGTGACGCGTAGGAGCGTCAGTGACGCGTAGGCGCGTCAATGGCGCATAGGGGCGTCAGTGACGCGTAGGGCGTCAATGACGCGTAGGGGCGTCCATGGCGCGTAGGGGCGTCAGTGACGCGTAGGGGCGTCAGTGACGCGTAGGGGCGTTAGTGACGCGTAGGGGCGTCAGTGACGCGTAGGGGCGTCAGTGACGCGTAGGGGCGTCAATGACGCGTAGGGGCGTCCATGGCGCGTAGGGGCGTCAGTGACGCGTAGGGGCGTCAGTGACGCGTAGCAGCGTCAATGACGCGTAGGGGCGTCAGTGAGGCGTAGGGGCGTCAGTGACCCGTAGGGGCGTCAGTGACGCGTAGGGGCGTCAGTGACGCGTAGGGGCGTCAGTGACGCGTAGGGGCGTCAGTGACGCGTAGGGGCGTCAGTGACGCGTAGGGGCGTCAATGACGCGTAGGGGCGTCCATGGCGCGTAGGGGCGTCAGTGACGCGTAGGGGCGTCAATGGCGCGTAGGGGCGTCCATGGCGCGTAGGGGCGTCAGTGACGCGTAGGGGCGTCAATGGCGCGTAGAGGCGTCCATGACGCGTAGGGGCGTCAGTGACGCGTAGGGGCGTCAATGGCGCGTAGGAGTGTCAGTGACGCGTCACTAACGCCCCTAAGCGTCAGTGACGCCCCTACGCGTAGGGGCGTCAGTGACGCGTAGGGGCGTCAGTGACGCGTAGGGGCGTTAGTGACGCGTAGGGGCGTCAGTGACGCGTAGGGGCGTCAATGACGCGTAGGGGCGTCCATGGCGCGTAGGGGCGTCAGTGACGCGTAGGGGCGTCAATGGCGCGTAGGAGCGTCAGTGACGCGTAGGGGCGTCATTGACGCGTAGGGGCGTCAGTGACGCGTAGGGGCGTCAATGACGCGTAGGGGCGTCCATGGCGCGTTGGGGCGTCAGTGACGCGTAGGGGCGTCAATGGCGCGTAGGGGCGTCCATGGCGCGTAGGGGCGTCAGTGACGCGTAGGGGCGTCAAGGACGCGTAGGGGCGTCAATGGCGCGTAGGGGCGTCAATGACGCGTAGGGGCGTCAATGACGCGTAGGAGCGTCAGTGACGCGTAGGCGCGTCAATGACGCGTAGGGGCGTCAATGACGCGTAGGGGCGTCCATGGCGCGTAGGGGCGTCAGTGACGCGTAGGGGCGTCAAGGACGCGTAGGGGGCGTCAATTGACGCGTAGGGGCGTCAATGGCGCGAAGGGGCGTCAATGACGCTCCTACGCGTCATTGACGCGTAGGCGCCGTGAGCGACGCGTAGGCGCGTCCATGGCGCGTAGGGGCGTCAGTGACGCGTAGGGGCGTCAATGGCGCGTAGGGGCGTCAATGACGCGTAGGGGCGTCAATGACGCGTAGGAGCGTCAGTGACGCGTAGGCGCGTCAATGACGCGTAGGGGCGTCAATGACGCGTAGGAGCGTCAGTGACGCGTAGGCGCGTCAATGGCGCGTAGGGGCGTCAGTGACGCGTAGGGGCGTCAATGGCGCATAGGTGCGTCAATCAAGCGTAGGGGCGTCCATGGCGCGTAGGGGCATCAGTGACGCGTAGGGGCGTCAATGGCGCGTAGGAGCGTCAGTGACGCGTAGGGGCGTCAGTGACGCGTAGGGGGCGTTAGTGACGCGTAGGGGCGTCAGTGACGCGTAGGGGCGTCAATGACGCGTAGGGGCGTCCATGGCGCGTAGGGGCGTCAGTGACGCGTAGGAGCGTCAGTGACGCGTAGGCGCGTCAATGGCGCGTAGGGGCGTTAGTGACGCGTAGGGGCGTCAGTGACGCGTAGGGGCGTCAATGACGCGTAGGGGCGTCCATGGCGCGTAGGGGCGTCAGTGACGCGTAGGGGCGTCAATGGCGCGTAGGAGCGTCAGTGACGCGTAGGGGCGTCATTGACGCGTAGGGGCGTTAGTGACGCGTAGGGGCGTCAGTGACGCGTAGGGGCGTCAATGACGCGTAGGGGCGTCCATGGCGCGTAGGGGCGTCAGTGACGCGTAGGGGCGTCAATGGCGCGTAGGAGCGTCAGTGACGCGTAGGGGCGTCATTGACGCGTAGGGGCGTCAGTGACGCGTAGGGGCGTCAATGACGCGTAGGGGCGTCAATGACGCGTAGGAGCGTCAGTGACGCGTAGGCGCGTCAATGACGCGTAGGGGCGTCAATGACGCGTAGGAGCGTCAGTGACGCGTAGGCGCGTCAATGGCGCGTAGGGGCGTCAGTGACGCGTAGGGGCGTCAATGGCGCGTAGGGGCGTCAGTGACGCGTAGGGGGCGTCTATGGCGCGTAGGGGCGTCAGTGACGCGCAGGGGCGTCAATGGCGCGTAGTGGCGTCAATGGCGCGTAGGGGCGTCAATGACGCGTAGGGGCGTCAGTGACGCGTAGGGGCGTCAATGGCGCGTAGGGGCGTCAGTGACGCGCAGGGGCGTCAATGGCGCGTAGTGGCGTCAATGGCGCGTAGGGGCGTCAGTGACATGTATATCACAAGTCAAGATCTACCTTCATCATAAACTGTTATAAGATTCTCCAGTTCTTTCTTTCTCTTCAAATCCTTCACGTTAGTGATGAGGGACGGAAACTGTTCCATTTCATCTTTGATTCCAATTTTTAAAACGTTCAGCTCATCCTAGAAAAAATGCAAGCGCACAGTCAATTTATCTAGCGTCATAGTTGCGCAATGCGTGCAGACGCTTGATAATTATTTTGCGTCATAGGTCCGCAATGTGTGCGAAGATGCTACAGATAATTATTACAACATGACATCAAATTATTATGGTTCTGGATGCCGCTTTTTTCACTGCATGTGATAATTCCTGGCTTCTTCTTCGACTATCTTTACCAATCTGAGTTAAAACACTCACCAGTCTCTTTAGAACTGCTCTGGATTGCCGATATTTTGTATCCACTCATGAAGAAAAAGCCAAAATAACAGCACACGGCCATGATGTCTCCCTATACGCAAAAAAAAATAATTTGATATTACAAACAGTCAAACCTCCACTAACTGCCACCTCTCTATAACGGCCAGGATTTCTCATGCTTGAAACCGTGCGCCGATCCATACACGTTACTCTTATTGAAACCTCCCTACAATGGCCACCTCTCTACAACGGCAAGGAGGTTTCATCCCTGGCTACCATGTGCCGATTCATAAAGTACATTCTACTCTTTTTGAAACCTCCCTACAAATGGCCACCTCTGTACATCAGCCAGGTTTTGCCCAGGGTGGCCGTTGTGAAGAGGTTCAACTGTATCATGATACTACATGTACATCCCCCAGGACAGTTAAGGTAGAAATAACGTGTGCGCAGCAGAGCTGACATTTCTGGGAAGAAGCACAAAGGACAGCCAAAGATTGGATACACTAGAGTTATAGTGTCAATAAATGGTAACTAATTAAAATATGCATGATGTTGCCAGTGAAAAGAGGACATGATGTATTCTTACTGATCTTTGAATCTTCGCTACTACTGGAGAGGAAAGGAAAGGGGTCAGGGAGCAGGGAAGTCGCAGGTTTTAAAGGAGCTACATGTATGTCACAATATTTTAAGTCATTTTTGTGAAGTGCAAAATCACCTTCAAATTGAAGAAAGCCTCAAAATAATAGTTTACTAAGGTAGAAAAACACCAAAGAGGTAATGAGAAACCAAACAGGAACAAGGATGGTCGAGGATGTAGAAGATTAAGACGGATTGCCGAACGGCGAACTTGAAAAATGGCCAATTTTTTCAGGATGCGCCCATCCGTGACATAGATCCTTTAAAAGGCTTTCCGTGTCATCTGAAGGTGTCTCTAAACTTTTGACAAGCCATTTTTGTTGTTACAATAATAAAAAAAAGACTTACATGACTTCCCAATGTTTAACAAGATAAACATGACACTCTACGTACCTCTACCAAGTCTTGTGAGTCAAAAGGATTTGAAGACTGAACATCTGATTTGCAGTTCTCAAAGCAAGGTTTATTGTCCACCTAGAAAACATTTAACAAGGCATTTATCATTGAGTTGAGAAGTTTTTTTTTATTTACTCAACACCAAAATTACACCTTCGGCTATTTTTAGAATCATTCTCCCGCGAACATATTTCCGTGTACGTCCGCGGACAATAGTGATAATTCGTAGTAATAATATTCCGCCGTTCTTGTTTTATTCCACGCGTTCCTCTCGTCCATTCCTGGCTTTATTTTTTATCTGAAACATGAATGACAACCTCGTCCTCGTGCTCGCAACGGGTGATTTTCGCGGCAAAAGTAATTATAAAAATAGCTCATTAAAAAGGTGTAACTACGCCGTCATAGGCCAATAAGGGAGATGGAGGCTCCAGATGCTCCTGATAACACTCAAATGTACAAAAAATGTAATTGTAGTAAATAAATTGTTAAATAATTGTAAAATATCATAGCAGACCTGTCATTTAACAAGACTTCTGTGGTGAATGTTTCTGGAACAAATGAATTCACAAGAGCACAGAGCACCCTAAAATGAGTAGAGAGAAAAGTTAGAATGAGGGATACATGTAAAGAATTGTACAAAATGGATACTGTAAACAGGCAAGAGCAAAACCTAAATTGCCCATAAATTAAAACATTTTGTAATGTTTTACAATGTAGGCAAGCCGCACTCCACTCGTGCTGAATCTAATACATTCACTTTTGTTAACTACACTCTTCATACCTGCTGTCTGTTAGATCACTTAAACTCTGTGGAAACAAAACAATAAACTCGTTAGCCAAAGAGTAACTGAATTTGGACATGTGCCTTAAAAGAGCTATGTCACGATATTTTAAGTCATTTTGCGAAGTGCAAAATCACCTTCAAATTGAAAACAGCCTTAAATAATAGTTTGCTAAGGTAGGAAAACACCAAGGAAACCATACAGGAACAAGATGGTTGAGGATGGAGAAGATTAAGACGGATTACGATTGGCGAAATTTTTCAAGATGCGCCAACCGTGACGTAGCTCCTTTAAAACTAATGAAATAACTCAGCCGGTTCACATTTCACATTACATTCACATGACATTCACAGCACATGTAAATACAACATCAAAGACATTTGAAGGGCGTGGTGGAAAAGGGCGCTATGCATGACAATAGAATAATCGCCCTTTTTCTACCAGGCCCTTCATTTATTGCAGACGTAAGCAGGAGCTCCTGACGTAAGTTGAAGTGCAGTTGTACAAAAGCGTCACTATGATAACTGTAAGTAACAGTTGATTGGTTTGGTAGCAAATGCAGTTATTGATAATAAAGCTTACTCAACAATACAAAAATAGACTGTTAGTCTAATACAAAAAAGCAAAGCAGCCACTTTTTAAATTTGTTTGAAAACTGTTTTATGAAACAGAAATTTTTTTAGACGTTGAATGTACATACCAAAACACCTCTTGTAAGTTTTCACGTCCTTCTCTGTTCATTTTAAGGTGGGCGTTCACCATGTCCAGGATGCAGTACTCTGGCGATGGATAATTCCTTGATCTGTGACGCTTCGTCACCATATCATCTGACTTACTGTTGATTATCATTAAGACAAGTATTCAATCATTGAATTATTTGATTGTCGCAATTGATACTACAGTTGAAGTTCCCATAAGCAGACACCCTCGGGAAGCACTGGAGCTAGCACAGCTGCGTATTTTACTGCTTAATTTGATATGTAAACGATATAACTACGGTAATGTGGCGAGCACTTGTGTGTGCTTTTAGCTCGTATTTTGTAGTTTTCTTTATATTCACCTTAGTTAGTAAATTATAATAAAACAATAATTTGCCTCAGGCTCAGTGAATATTGGTGAATATTTACCTCAACTTTTTCTCATGTAATACACTATTGTTTAACAAGGGAACATTTAGTTTAAAAAAATAATGGTGATTACGACAGGGATGACTATGTTTGAGCAGAGGCGATATCTAATGGACTAAATTGTATTTTCATTGGCTCAAAAACATACGCGGTACTTGTTGGGCTTGGGGACAGCAACTGAAATGTAGAGAGAGAATAATTTTATTAATAATGTTAAAAAATAGTTAATATTATTAATATTAAGTATTCCCACCAATCAGATCTTTCCCTGCATGTACAACCATGTAACTTACAAGCCACATTAAATTTTATGATAATTATTTATAATTTTTTATACTCCAGATGGTGCAATAAATTATTATTCCTTGCATGTATTGTATCTATTAGCAATCTCATTCCCAGAGTCCTTGTTACCCTTGTCCCAGCATGGGGCGGCCAACAAGGACCTCTGGGGCGGGGAAGTGATCCGCCATGACAAGATTCTTGGACTTCCGGTTCTACTAAGTATGTGTTCGACTCCATGTTTCAACTAACGGACCGCCAAGATTCTTGGACTTCCGGTCTTACTGCGGCAGGTCAGGTGGATCACTCTATCCCAGAGGTCCTTGTTGGCCGCTGACCACCGCTGGACAAGGGTAACGAGGACTCTGGAAATGAGATTGCCCCTTGCTCTCTTACCTCCGGGGTGCCAATTGGCGTCTGAATCAGTGATTTTGTTCGCAAAACCCGACAGCATGGATTTCTCTATCTTGTGAGTGGGTGTCTTAGGTGGAGGTGGAGGAGGTGTCCACTTGAAAATAAAATAAAAATAATAAAGTTAAAAGCTATATTAGAAAATCATTACTGGGCATAATATAATTATGGTGCATAATGTAGTCTTTTTCCAACCAATTCAATTCAATTACAAACTTTTTCATAATTATTATTAATTATCTTATACAGCATGCGAGATTACTGAGTAAGAGGGAACACAGCCTTAAAATTAATTAATCCCCCACCAGCCCTACTCCCCCCCTCAATAATAAGCCCCCCAAAAAAATAATCAGCCCCCAATAATAAGCCCCCTGATAATAAGCCTCCCCCCCAATAATATATGTAAGCCCTCCCCGAAAATAAACCCCCCTCCCCGATAATAAGCCCCCTGAAAATAAGCCCCCCTCCCCGATAATAAGCCCCCTGAAAATAAGCCCCCCTCCCGATAATAAGCCCCCTGAAAATAAACCACCCCTCCCCGATAATAAGCCCCCTGAAAATAAGCCCCCCTCCCCGATAATAAGCCCCCTGAAAATAAGCCCCCCCTCACCGATAATAAGTCCCCCTGAAAAATAAACCCCCTCCCCGTAATAAGCCCCCTGAAAATAAGCCCCCCTTCCCGATAATTAACCCCCTGAAAATAAGCCCCCTCCCTTCCCGATAATAAGCCCCCTCCCTGAAAATAAGCCCCCTTCCCGATAATAAGCCCCCCTCCCCGAAAATAAGCCCCCCTTCCCGATAATTAGCCCCCCTGAAAATAAGCCATTAGTTACTTACTGAGAAAGGTTTAGATGTCAGCATTTGACCTTCAGCCTGTGAAGGAATTCAGATCGTTCCCAGACAAACCAGATGTCGTGACACACAAGGCACCACAATAAGTCAAACACCTGTTGATAAACAGGACAAAATAACACAAAACTATTACAAGGAAGATTACTAATAATTAACTTCCAATACAAATACATGTAGGGATTCAGTTCTCAACTCTTAGTCAAACTCTTAGCTCTCTCAAAATTAATTATCTGAGAAAGTGAAATATGTCAAAATACACAACTTGATGATATAACTTGAATGAACTTCCCTAAAATCTAAAGAGCACACCCACCCACCTACATGTATTGTACATGTAACCCCACAAGTCAGTGGAATGTCACTGTCTAACTTAATATGGTAACCAAAGATTAAGCTCCTCATACAAGTCATGTAATAAAGCAGTCAAACAGGTTGTACATCTTTAAGACTAGTGTAGACTTGGTCTACCCTACCCTGCGATCAGGCATCCTTTCCAAAAAATAAAAGCTAAGGGAGCGGGAAGGGAAAATAATCTCTGAGAAGGCACACAAGGAGAGGGGGTCTGAGACAAACCTGATCAGCACATCTCATGGCAAACATTCTGGAATCCACATATGTGTCCTTGGGATTATCTTCCTATTTTTTTGTCAGAAAAAAAAAATAAACAAACTATTAAAATAGAGTTAAATTATACACCCAAAGCCGGGCCAGCCATGCCTGGACTTTGTAGTCAAAGACTGCTTATACATACAAATCCTTAGACATAGGACATTAAGGCCCCTTACATGTACATGTGTGTGTTAACCCAAGTGCCTACCAAATAAAATGTATACTACTATAATTATATTTATGTACGCTGTACATGTACAGTTCATTTTTTAATCAAATAAAATCTTACATGTATATACTTGACTTAAGGTTACCATATACCTTCAAGGACAGAATTGGTCCAAAAACATTTTCCGCTTAGATATGTAGTTTACATGATGACCTTTCATGTAAAGAAAATTCTATGGAAATCCGATCAATATTAACGGAGAAATCGTGCGAGAGACTTTACCGGAAGTGAGGTGTGAGTGGAGTGTGAATACTCCTCCCGCTGTTTTCTCGAAATCTATTTCAGGCCGATAGAGGCATCTTTAAAGAGTTACAACTCAAAGGGAATTTGAGCGATTGACTTCAAATTTGGACAGTATCTAGATTAACATTATAAACAACAAAAATGTGTCGGGAATTTTTTATTTCGGAAAACTTTTTCGTTGGGAGCCGTTTCCGCGCGATCACTCCATAATTTTTTCACCCTATTTAGAAAATTGCTCTGTATCTTTTCACTGCAATTGAATATGGAGAATCCCCGACACGTTTTTTTTAGCGCTTTGGGTCCGGAAACCCGAGAACAAATCAAATTAGCGAATATATAATTCGCGCAGAGTTGTAGCTTTCAAAAGCCGATTCGGACCCTCGTATTTAGACATTGCGAAAAATTCGACAATTCATTTTATTACATAATGGTTAGTATATTTAGATAGCCAGCTCTATAAGCTTTAATTTGATATAGGGTTTTTAGGTATCTGGAGTTTAATCCGGACGCGCTACATTTTTAGACTTGAGACACCCCTGAAGGTACACGGTAACCTTAAAAAATAATAATTATAATATTATTGCTTTTGATTTGCCAAGACTTTAAATTGAACTTACGCATGCTTCAATTCCTTCACCATCGCATTCCACTCTGTTGTCTTCTGTTGCTGGGTCAGGCCTAATAAATATTTAATAATATTTACACGTATAAGCTATAATGCTTTAAAGTTCAATGTTAGCATTGTATCAGAGTAAGTTTTAAATTGACTTACCCATCAAAACTTTGTAGTCTCTCCAATGGTCTGCCAGTTAGACCTTGTGGAAAAGAAAAGAAAATATCATTATTTTAATTTCAATCTTACCTATTAATACCTTTTGGGCCATTGCAAACCCCTCCCCCCCCCCCCCCCCCCCAAAAAAAAAAAACTCCCCACATTGACTTAGGGCTTTAAAATGTGTCAGCACCATTTATTCTTTCAGAAAGAAGAGGAGGGGAGAGGGGTAAAAAATGAGCAAAATGGCAGTCTTTTTTCTATGGGAAGAGAGACAATTTAGTAGTTTGAATTGAGAGGATTTTTTTCAGGGGAAGGGGGTAATTTGGATAGACCTCTGCTCATCTATATGTACAGGGGGGTTTAGAATTATGGTGTGTGGCCTCTGAGAATAGGGAAATAAATTCCTACTGGACTAATGTAGTGACCCTCTCCCCCACCCCCTCAGATCTCACCCGACTCATACAACATTGTAGAATGAGGCACTGAGGGGTGGGGGGAGGGGGATCAACTAAGTCCATGTGGGAATTTTGTTTCTCCTGGGAATAGAGGGTTTTTGAAGGAAGCAAAAGTTACCCTAGCCTGTGAATACAGCCGACTTCCATCGCACGCCGCATGCAGCATCCCGAGAGAAGGTGAAGGTCACCTTCTCATGGGGACGCTGCATGCGGCGCGCGATGGAAGTCGGCTGTATTCGCAGGCTAATTTACCCATTCTTCTTGAAGCTGAAGAGTAATATTTTTGTGTATTTGTGGATGAGTAATGCTTACTTTCAGAAGAACCTTCATGTTATATCCCTTCAGCAGATCAGTCAGGATATTGTGCATGAAGTGACCAGATGGCGTCAGCCTCAGATTCACCCAGGCAGTGAAACCATTGATTCTGGTCCGTAAAGACATGTCTGCAAGATTGGAGTATCAAATAATCCTGTATCTGTTACCAGACGACGATTTTCAGTGATGTGTGCTGCTTGATGTATAGACAGTATATTCTCACAAACTCACTGCACTGTCAAATCAAGTCATCAGAGCTGGAGATGTGCAGACATATTCAAAGGACAAATTCAAACTCTCCAAAATTTGGGATGAAACCACACCATCTTGAAAAGATTTGATCCATTTCCATAAATTCCGTCTCTAGTAGTTCCAACAATCCGATTTAACCTTTCTCTTGTATTATATTTAGTAGTAAGTCGTAAAATACACCATGAAATTAAGCTTAAATGCAAGCCGGCCCCGAGCTTGGCAACGAAGTAAACAAACTCCCAACTTCTTCGAAAATGCTCTTCCGTGGACAAAGCTTCACTAGCACAAACAGCAAAAGAAGATTATTTGATCACACCACAAATCTAGCCTTGCAGTTTGCCAATAAAAGCAAAATAACTATTGGAATTCTCGAATGTTTTCCAATCACAACATGGTCGCCATCTTGATTTCTGGAACACTAGTTCCCCTTCCTTGATCGTCGGGCTAGATCTACCGGGAGGCCCTGGAACCCCTGAGTCACTGCCTGTCACACAAGCATTATAAAGTCGGTCACAATTTCATGATTTTCCAATGCGTTTGTCACTTCGGCTCATGATGGCTCAAGGAGTTCAAACGTTTGATTATCTTGTGATCGGTGGTGGATCTGGTGGTTTGGCTAGTGCAAGAAGGGCTGCTTCTCTAGGAGTCAAAGCCGCAGTTATCGAACATGGAAGGCTCGGAGGAACTTTGTGTAAGTAAGCTTAAGCTTATATATTTGAAAATTACGAATTGAAATGTTGGGTTTGGTCGATGGTCTGACCTTCTAGCGATTTAAGAATTCATTCCTATATTGGCCCAGTTTTCTTGATTAGACTACAAAGCTGAGAGCTAAATCTGTTCGGATGTTTAGTGCAATAATTCCATGTATGCTCCGTAAAAACTAAAATCTTAATCTGTTAATTTAAGACGTTTCGTCTTACCTCAGAACCAGAACAATAGCTGAAGATTGACGTCCGCTATTGTTCTGGTTCTGGGATAAGACGAAAACGTCTTAAATTAAGATTTTAGTTTTTTACGGAGTGTTACGTAAGCACTTGACACCTTGCAAATGAATCACAGCTGATATAAATTCAAGGGAATTCGACCATATATATAAAGGCGTGAACTTGGTGAAAGCACTAGAGCTTGGCATCTGCTCGGCGTGTATTCGATCATTTGTTTGTTCTTTGATATTTATACATCGCATAGAAAATTACTCGAGTCTGTTGATGCCGAATTTCACCCTATAGTCACTGACTTATTGCGATGATAGATCAGCTTTAATACAAATTTGTATCAAAGATCAGTATCGTGATCTTTTAAACCTTTACGTACCATAAATGATTTAATTAAGCCTATATAGATATTTACCACACACTTAAGGTGTAGATAGCGAAACTTGATCTCCTGTCATGACATGTACAATCCTACATGTGATGGCAGTCTCTTTGGCACGTCAGCTCACAGACAAAGACTGTACGTATAGTAGCTGTCAGTCCTGCCTGCATGATGTCTGATTCTTGCTTCTCTTCAAGATGATGAGACCACTGATTGCACCATCTGCCTCCAGGTGGTTCTGTCTAATAATGTGCAGGCTTCCCATATATATGTTGGTGTCGATCGATGTCATTTTCCTTCAGTAATTTGTATAAGCTTACATAATATTGTATACCTGTAGTCATCACAAGGTCATTAATTAACTATATATATATACCAGTGTATGTCCAAGTGGAACATGCAGTGTAGGTAACTTCAGGAAGTTTTGTAAATTTACAATTAGAGTCATCATGCAACTTGATTATTTTATGTTTTACTAGCTAGCAGTAATCACCAGATGAGGAAAGTGCATTTGACTCTCTGAATGGAAAAAAATGGCCGGTATATATACTGACCGATATAACACCTTCATTATATTTTCGAAATAGTTCCACATATTTGACGGTGTACTACATGTACAAGCACTAACTACACATTCGTTTTTACTGGCATGGATTGTTTAAATATAATAGCACAAAAATTATGACTATGTTTGACTAGTTCAACAAGTCAGTACATTATAAACATGAGATTATATAGTCGCTATTTTTCACTGTGTTCCGAAGGCTGACGAGATCTTGTAAGAATGTTTGTGCTATCTTGTGCTATGTTGTACCACAATGAAGAAAGAGCGAGGAAAGAAAGAATATAGAAACAGTTCTACCTTAGGAGGTGGGTGGACGCACCAAACTGGACGCACCAAACTGGATTGAATTTTAATTGTATGTGTTCAAGACATTATTTTTAATCTTGAAGAAATACAGTTTAATCATGTCCTTCTGTTTTTTTATTCATCAGGTAATGTTGGCTGTGTCCAAAGAAGGTCAGTAGTTTTAGTACATACATGTACATTGTATTACGTTCTGACTATTTCCTTTGTATGCATTCATTTGGCTTAATTACTGTCACACAATCTTCCCTTTCCAATTTGTGGGAAGATTGTGTGATGAGCCTCTATCATTCGATGCATGCAAAATGATCAGGTAGTGTTTTTCATGTTACATGTCAGCAGGGTGGGGACTCCCCATGGGCCTCCCCCCCCCCCCCCCCCCCCCCCCAGAGTTACATGTACCCTTAACTTCATCAGTATATATCATCAGGAAAAGTTTTTTCCTGGTTACATGTAGGTGATGTTTTAATACAGCCGTCCATGCAGAATACATTCAAGTGATCATGCTGATTATGGCTTTGATGTCACTCTAAATAACTTCTCTTGGCGCGTAAGTGTCAATCGTATAAATGCCTTGTTTGGTTTTTATGGCTGTTATTTTTTCATTTGAATCTAATTGTCATTTACGTAATATACTACGTATTATAAATTATTACAATATTATTGACACCGAGGTGATGTGTGTGTATAATTTTATAATAAAGTTTTTAATTATTATTACAGGACTGTTAAGAAATCCAGAGATGCATATGTCAAGAGATTAAATGGAATTTATGAGAACAATCTGAAAAAGGTGATAATTTTTATTATTAAAATTAATTATTAATTATTAATCATAATAATAATCATTACAATCAATATTAATATTGTATAATATTTTGTTATTTTGCAGGACAATGTTAAGTATATTCCTGGACATGCTGTTTTCACTCCAGAAGGAAACATCAAAGTTGGGGACAATGTGTACAGCGGTAAACACATTTTGATTGCTTCTGGAGGAAGGCCGACTGTACCAGCATTTCCAGGTGCGATAGTTTGAACTTTCCTGGGGACAGGGGAATGGGAAAACCCCCGATTAAAGGGAGTGGGAGGTCTACGGGAGGCAGGAAAAGAGAGGGACTTGGGAAGCGGGATTCCCAAGGTGGTGGGAACCTGGCATTAAAATGTACGGGAAGTGGGAAGTTCAAGCCTACCGGTATTGTATTCTATTTCTTCACTGAGCATGTCTGAGTAGTATTTATTTATTTATTTGTTATTAATAATTATGCCTTTCAACAGGCTGTCAGTATGGTATCACAAGTGATGGCTTCTTCGAGTTAGAGGACCTGCCCAAAGTACGTAGCTGCTAATAATCTAGCATCTCTGCACGCATTGCGGACCTATTGACACTAGATAAAAATATTAACAGATATCATTTTCCTCATACAATATCGACAAGCAGACAAATGTCGACAGGAATGAAAAATTAAAATAATCCTCAACTAACACCATCTTCAGTAATGATGACTACCACCAAATTATCAAATCTTACATATTTTTTTTTTTTAAATGTAATACATGGTATTGACCAAAAGAAGAATTAATATAATTTCAAACTTGGAACTGAATTTCGATGGATTTACCAGCCAAGAAATGTAATATGGAGGCTAGTTAACAGTGACAGCCTCCCCTTTTTGTTGGAAGAATGTAAGGGGCAACAAAATCCCATCCGGTCCCCCCCCCCCCCCCCCCACCCATCTCCACTGATCTGGACTCCGCCCTCCCCTTCTCCCCTTCCCCCTTAAGCTTCCCTGGCCTCCTTCCCACTTCCCACCCTTCACCCTCCTACCTTTCCCTTCCCCTCTCCCCTGGACTTTGAATACATTAATTTTGGCATTTACTGCTGGTAGTGAGAATAATTACCAGGACACTGGGGTTCATGAAAGGTTAATAACTTTGTTCTCTTTCTACTTATAAGGAAAGTCGCTGTTGTAGGAGCCGGCTACATTGCTGTAGAATTGGCTGGAATACTAAATGCCCTTGGCTCAAAAGTATCAACCCTCATAAGATATGACAAGGTACCTAATTGCCCGGCAGTTAATTTAAAATTAATAATCATTAATAACTATTGTTCCCTTGGCATCTTTTTTAGTACTGCAAAATTAATGCAACCAATTCTCGTCGCTTTGCGTGCAAAGTGATGGTGAGAAATTTTGAATTCTTCTCCGACTTCTCTCGTGTGGATGAAAACCCTAGTGTGTGACCATTCCGATTGAAAGCTACTGAGCAGTACTTTCATGTGGTGCTGTTTGTTTTTGACAATTTTTCAAAATGAAAATTCAAGATTTTTCCCTCCGTTTTGAACTTAACACTCTTGGGAGTGAAAGGATTAAACACACGTATTGTTAACTTTGCTTCTTGTTACAGGTTCTTCGAACCTTTGACTCCATGATAAGTGAAGGAGTCACAAATGAAATTGTTCAAGCTGGAATAGACCTGCAAACACATATATCTGTAAGTATCTTTTAATTCCCCAGAGTGATTAAAATGTAATTTCTCCTTACAATATTTTACATGTACATTGTCAAGCAGACAGGTGATTGCGAATAAAGAAAATCATCAACTTAGCATGCAGAGCAGTCAATGAATTTGCTTGATGTGTGTTTTTCCTTCTTGGCAGTCAGACATAAATAAGTTATAAATGCTGTAAATAGTTATATTTGTCACTTTAATTATATCTTTGTAATATCGACTAGAGCCTTATTTGTATGAATTTTATTTCCTCTCTTTGTAACTGCACTGTGGTAGTGGCCAACTCGAAAGCTTTGCTCCTTTGGCCACTACACACTTCCCCTTAAAAAATGTTATTTCATACTTGCTCTGTCCTTTTCTTTTTTTTCCTTCTTCTTGTGATTGTTAATAATTTATTGTAATCGAAATAAGTGTGAATAAAAATGAACTGAACTGAACTGAATCAGTTGCAGTATGTTAAGAAGAATTTGTACAAGTCAAAAATGGTCCAGGGGAGTGGGTGGACTGGAGGGGGGAACGGGGTAGGAACCCTGCAGTAAAGGGGGTGGGAAGTCTACGGGAGGCGAGAGAAGAGAGGGCAGGAAGCGGGATTCTCAGGTGGTGGAACTGGAGAAATAGGGGCAAATTTTGCAAATTGTGTAATATTTTGCAATAAAAAAAGCACTACTTAGGGGCAGTAACCGGAGTACAAGGGGGTACAAGGTATGGGAAGCAGGAAGTTCTGACCCCCCTGCCCACCTCCCCCTATGACTGGGACTAGGCTACAAGATTTGCCACCGTCATTTGCCCTACGTTTTGTTCTGAAATTGGTATGAATCATAAATTAATTTATTGCAGATCCAAGAGATCACTAAAGACAGTGAATCTGGCCTGATGACTGTGCACGCTTTGAGAAACAAGAAGGATAAAGTGGCTCTGTCAGGTTTTGACTGTATTGTCCTTGCCATTGGACGAGGTCCCAATACTGATGCCCTTGGATTAAATGGATTGGTATGACGTCTCTTTTACATCTCTGACTCGTATTTTAGAGAAATGGTTTGAAACCTGCTTTAACCCTTTCACTCCCAGAGTAAAACCTTGAGTCAATAAATGTGATTCTAACTTTTAAGTCTGTGGATGAAACCCTCAGCTAGTGTGTGACCATTCAAATGGAAGCTATTGAGCATTACTTTCATGTGGTACTGTTTGTTTTTGACAATTTTTGCAAAATAAAATTCAAGATTTTTCCTCAGTCTCTTGGGAGTGAAAGGGTTTAAACGGTGCATTCAAAACCATGCAACATTTACAGACGGAAAAATTGGCGTAGATGACAACAGAGATCCGTGGCAACTGGTGGTATCTACAGTAGGATCGGTTGTTACTTGTGCATAAAAATTCAAAACCGAGCAACAACCAATCAGAGACACTGCACAGATCTCTG
>MU826010.1:0-30253 GCA_029204205.1 Desmophyllum pertusum | reverse complement strand
AGCGTACTTTACGCCTCCCACATGGAGGGAAATTCCAAGACGGGACATATATATATTTAAATGAACACAACAAGTGTTTATGAGCAACCATGCGGGAGGACCGGTATGGGTGGGAACTCTGCAGAGACTCTGCTCCGCAATCCTACAGCCCGTGAGGGGGTAGGGGGAGCAGAGATGGGGGCACATTTTTGCGAATTTTTTTTTCGCATTTTTCTATGTTTATAACTATAGTGAAATCAGCGCATTTTCACTTGATTTGATTTCTTATGAATCAAGTTGGCTATGTATTTTCGGTTTAAATCTAGTATATTCTGATAAATACATGTCCTTAAGGGGGGATTTACCTGAATTTCAATGAAATTTTAAGAGGTTTAAAGAAGGGATAGAAGGAAAAAAAAAAATTTTGGAACACCAACAGACAGTTGATACCCACGCGGGTGCTCTTGCGTGGTTATCAACTGTCGTCAATTGTCAATCTACTAATTTTTAACTTCAAATTCTAATTTTAAAACTACATTAAATCTTCAATATTTCTTATTTCCCTAAATTTTACAACTCCTTTGAGAAAAACTATTTCCTCCCCAAAATACCCAAAAATCACCCAAAAATTTACAAAACACCCCATAACATAGATTCATGGGATGAGTGGAGAGTTTTTGGATTGCTTGAAACGCGAACGAGATATTTCCATTAAACCCATGTTAAGTGGCGGAAAAATGGCATTCAGGTAGAATCCCGCCTTAAGCGGCTTTTAAAGTGAGAAACCAAAATAATTCGAAAATAATGCTAAATTTCGACATGCATTTCACGAGTATCGCATAATTTCAAGAAATCAGGGTCAATTCCGTAATTTTGCAAAGCTCTAAAGAGAAAACACGATTTACGCCAAAACGAGGCTAAAGTACGCGTAGCGTACTTTACGCCTCCCACATGGGAGGGAAATTCCAAGACGGGACATATATATATTTAAATGAACACAACAAGTGTTTATGAGCAACCATGCGGGAGGACCGGTATGGGTGGGAACTCTGCAGAGACTCTGCTCCGCAATCCTACAGCCCGTGAGGGGGTAGGGGGAGCAGAGATGGGGGCACATTTTTGCGAATTTTTTTTTCGCATTTTTCTATGTTTATAACTATAGTGAAATCAGCGCATTTTCACTTGATTTGATTTCTTATGAATCAAGTTGGCTATGTATTTTCGGTTTAAATCTAGTATATTCTGATAAATACATGTCCTTAAGGGGGGATTCTACCTGAATTTCAATGAAATTTTAAGAGGTTTAAAGAAGGGATAGAAGGAAAAAAAAAAATTTTGGAACACCAACAGACAGTTGATACCCACGCGGGTGCTCTTGCGTGGTTATCAACTGTCGTCAATTGTCAATCTACTAATTTTTAACTTCAAATTCTAATTTTAAAACTACATTAAATCTTCAATATTTCTTATTTCCCTAAATTTTACAACTCCTTTGAGAAAAACTATTTCCTCCCCAAAATACCCAAAAATCACCCAAAAATTTACAAAACACCCCATAACATAGATTCATGGGATGAGTGGAGAGTTTTTGGATTGCTTGAAACGCGAACGAGATATTTCCATTAAACCCATGTTAAGTGGCGGAAAAATGGCATTCAGGTAGAATCCCGCCTTAAGCGGCTTTTAAAGTGAGAAACCAAAATAATTCGAAAATAATGCTAAATTTCGACATGCATTTCACGAGTATCGCATAATTTCAAGAAATCAGGGTCAATTCCGTAATTTTGCAAAGCTCTAAAGAGAAAACACGATTTACGCCAAAACGAGGCTAAAGTACGCGTAGCGTACTTTACGCCTCCCACATGGGAGGGAAATTCCAAGACGGGACATATATATATTTAAATGAACACAACAAGTGTTTATGAGCAACCATGCGGGAGGACCGGTATGGGTGGGAACTCTGCAGAGACTCTGCTCCGCAATCCTACAGCCCGTGAGGGGGTAGGGGGAGCAGAGATGGGGGCACATTTTTGCGAATTTTTTTTTCGCATTTTTCTATGTTTATAACTATAGTGAAATCAGCGCATTTTCACTTGATTTGATTTCTTATGAATCAAGTTGGCTATGTATTTTCGGTTTAAATCTAGTATATTCTGATAAATACATGTCCTTAAGGGGGATTCTACCTGAATTTCAATGAAATTTTAAGAGGTTTAAAGAAGGGATAGAAGGAAAAAAAAAAATTTTGGAACACCAACAGACAGTTGATACCCACGCGGGTGCTCTTGCGTGGTTATCAACTGTCGTCAATTGTCAATCTACTAATTTTTAACTTCAAATTCTAATTTTAAAACTACATTAAATCTTCAATATTTCTTATTTCCCTAAATTTTACAACTCCTTTGAGAAAAACTATTTCCTCCCCAAAATACCCAAAAATCACCCAAAATTTACAAAACACCCCATAACATAGATTCATGGGATGAGTGGAGAGTTTTTGGATTGCTTGAAACGCGAACGAGATATTTCCATTAAACCCATGTTAAGTGGCGGAAAAATGGCATTCAGGTAGAATCCCGCCTTAAGCGGCTTTTAAAGTGAGAAACCAAAATAATTCGAAAATAATGCTAAATTTCGACATGCATTTCACGAGTATCGCATAATTTCAAGAAATCAGGGTCAATTCCGTAATTTTGCAAAGCTCTAAAGAGAAAACACGATTTACGCCAAAACGAGGCTAAAGTACGCGTAGCGTACTTTACGCCTCCCACATGGGAGGGAAATTCCAAGACGGGACATATATATATTTAAATGAACACAACAAGTGTTTATGAGCAACCATGCGGGAGGACCGGTATGGGTGGGAACTCTGCAGAGACTCTGCTCCGCAATCCTACAGCCCGTGAGGGGGTAGGGGGAGCAGAGATGGGGGCACATTTTTGCGAATTTTTTTTTCGCATTTTTCTATGTTTATAACTATAGTGAAATCAGCGCATTTTCACTTGATTTGATTTCTTATGAATCAAGTTGGCTATGTATTTTCGGTTTAAATCTAGTATATTCTGATAAATACATGTCCTTAAGGGGGGATTGTACCTGAATTTCAATGAAATTTTAAGAGGTTTAAAGAAGGGATAGAAGGAAAAAAAAAAATTTTGGAACACCAACAGACAGTTGATACCCACGCGGGTGCTCTTGCGTGGTTATCAACTGTCGTCAATTGTCAATCTACTAATTTTTAACTTCAAATTCTAATTTTAAAACTACATTAAATCTTCAATATTTCTTATTTCCCTAAATTTTACAACTCCTTTGAGAAAAACTATTTCCTCCCCAAAATACCCAAAAATCACCCAAAAATTTACAAAACACCCCATAACATAGATTCATGGGATGAGTGGAGAGTTTTTGGATTGCTTGAAACGCGAACGAGATATTTCCATTAAACCCATGTTAAGTGGCGGAAAAATGGCATTCAGGTAGAATCCCGCCTTAAGCGGCTTTTAAAGTGAGAAACCAAAATAATTCGAAAATAATGCTAAATTTCGACATGCATTTCACGAGTATCGCATAATTTCAAGAAATCAGGGTCAATTCCGTAATTTTGCAAAGCTCTAAAGAGAAAACACGATTTACGCCAAAACGAGGCTAAAGTACGCGTAGCGTACTTTACGCCTCCCACATGGGAGGGAAATTCCAAGACGGGACATATATATATTTAAATGAACACAACAAGTGTTTATGAGCAACCATGCGGGAGGACCGGTATGGGTGGGAACTCTGCAGAGACTCTGCTCCGCAATCCTACAGCCCGTGAGGGGGTAGGGGGAGCAGAGATGGGGGCACATTTTTGCGAATTTTTTTTTCGCATTTTTCTATGTTTATAACTATAGTGAAATCAGCGCATTTTCACTTGATTTGATTTCTTATGAATCAAGTTGGCTATGTATTTTCGGTTTAAATCTAGTATATTCTGATAAATACATGTCCTTAAGGGGGGATTGTACCTGAATTTCAATGAAATTTTAAGAGGTTTAAAGAAGGGATAGAAGGAAAAAAAAAAATTTTGGAACACCAACAGACAGTTGATACCCACGCGGGTGCTCTTGCGTGGTTATCAACTGTCGTCAATTGTCAATCTACTAATTTTTAACTTCAAATTCTAATTTTAAAACTACATTAAATCTTCAATATTTCTTATTTCCCTAAATTTTACAACTCCTTTGAGAAAAACTATTTCCTCCCCAAAATACCCAAAAATCACCCAAAAATTTACAAAACACCCCATAACATAGATTCATGGGATGAGTGGAGAGTTTTTGGATTGCTTGAAACGCGAACGAGATATTTCCATTAAACCCATGTTAAGTGGCGGGAAAATGGCATTCAGGTAGAATCCCGCCTTAAGCGGCTTTTAAAGTGAGAAACCAAAATAATTCGAAAATAATGCTAAATTTCGACATGCATTTCACGAGTATCGCATAATTTCAAGAAATCAGGGTCAATTCCGTAATTTTGCAAAGCTCTAAAGAGAAAACACGATTTACGCCAAAACGAGGCTAAAGTACGCGTAGCGTACTTTACGCCTCCCACATGGGAGGGAAATTCCAAGACGGGACATATATATATTTAAATGAACACAACAAGTGTTTATGAGCAACCATGCGGGAGGACCGGTATGGGTGGGAACTCTGCAGAGACTCTGCTCCGCAATCCTACAGCCCGTGAGGGGGTAGGGGGAGCAGAGATGGGGGCACATTTTTGCGAATTTTTTTTTCGCATTTTTCTATGTTTATAACTATAGTGAAATCAGCGCATTTTCACTTGATTTGATTTCTTATGAATCAAGTTGGCTATGTATTTTCGGTTTAAATCTAGTATATTCTGATAAATACATGTCCTTAAGGGGGGATTGTACCTGAATTTCAATGAAATTTTAAGAGGTTTTAAGAAGGGATAGAAGGAAAAAAAAAAATTTTGGAACACCAACAGACAGTTGATACCCACGCGGGTGCTCTTGCGTGGTTATCAACTGTCGTCAATTGTCAATCTACTAATTTTTAACTTCAAATTCTAATTTTAAAACTACATTAAATCTTCAATATTTCTTATTTCCCTAAATTTTACAACTCCTTTGAGAAAAACTATTTCCTCCCCAAAATACCCAAAAATCACCCAAAAATTTACAAAACACCCCATAACATAGATTCATGGGATGAGTGGAGAGTTTTTGGATTGCTTGAAACGCGAACGAGATATTTCCATTAAACCCATGTTAAGTGGCGGAAAAATGGCATTCAGGTAGAATCCCGCCTTAAGCGGCTTTTAAAGTGAGAAACCAAAATAATTCGAAAATAATGCTAAATTTCGACATGCATTTCACGAGTATCGCATAATTTCAAGAAATCAGGGTCAATTCCGTAATTTTGCAAAGCTCTAAAGAGAAAACACGATTTACGCCAAAACGAGGCTAAAGTACGCGTAGCGTACTTTACGCCTCCCACATGGGAGGGAAATTCCAAGACGGGACATATATATATTTAAATGAACACAACAAGTGTTTATGAGCAACCATGCGGGAGGACCGGTATGGGTGGGAACTCTGCAGAGACTCTGCTCCGCAATCCTACAGCCCGTGAGGGGGTAGGGGGAGCAGAGATGGGGGCACATTTTTGCGAATTTTTTTTTCGCATTTTTCTATGTTTATAACTATAGTGAAATCAGCGCATTTTCACTTGATTTGATTTCTTATGAATCAAGTTGGCTATGTATTTTCGGTTTAAATCTAGTATATTCTGATAAATACATGTCCTTAAGGGGGGATTGTACCTGAATTTCAATGAAATTTTAAGAGGTTTTAAGAAGGGATAGAAGGAAAAAAAAAAAGTTTGGAACACCAACAGACAGTTGATACCCACGCGGGTGCTCTTGCGTGGTTATCAACTGTCGTCAATTGTCAATCTACTAATTTTTAACTTCAAATTCTAATTTTAAAACTACATTAAATCTTCAATATTTCTTATTTCCCTAAATTTTACAACTCCTTTGAGAAAAACTATTTCCTCCCCAAAATACCCAAAAATCACCCAAAAATTTACAAAACACCCCATAACATAGATTCATGGGATGAGTGGAGAGTTTTTGGATTGCTTGAAACGCGAACGAGATATTTCCATTAAACCCATGTTAAGTGGCGGAAAAATGGCATTCAGGTAGAATCCCGCCTTAAGCGGCTTTTAAAGTGAGAAACCAAAATAATTCGAAAATAATGCTAAATTTCGACATGCATTTCACGAGTATCGCATAATTTCAAGAAATCAGGGTCAATTCCGTAATTTTGCAAAGCTCTAAAGAGAAAACACGATTTACGCCAAAACGAGGCTAAAGTACGCGTAGCGTACTTTACGCCTCCCACATGGGAGGGAAATTCCAAGACGGGACATATATATATTTAAATGAACACAACAAGTGTTTATGAGCAACCATGCGGGAGGACCGGTATGGGTGGGAACTCTGCAGAGACTCTGCTCCGCAATCCTACAGCCCGTGAGGGGGTAGGGGGAGCAGAGATGGGGGCACATTTTTGCGAATTTTTTTTTCGCATTTTTCTATGTTTATAACTATAGTGAAATCAGCGCATTTTCACTTGATTTGATTTCTTATGAATCAAGTTGGCTATGTATTTTCGGTTTAAATCTAGTATATTCTGATAAATACATGTCCTTAAGGGGGGATTGTACCTGAATTTCAATGAAATTTTAAGAGGTTTTAAGAAGGGATAGAAGGAAAAAAAAAAGTTTGGAACACCAACAGACAGTTGATACCCACGCGGGTGCTCTTGCGTGGTTATCAACTGTCGTCAATTGTCAATCTACTAATTTTTAACTTCAAATTCTAATTTTAAAACTACATTAAATCTTCAATATTTCTTATTTCCCTAAATTTTACAACTCCTTTGAGAAAAACTATTTCCTCCCCAAAATACCCAAAAATCACCCAAAAATTTACAAAACACCCCATAACATAGATTCATGGGATGAGTGGAGAGTTTTTGGATTGCTTGAAACGCGAACGAGATATTTCCATTAAACCCATGTTAAGTGGCGGAAAAATGGCATTCAGGTAGAATCCCGCCTTAAGCGGCTTTTAAAGTGAGAAACCAAAATAATTCGAAAATAATGCTAAATTTCGACATGCATTTCACGAGTATCGCATAATTTCAAGAAATCAGGGTCAATTCCGTAATTTTGCAAAGCTCTAAAGAGAAAACACGATTTACGCCAAAACGAGGCTAAAGTACGCGTAGCGTACTTTACGCCTCCCACATGGGAGGGAAATTCCAAGACGGGACATATATATATTTAAATGAACACAACAAGTGTTTATGAGCAACCATGCGGGAGGACCGGTATGGGTGGGAACTCTGCAGAGACTCTGCTCCGCAATCCTACAGCCCGTGAGGGGGTAGGGGGAGCAGAGATGGGGGCACATTTTTGCGAATTTTTTTTTCGCATTTTTCTATGTTTATAACTATAGTGAAATCAGCGCATTTTCACTTGATTTGATTTCTTATGAATCAAGTTGGCTATGTATTTTCGGTTTAAATCTAGTATATTCTGATAAATACATGTCCTTAAGGGGGGATTGTACCTGAATTTCAATGAAATTTTAAGAGGTTTTAAGAAGGGATAGAAGGAAAAAAAAAAAGTTTGGAACACCAACAGACAGTTGATACCCACGCGGGTGCTCTTGCGTGGTTATCAACTGTCGTCAATTGTCAATCTACTAATTTTTAACTTCAAATTCTAATTTTAAAACTACATTAAATCTTCAATATTTCTTATTTCCCTAAATTTTACAACTCCTTTGAGAAAAACTATTTCCTCCCCAAAATACCCAAAAATCACCCAAAAATTTACAAAACACCCCATAACATAGATTCATGGGATGAGTGGAGAGTTTTTGGATTGCTTGAAACGCGAACGAGATATTTCCATTAAACCCATGTTAAGTGGCGGAAAAATGGCATTCAGGTAGAATCCCGCCTTAAGCGGCTTTTAAAGTGAGAAACCAAAATAATTCGAAAATAATGCTAAATTTCGACATGCATTTCACGAGTATCGCATAATTTCAAGAAATCAGGGTCAATTCCGTAATTTTGCAAAGCTCTAAAGAGAAAACACGATTTACGCCAAAACGAGGCTAAAGTACGCGTAGCGTACTTTACGCCTCCCACATGGGAGGGAAATTCCAAGACGGGACATATATATATTTAAATGAACACAACAAGTGTTTATGAGCAACCATGCGGGAGGACCGGTATGGGTGGGAACTCTGCAGAGACTCTGCTCCGCAATCCTACAGCCCGTGAGGGGGTAGGGGGAGCAGAGATGGGGGCACATTTTTGCGAATTTTTTTTTCGCATTTTTCTATGTTTATAACTATAGTGAAATCAGCGCATTTTCACTTGATTTGATTTCTTATGAATCAAGTTGGCTATGTATTTTCGGTTTAAATCTAGTATATTCTGATAAATACATGTCCTTAAGGGGGGATTGTACCTGAATTTCAATGAAATTTTAAGAGGTTTTAAGAAGGGATAGAAGGAAAAAAAAAAGTTTGGAACACCAACAGACAGTTGATACCCACGCGGGTGCTCTTGCGTGGTTATCAACTGTCGTCAATTGTCAATCTACTAATTTTTAACTTCAAATTCTAATTTTAAAACTACATTAAATCTTCAATATTTCTTATTTCCCTAAATTTTACAACTCCTTTGAGAAAAACTATTTCCTCCCCAAAATACCCAAAAATCACCCAAAAATTTACAAAACACCCCATAACATAGATTCATGGGATGAGTGGAGAGTTTTTGGATTGCTTGAAACGCGAACGAGATATTTCCATTAAACCCATGTTAAGTGGCGGAAAAATGGCATTCAGGTAGAATCCCGCCTTAAGCGGCTTTTAAAGTGAGAAACCAAAATAATTCGAAAATAATGCTAAATTTCGACATGCATTTCACGAGTATCGCATAATTTCAAGAAATCAGGGTCAATTCCGTAATTTTGCAAAGCTCTAAAGAGAAAACACGATTTACGCCAAAACGAGGCTAAAGTACGCGTAGCGTACTTTACGCCTCCCACATGGGAGGGAAATTCCAAGACGGGACATATATATATTTAAATGAACACAACAAGTGTTTATGAGCAACCATGCGGGAGGACCGGTATGGGTGGGAACTCTGCAGAGACTCTGCTCCGCAATCCTACAGCCCGTGAGGGGGTAGGGGGAGCAGAGATGGGGGCACATTTTTGCGAATTTTTTTTTCGCATTTTTCTATGTTTATAACTATAGTGAAATCAGCGCATTTTCACTTGATTTGATTTCTTATGAATCAAGTTGGCTATGTATTTTCGGTTTAAATCTAGTATATTCTGATAAATACATGTCCTTAAGGGGGGATTGTACCTGAATTTCAATGAAATTTTAAGAGGTTTTAAGAAGGGATAGAAGGAAAAAAAAAAATTTTGGAACACCAACAGACAGTTGATACCCACGCGGGTGCTCTTGCGTGGTTATCAACTGTCGTCAATTGTCAATCTACTAATTTTTAACTTCAAATTCTAATTTTAAAACTACATTAAATCTTCAATATTTCTTATTTCCCTAAATTTTACAACTCCTTTGAGAAAAACTATTTCCTCCCCAAAATACCCAAAAATCACCCAAAAATTTACAAAACACCCCATAACATAGATTCATGGGATGAGTGGAGAGTTTTTGGATTGCTTGAAACGCGAACGAGATATTTCCATTAAACCCATGTTAAGTGGCGGAAAAATGGCATTCAGGTAGAATCCCGCCTTAAGCGGCTTTTAAAGTGAGAAACCAAAATAATTCGAAAATAATGCTAAATTTCGACATGCATTTCACGAGTATCGCATAATTTCAAGAAATCAGGGTCAATTCCGTAATTTTGCAAAGCTCTAAAGAGAAAACACGATTTACGCCAAAACGAGGCTAAAGTACGCGTAGCGTACTTTACGCCTCCCACATGGGAGGGAAATTCCAAGACGGGACATATATATATTTAAATGAACACAACAAGTGTTTATGAGCAACCATGCGGGAGGACCGGTATGGGTGGGAACTCTGCAGAGACTCTGCTCCGCAATCCTACAGCCCGTGAGGGGGTAGGGGGAGCAGAGATGGGGGCACATTTTTGCGAATTTTTTTTTCGCATTTTTCTATGTTTATAACTATAGTGAAATCAGCGCATTTTCACTTGATTTGATTTCTTATGAATCAAGTTGGCTATGTATTTTCGGTTTAAATCTAGTATATTCTGATAAATACATGTCCTTAAGGGGGGATTGTACCTGAATTTCAATGAAATTTTAAGAGGTTTTAAGAAGGGATAGAAGGAAAAAAAAAAGTTTGGAACACCAACAGACAGTTGATACCCACGCGGGTGCTCTTGCGTGGTTATCAACTGTCGTCAATTGTCAATCTACTAATTTTTAACTTCAAATTCTAATTTTAAAACTACATTAAATCTTCAATATTTCTTATTTCCCTAAATTTTACAACTCCTTTGAGAAAAACTATTTCCTCCCCAAAATACCCAAAAATCACCCAAAAATTTACAAAACACCCCATAACATAGATTCATGGGATGAGTGGAGAGTTTTTGGATTGCTTGAAACGCGAACGAGATATTTCCATTAAACCCATGTTAAGTGGCGGAAAAATGGCATTCAGGTAGAATCCCGCCTTAAGCGGCTTTTAAAGTGAGAAACCAAAATAATTCGAAAATAATGCTAAATTTCGACATGCATTTCACGAGTATCGCATAATTTCAAGAAATCAGGGTCAATTCCGTAATTTTGCAAAGCTCTAAAGAGAAAACACGATTTACGCCAAAACGAGGCTAAAGTACGCGTAGCGTACTTTACGCCTCCCACATGGGAGGGAAATTCCAAGACGGGACATATATATATTTAAATGAACACAACAAGTGTTTATGAGCAACCATGCGGGAGGACCGGTATGGGTGGGAACTCTGCAGAGACTCTGCTCCGCAATCCTACAGCCCGTGAGGGGGTAGGGGGAGCAGAGATGGGGGCACATTTTTGCGAATTTTTTTTTCGCATTTTTCTATGTTTATAACTATAGTGAAATCAGCGCATTTTCACTTGATTTGATTTCTTATGAATCAAGTTGGCTATGTATTTTCGGTTTAAATCTAGTATATTCTGATAAATACATGTCCTTAAGGGGGGATTGTACCTGAATTTCAATGAAATTTTAAGAGGTTTTAAGAAGGGATAGAAGGAAAAAAAAAAAGTTTGGAACACCAACAGACAGTTGATACCCACGCGGGTGCTCTTGCGTGGTTATCAACTGTCGTCAATTGTCAATCTACTAATTTTTAACTTCAAATTCTAATTTTAAAACTACATTAAATCTTCAATATTTCTTATTTCCCTAAATTTTACAACTCCTTTGAGAAAAACTATTTCCTCCCCAAAATACCCAAAAATCACCCAAAAATTTACAAAACACCCCATAACATAGATTCATGGGATGAGTGGAGAGTTTTTGGATTGCTTGAAACGCGAACGAGATATTTCCATTAAACCCATGTTAAGTGGCGGAAAAATGGCATTCAGGTAGAATCCCGCCTTAAGCGGCTTTTAAAGTGAGAAACCAAAATAATTCGAAAATAATGCTAAATTTCGACATGCATTTCACGAGTATCGCATAATTTCAAGAAATCAGGGTCAATTCCGTAATTTTGCAAAGCTCTAAAGAGAAAACACGATTTACGCCAAAACGAGGCTAAAGTACGCGTAGCGTACTTTACGCCTCCCACATGGGAGGGAAATTCCAAGACGGGACATATATATATTTAAATGAACACAACAAGTGTTTATGAGCAACCATGCGGGAGGACCGGTATGGGTGGGAACTCTGCAGAGACTCTGCTCCGCAATCCTACAGCCCGTGAGGGGGTAGGGGGAGCAGAGATGGGGGCACATTTTTGCGAATTTTTTTTTCGCATTTTTCTATGTTTATAACTATAGTGAAATCAGCGCATTTTCACTTGATTTGATTTCTTATGAATCAAGTTGGCTATGTATTTTCGGTTTAAATCTAGTATATTCTGATAAATACATGTCCTTAAGGGGGGATTGTACCTGAATTTCAATGAAATTTTAAGAGGTTTTAAGAAGGGATAGAAGGAAAAAAAAAAAGTTTGGAACACCAACAGACAGTTGATACCCACGCGGGTGCTCTTGCGTGGTTATCAACTGTCGTCAATTGTCAATCTACTAATTTTTAACTTCAAATTCTAATTTTAAAACTACATTAAATCTTCAATATTTCTTATTTCCCTAAATTTTACAACTCCTTTGAGAAAAACTATTTCCTCCCCAAAATACCCAAAAATCACCCAAAAATTTACAAAACACCCCATAACATAGATTCATGGGATGAGTGGAGAGTTTTTGGATTGCTTGAAACGCGAACGAGATATTTCCATTAAACCCATGTTAAGTGGCGGAAAAATGGCATTCAGGTAGAATCCCGCCTTAAGCGGCTTTTAAAGTGAGAAACCAAAATAATTCGAAAATAATGCTAAATTTCGACATGCATTTCACGAGTATCGCATAATTTCAAGAAATCAGGGTCAATTCCGTAATTTTGCAAAGCTCTAAAGAGAAAACACGATTTACGCCAAAACGAGGCTAAAGTACGCGTAGCGTACTTTACGCCTCCCACATGGGAGGGAAATTCCAAGACGGGACATATATATATTTAAATGAACACAACAAGTGTTTATGAGCAACCATGCGGGAGGACCGGTATGGGTGGGAACTCTGCAGAGACTCTGCTCCGCAATCCTACAGCCCGTGAGGGGGTAGGGGGAGCAGAGATGGGGGCACATTTTTGCGAATTTTTTTTTCGCATTTTTCTATGTTTATAACTATAGTGAAATCAGCGCATTTTCACTTGATTTGATTTCTTATGAATCAAGTTGGCTATGTATTTTCGGTTTAAATCTAGTATATTCTGATAAATACATGTCCTTAAGGGGGGATTGTACCTGAATTTCAATGAAATTTTAAGAGGTTTTAAGAAGGGATAGAAGGAAAAAAAAAAAGTTTGGAACACCAACAGACAGTTGATACCCACGCGGGTGCTCTTGCGTGGTTATCAACTGTCGTCAATTGTCAATCTACTAATTTTTAACTTCAAATTCTAATTTTAAAACTACATTAAATCTTCAATATTTCTTATTTCCCTAAATTTTACAACTCCTTTGAGAAAAACTATTTCCTCCCCAAAATACCCAAAAATCACCCAAAAATTTACAAAACACCCCATAACATAGATTCATGGGATGAGTGGAGAGTTTTTGGATTGCTTGAAACGCGAACGAGATATTTCCATTAAACCCATGTTAAGTGGCGGAAAAATGGCATTCAGGTAGAATCCCGCCTTAAGCGGCTTTTAAAGTGAGAAACCAAAATAATTCGAAAATAATGCTAAATTTCGACATGCATTTCACGAGTATCGCATAATTTCAAGAAATCAGGGTCAATTCCGTAATTTTGCAAAGCTCTAAAGAGAAAACACGATTTACGCCAAAACGAGGCTAAAGTACGCGTAGCGTACTTTACGCCTCCCACATGGGAGGGAAATTCCAAGACGGGACATATATATATTTAAATGAACACAACAAGTGTTTATGAGCAACCATGCGGGAGGACCGGTATGGGTGGGAACTCTGCAGAGACTCTGCTCCGCAATCCTACAGCCCGTGAGGGGGTAGGGGGAGCAGAGATGGGGGCACATTTTTGCGAATTTTTTTTTCGCATTTTTCTATGTTTATAACTATAGTGAAATCAGCGCATTTTCACTTGATTTGATTTCTTATGAATCAAGTTGGCTATGTATTTTCGGTTTAAATCTAGTATATTCTGATAAATACATGTCCTTAAGGGGGGATTGTACCTGAATTTCAATGAAATTTTAAGAGGTTTTAAGAAGGGATAGAAGGAAAAAAAAAATTTTGGAACACCAACAGACAGTTGATACCCACGCGGGTGCTCTTGCGTGGTTATCAACTGTCGTCAATTGTCAATCTACTAATTTTTAACTTCAAATTCTAATTTTAAAACTACATTAAATCTTCAATATTTCTTATTTCCCTAAATTTTACAACTCCTTTGAGAAAAACTATTTCCTCCCCAAAATACCCAAAAATCACCCAAAAATTTACAAAACACCCCATAACATAGATTCATGGGATGAGTGGAGAGTTTTTGGATTGCTTGAAACGCGAACGAGATATTTCCATTAAACCCATGTTAAGTGGCGGAAAAATGGCATTCAGGTAGAATCCCGCCTTAAGCGGCTTTTAAAGTGAGAAACCAAAATAATTCGAAAATAATGCTAAATTTCGACATGCATTTCACGAGTATCGCATAATTTCAAGAAATCAGGGTCAATTCCGTAATTTTGCAAAGCTCTAAAGAGAAAACACGATTTACGCCAAAACGAGGCTAAAGTACGCGTAGCGTACTTTACGCCTCCCACATGGGAGGGAAATTCCAAGACGGGACATATATATATTTAAATGAACACAACAAGTGTTTATGAGCAACCATGCGGGAGGACCGGTATGGGTGGGAACTCTGCAGAGACTCTGCTCCGCAATCCTACAGCCCGTGAGGGGGTAGGGGGAGCAGAGATGGGGGCACATTTTTGCGAATTTTTTTTTCGCATTTTTCTATGTTTATAACTATAGTGAAATCAGCGCATTTTCACTTGATTTGATTTCTTATGAATCAAGTTGGCTATGTATTTTCGGTTTAAATCTAGTATATTCTGATAAATACATGTCCTTAAGGGGGGATTGTACCTGAATTTCAATGAAATTTTAAGAGGTTTTAAGAAGGGATAGAAGGAAAAAAAAAATTTTGGAACACCAACAGACAGTTGATACCCACGCGGGTGCTCTTGCGTGGTTATCAACTGTCGTCAATTGTCAATCTACTAATTTTTAACTTCAAATTCTAATTTTAAAACTACATTAAATCTTCAATATTTCTTATTTCCCTAAATTTTACAACTCCTTTGAGAAAAACTATTTCCTCCCCAAAATACCCAAAAATCACCCAAAAATTTACAAAACACCCCATAACATAGATTCATGGGATGAGTGGAGAGTTTTTGGATTGCTTGAAACGCGAACGAGATATTTCCATTAAACCCATGTTAAGTGGCGGAAAAATGGCATTCAGGTAGAATCCCGCCTTAAGCGGCTTTTAAAGTGAGAAACCAAAATAATTCGAAAATAATGCTAAATTTCGACATGCATTTCACGAGTATCGCATAATTTCAAGAAATCAGGGTCAATTCCGTAATTTTGCAAAGCTCTAAAGAGAAAACACGATTTACGCCAAAACGAGGCTAAAGTACGCGTAGCGTACTTTACGCCTCCCACATGGGAGGGAAATTCCAAGACGGGACATATATATATTTAAATGAACACAACAAGTGTTTATGAGCAACCATGCGGGAGGACCGGTATGGGTGGGAACTCTGCAGAGACTCTGCTCCGCAATCCTACAGCCCGTGAGGGGGTAGGGGGAGCAGAGATGGGGGCACATTTTTGCGAATTTTTTTTTCGCATTTTTCTATGTTTATAACTATAGTGAAATCAGCGCATTTTCACTTGATTTGATTTCTTATGAATCAAGTTGGCTATGTATTTTCGGTTTAAATCTAGTATATTCTGATAAATACATGTCCTTAAGGGGGGATTGTACCTGAATTTCAATGAAATTTTAAGAGGTTTTAAGAAGGGATAGAAGGAAAAAAAAAATTTTGGAACACCAACAGACAGTTGATACCCACGCGGGTGCTCTTGCGTGGTTATCAACTGTCGTCAATTGTCAATCTACTAATTTTTAACTTCAAATTCTAATTTTAAAACTACATTAAATCTTCAATATTTCTTATTTCCCTAAATTTTACAACTCCTTTGAGAAAAACTATTTCCTCCCCAAAATACCCAAAAATCACCCAAAAATTTACAAAACACCCCATAACATAGATTCATGGGATGAGTGGAGAGTTTTTGGATTGCTTGAAACGCGAACGAGATATTTCCATTAAACCCATGTTAAGTGGCGGAAAAATGGCATTCAGGTAGAATCCCGCCTTAAGCGGCTTTTAAAGTGAGAAACCAAAATAATTCGAAAATAATGCTAAATTTCGACATGCATTTCACGAGTATCGCATAATTTCAAGAAATCAGGGTCAATTCCGTAATTTTGCAAAGCTCTAAAGAGAAAACACGATTTACGCCAAAACGAGGCTAAAGTACGCGTAGCGTACTTTACGCCTCCCACATGGGAGGGAAATTCCAAGACGGGACATATATATATTTAAATGAACACAACAAGTGTTTATGAGCAACCATGCGGGAGGACCGGTATGGGTGGGAACTCTGCAGAGACTCTGCTCCGCAATCCTACAGCCCGTGAGGGGGTAGGGGGAGCAGAGATGGGGGCACATTTTTGCGAATTTTTTTTTCGCATTTTTCTATGTTTATAACTATAGTGAAATCAGCGCATTTTCACTTGATTTGATTTCTTATGAATCAAGTTGGCTATGTATTTTCGGTTTAAATCTAGTATATTCTGATAAATACATGTCCTTAAGGGGGGATTGTACCTGAATTTCAATGAAATTTTAAGAGGTTTAAAGAAGGGATAGAAGGAAAAAAAAAATTTTGGAACACCAACAGACAGTTGATACCCACGCGGGTGCTCTTGCGTGGTTATCAACTGTCGTCAATTGTCAATCTACTAATTTTTAACTTCAAATTCTAATTTTAAAACTACATTAAATCTTCAATATTTCTTATTTCCCTAAATTTTACAACTCCTTTGAGAAAAACTATTTCCTCCCCAAAATACCCAAAAATCACCCAAAAATTTACAAAACACCCCATAACATAGATTCATGGGATGAGTGGAGAGTTTTTGGATTGCTTGAAACGCGAACGAGATATTTCCATTAAACCCATGTTAAGTGGCGGAAAAATGGCATTCAGGTAGAATCCCGCCTTAAGCGGCTTTTAAAGTGAGAAACCAAAATAATTCGAAAATAATGCTAAATTTCGACATGCATTTCACGAGTATCGCATAATTTCAAGAAATCAGGGTCAATTCCGTAATTTTGCAAAGCTCTAAAGAGAAAACACGATTTACGCCAAAACGAGGCTAAAGTACGCGTAGCGTACTTTACGCCTCCCACATGGGAGGGAAATTCCAAGACGGGACATATATATATTTAAATGAACACAACAAGTGTTTATGAGCAACCATGCGGGAGGACCGGTATGGGTGGGAACTCTGCAGAGACTCTGCTCCGCAATCCTACAGCCCGTGAGGGGGTAGGGGGAGCAGAGATGGGGGCACATTTTTGCGAATTTTTTTTTCGCATTTTTCTATGTTTATAACTATAGTGAAATCAGCGCATTTTCACTTGATTTGATTTCTTATGAATCAAGTTGGCTATGTATTTTCGGTTTAAATCTAGTATATTCTGATAAATACATGTCCTTAAGGGGGGATTGTACCTGAATTTCAATGAAATTTTAAGAGGTTTTAAGAAGGGATAGAAGGAAAAAAAAAATTTTGGAACACCAACAGACAGTTGATACCCACGCGGGTGCTCTTGCGTGGTTATCAACTGTCGTCAATTGTCAATCTACTAATTTTTAACTTCAAATTCTAATTTTAAAACTACATTAAATCTTCAATATTTCTTATTTCCCTAAATTTTACAACTCCTTTGAGAAAAACTATTTCCTCCCCAAAATACCCAAAAATCACCCAAAAATTTACAAAACACCCCATAACATAGATTCATGGGATGAGTGGAGAGTTTTTGGATTGCTTGAAACGCGAACGAGATATTTCCATTAAACCCATGTTAAGTGGCGGAAAAATGGCATTCAGGTAGAATCCCGCCTTAAGCGGCTTTTAAAGTGAGAAACCAAAATAATTCGAAAATAATGCTAAATTTCGACATGCATTTCACGAGTATCGCATAATTTCAAGAAATCAGGGTCAATTCCGTAATTTTGCAAAGCTCTAAAGAGAAAACACGATTTACGCCAAAACGAGGCTAAAGTACGCGTAGCGTACTTTACGCCTCCCACATGGGAGGGAAATTCCAAGACGGGACATATATATATTTAAATGAACACAACAAGTGTTTATGAGCAACCATGCGGGAGGACCGGTATGGGTGGGAACTCTGCAGAGACTCTGCTCCGCAATCCTACAGCCCGTGAGGGGGTAGGGGGAGCAGAGATGGGGGCACATTTTTGCGAATTTTTTTTTCGCATTTTTCTATGTTTATAACTATAGTGAAATCAGCGCATTTTCACTTGATTTGATTTCTTATGAATCAAGTTGGCTATGTATTTTCGGTTTAAATCTAGTATATTCTGATAAATACATGTCCTTAAGGGGGGATTGTACCTGAATTTCAATGAAATTTTAAGAGGTTTTAAGAAGGGATAGAAGGAAAAAAAAAAATTTTGGAACACCAACAGACAGTTGATACCCACGCGGGTGCTCTTGCGTGGTTATCAACTGTCGTCAATTGTCAATCTACTAATTTTTAACTTCAAATTCTAATTTTAAAACTACATTAAATCTTCAATATTTCTTATTTCCCTAAATTTTACAACTCCTTTGAGAAAAACTATTTCCTCCCCAAAATACCCAAAAATCACCCAAAAATTTACAAAACACCCCATAACATAGATTCATGGGATGAGTGGAGAGTTTTTGGATTGCTTGAAACGCGAACGAGATATTTCCATTAAACCCATGTTAAGTGGCGGAAAAATGGCATTCAGGTAGAATCCCGCCTTAAGCGGCTTTTAAAGTGAGAAACCAAAATAATTCGAAAATAATGCTAAATTTCGACATGCATTTCACGAGTATCGCATAATTTCAAGAAATCAGGGTCAATTCCGTAATTTTGCAAAGCTCTAAAGAGAAAACACGATTTACGCCAAAACGAGGCTAAAGTACGCGTAGCGTACTTTACGCCTCCCACATGGGAGGGAAATTCCAAGACGGGACATATATATATTTAAATGAACACAACAAGTGTTTATGAGCAACCATGCGGGAGGACCGGTATGGGTGGGAACTCTGCAGAGACTCTGCTCCGCAATCCTACAGCCCGTGAGGGGGTAGGGGGAGCAGAGATGGGGGCACATTTTTGCGAATTTTTTTTTCGCATTTTTCTATGTTTATAACTATAGTGAAATCAGCGCATTTTCACTTGATTTGATTTCTTATGAATCAAGTTGGCTATGTATTTTCGGTTTAAATCTAGTATATTCTGATAAATACATGTCCTTAAGGGGGGATTGTACCTGAATTTCAATGAAATTTTAAGAGGTTTTAAGAAGGGATAGAAGGAAAAAAAAAAATTTTGGAACACCAACAGACAGTTGATACCCACGCGGGTGCTCTTGCGTGGTTATCAACTGTCGTCAATTGTCAATCTACTAATTTTTAACTTCAAATTCTAATTTTAAAACTACATTAAATCTTCAATATTTCTTATTTCCCTAAATTTTACAACTCCTTTGAGAAAAACTATTTCCTCCCCAAAATACCCAAAAATCACCCAAAAATTTACAAAACACCCCATAACATAGATTCATGGGATGAGTGGAGAGTTTTTGGATTGCTTGAAACGCGAACGAGATATTTCCATTAAACCCATGTTAAGTGGCGGAAAAATGGCATTCAGGTAGAATCCCGCCTTAAGCGGCTTTTAAAGTGAGAAACCAAAATAATTCGAAAATAATGCTAAATTTCGACATGCATTTCACGAGTATCGCATAATTTCAAGAAATCAGGGTCAATTCCGTAATTTTGCAAAGCTCTAAAGAGAAAACACGATTTACGCCAAAACGAGGCTAAAGTACGCGTAGCGTACTTTACGCCTCCCACATGGGAGGGAAATTCCAAGACGGGACATATATATATTTAAATGAACACAACAAGTGTTTATGAGCAACCATGCGGGAGGACCGGTATGGGTGGGAACTCTGCAGAGACTCTGCTCCGCAATCCTACAGCCCGTGAGGGGGTAGGGGGAGCAGAGATGGGGGCACATTTTTGCGAATTTTTTTTTCGCATTTTTCTATGTTTATAACTATAGTGAAATCAGCGCATTTTCACTTGATTTGATTTCTTATGAATCAAGTTGGCTATGTATTTTCGGTTTAAATCTAGTATATTCTGATAAATACATGTCCTTAAGGGGGGATTGTACCTGAATTTCAATGAAATTTTAAGAGGTTTAAAGAAGGGATAGAAGGAAAAAAAAAAATTTTGGAACACCAACAGACAGTTGATACCCACGCGGGTGCTCTTGCGTGGTTATCAACTGTCGTCAATTGTCAATCTACTAATTTTTAACTTCAAATTCTAATTTTAAAACTACATTAAATCTTCAATATTTCTTATTTCCCTAAATTTTACAACTCCTTTGAGAAAAACTATTTCCTCCCCAAAATACCCAAAAATCACCCAAAAATTTACAAAACACCCCATAACATAGATTCATGGGATGAGTGGAGAGTTTTTGGATTGCTTGAAACGCGAACGAGATATTTCCATTAAACCCATGTTAAGTGGCGGAAAAATGGCATTCAGGTAGAATCCCGCCTTAAGCGGCTTTTAAAGTGAGAAACCAAAATAATTCGAAAATAATGCTAAATTTCGACATGCATTTCACGAGTATCGCATAATTTCAAGAAATCAGGGTCAATTCCGTAATTTTGCAAAGCTCTAAAGAGAAAACACGATTTACGCCAAAACGAGGCTAAAGTACGCGTAGCGTACTTTACGCCTCCCACATGGGAGGGAAATTCCAAGACGGGACATATATATATTTAAATGAACACAACAAGTGTTTATGAGCAACCATGCGGGAGGACCGGTATGGGTGGGAACTCTGCAGAGACTCTGCTCCGCAATCCTACAGCCCGTGAGGGGGTAGGGGGAGCAGAGATGGGGGCACATTTTTGCGAATTTTTTTTTCGCATTTTTCTATGTTTATAACTATAGTGAAATCAGCGCATTTTCACTTGATTTGATTTCTTATGAATCAAGTTGGCTATGTATTTTCGGTTTAAATCTAGTATATTCTGATAAATACATGTCCTTAAGGGGGGATTGTACCTGAATTTCAATGAAATTTTAAGAGGTTTAAAGAAGGGATAGAAGGAAAAAAAAAAATTTTTGGAACACCAACAGACAGTTGATACCCACGCGGGTGCTCTTGCGTGGTTATCAACTGTCGTCAATTGTCAATCTACTAATTTTTAACTTCAAATTCTAATTTTAAAACTACATTAAATCTTCAATATTTCTTATTTCCCTAAATTTTACAACTCCTTTGAGAAAAACTATTTCCTCCCCAAAATACCCAAAAATCACCCAAAAATTTACAAAACACCCCATAACATAGATTCATGGGATGAGTGGAGAGTTTTTGGATTGCTTGAAACGCGAACGAGATATTTCCATTAAACCCATGTTAAGTGGCGGAAAAATGGCATTCAGGTAGAATCCCGCCTTAAGCGGCTTTTAAAGTGAGAAACCAAAATAATTCGAAAATAATGCTAAATTTCGACATGCATTTCACGAGTATCGCATAATTTCAAGAAATCAGGGTCAATTCCGTAATTTTGCAAAGCTCTAAAGAGAAAACACGATTTACGCCAAAACGAGGCTAAAGTACGCGTAGCGTACTTTACGCCTCCCACATGGGAGGGAAATTCCAAGACGGGACATATATATATTTAAATGAACACAACAAGTGTTTATGAGCAACCATGCGGGAGGACCGGTATGGGTGGGAACTCTGCAGAGACTCTGCTCCGCAATCCTACAGCCCGTGAGGGGGTAGGGGGAGCAGAGATGGGGGCACATTTTTGCGAATTTTTTTTTCGCATTTTTCTATGTTTATAACTATAGTGAAATCAGCGCATTTTCACTTGATTTGATTTCTTATGAATCAAGTTGGCTATGTATTTTCGGTTTAAATCTAGTATATTCTGATAAATACATGTCCTTAAGGGGGGATTGTACCTGAATTTCAATGAAATTTTAAGAGGTTTTAAGAAGGGATAGAAGGAAAAAAAAAAATTTTGGAACACCAACAGACAGTTGATACCCACGCGGGTGCTCTTGCGTGGTTATCAACTGTCGTCAATTGTCAATCTACTAATTTTTAACTTCAAATTCTAATTTTAAAACTACATTAAATCTTCAATATTTCTTATTTCCCTAAATTTTACAACTCCTTTGAGAAAAACTATTTCCTCCCCAAAATACCCAAAAATCACCCAAAAATTTACAAAACACCCCATAACATAGATTCATGGGATGAGTGGAGAGTTTTTGGATTGCTTGAAACGCGAACGAGATATTTCCATTAAACCCATGTTAAGTGGCGGAAAAATGGCATTCAGGTAGAATCCCGCCTTAAGCGGCTTTTAAAGTGAGAAACCAAAATAATTCGAAAATAATGCTAAATTTCGACATGCATTTCACGAGTATCGCATAATTTCAAGAAATCAGGGTCAATTCCGTAATTTTGCAAAGCTCTAAAGAGAAAACACGATTTACGCCAAAACGAGGCTAAAGTACGCGTAGCGTACTTTACGCCTCCCACATGGAGGGAAATTCCAAGACGGGACATATATATATTTAAATGAACACAACAAGTGTTTATGAGCAACCATGCGGGAGGACCGGTATGGGTGGGAACTCTGCAGAGACTCTGCTCCGCAATCCTACAGCCCGTGAGGGGGTAGGGGGAGCAGAGATGGGGGCACATTTTTGCGAATTTTTTTTTCGCATTTTTCTATGTTTATAACTATAGTGAAATCAGCGCATTTTCACTTGATTTGATTTCTTATGAATCAAGTTGGCTATGTATTTTCGGTTTAAATCTAGTATATTCTGATAAATACATGTCCTTAAGGGGGGATTGTACCTGAATTTCAATGAAATTTTAAGAGGTTTAAAGAAGGGATAGAAGGAAAAAAAAAATTTTGGAACACCAACAGACAGTTGATACCCACGCGGGTGCTCTTGCGTGGTTATCAACTGTCGTCAATTGTCAATCTACTAATTTTTAACTTCAAATTCTAATTTTAAAACTACATTAAATCTTCAATATTTCTTATTTCCCTAAATTTTACAACTCCTTTGAGAAAAACTATTTCCTCCCCAAAATACCCAAAAATCACCCAAAAATTTACAAAACACCCCATAACATAGATTCATGGGATGAGTGGAGAGTTTTTGGATTGCTTGAAACGCGAACGAGATATTTCCATTAAACCCATGTTAAGTGGCGGAAAAATGGCATTCAGGTAGAATCCCGCCTTAAGCGGCTTTTAAAGTGAGAAACCAAAATAATTCGAAAATAATGCTAAATTTCGACATGCATTTCACGAGTATCGCATAATTTCAAGAAATCAGGGTCAATTCCGTAATTTTGCAAAGCTCTAAAGAGAAAACACGATTTACGCCAAAACGAGGCTAAAGTACGCGTAGCGTACTTTACGCCTCCCACATGGGAGGGAAATTCCAAGACGGGACATATATATATTTAAATGAACACAACAAGTGTTTATGAGCAACCATGCGGGAGGACCGGTATGGGTGGGAACTCTGCAGAGACTCTGCTCCGCAATCCTACAGCCCGTGAGGGGGTAGGGGGAGCAGAGATGGGGGCACATTTTTGCGAATTTTTTTTTCGCATTTTTCTATGTTTATAACTATAGTGAAATCAGCGCATTTTCACTTGATTTGATTTCTTATGAATCAAGTTGGCTATGTATTTTCGGTTTAAATCTAGTATATTCTGATAAATACATGTCCTTAAGGGGGGATTGTACCTGAATTTCAATGAAATTTTAAGAGGTTTAAAGAAGGGATAGAAGGAAAAAAAAAATTTTTGGAACACCAACAGACAGTTGATACCCACGCGGGTGCTCTTGCGTGGTTATCAACTGTCGTCAATTGTCAATCTACTAATTTTTAACTTCAAATTCTAATTTTAAAACTACATTAAATCTTCAATATTTCTTATTTCCCTAAATTTTACAACTCCTTTGAGAAAAACTATTTCCTCCCCAAAATACCCAAAAATCACCCAAAAATTTACAAAACACCCCATAACATAGATTCATGGGATGAGTGGAGAGTTTTTGGATTGCTTGAAACGCGAACGAGATATTTCCATTAAACCCATGTTAAGTGGCGGAAAAATGGCATTCAGGTAGAATCCCGCCTTAAGCGGCTTTTAAAGTGAGAAACCAAAATAATTCGAAAATAATGCTAAATTTCGACATGCATTTCACGAGTATCGCATAATTTCAAGAAATCAGGGTCAATTCCGTAATTTTGCAAAGCTCTAAAGAGAAAACACGATTTACGCCAAAACGAGGCTAAAGTACGCGTAGCGTACTTTACGCCTCCCACATGGGAGGGAAATTCCAAGACGGGACATATATATATTTAAGAGGCCCTGACTGGAAATATGGAGAATCGCTGGCCAGGCTGGGAAAATCGAAAATCCTGATAATTGGCCTGAATGACACTTATGGGGAACTATCTTCGAAAATAATACTTAAAGTTTCTGGAAATTTATACTTTTCGGGAAAATCGAGAAAAACGAAAATACGGGTTTTGCCTCATTAATTATGCAAAAATTACACTGAAAATTGGCCAAGTTCAGTACGCTTGTATTCAAACATTTCACATTATCAGAAAACAAAATTGATTTTGCATAACAACATACCTCTTCTACTTTCTAGCAATAGGAAATGTTTTGTTTCTGGAGCGAGTAGAAAGGTTGCAGGGTTCTTTAAAGTAACGACATTTCCAGCACTTTATGAGAAGGGAAAAATTGCTTAATTTCAAAGGTAAAAAACGCATCTTGGTATGTCTGATATGAAATCCAAATTACCATCGTGATACAGTTTGGCCTTAGTACTTTTATAATATGAAATAAAAAATCTGGGCAATCAAGGCACACGCTGGCAAAATCGAAAGCTTGTGACGCTCTAAACCGTCAAATTAGCATAATGCAAATTTCTCAACTGAAGTGTTCGGATTGATCTGGTGTGTGAAGGTTCCATTTTGACGGTGTGATGTGAAGGAAACATACAAGAAATAATTTAAAAGATGATATTAATCAACCTTTACTTCCGCTGATGGTTTTTGGTTACACTTTGATTGTATACAACTGAAGGAACAGATTGTCAAACCCTTCAGTTTTGGCTGACTTTACTTACCTGCGATTGCGTGACCGGAGTCACATCAATATAGTTTTGACACATGCCGCGTTTACTGAAATGTTTGAAAAATAAGAAATTGGACAACATAGCCCGCTTAATGCAATGCATATATGTTATTGAAATGTTTAGTTATTTGCCATGATATCTAATCGTGAAGGGCAACTTTTTTGCCATTTCAAAATAAATACCGTATTTCCTTGATTAATCGCCCTGAGCCTTCCCTCGAATTTGCGCCATCTTGCTGTCATGAAATCTGAAATAACAACCAACCCCTCAGGTCCACTCCAATTTTAAAACAATACCACAGAATGGATCAGAACTTGGCTGGGCGAGATGGGGAGTTGTACTTCTCGGGTGCCCGGGTGTGATGTAGGCTACATGTTTAGAATATACCGTAATCTTCAAAAAAGAAGTCAATTAAGATAAGTACCAATTAAAGTCCAGACAAGTTGTTCCAAAAAGAGCTGTTTTATCTAGACAGTTGGATGCCAGACATTTGCTCCACTCTCTCTTCAGTGGTGTTTGAGTTATCCGTTCCACACCGAAGCGAAACAAAAACACAACCCAGGATTATCAATATAATAATAGTGTGAAAAACATCTTGCATTTGCAACATATATATAAGGTCGATTGAAAGAGAGACACTAATTGATAGGCACACCCTGGAGGCACACTGTAAATATGCTGCACTGATCTCTATCTAGAATCAAATCTAGAAGGCAGTGGAATGATCACTGCTATTAATACTATATGGGCATGCACGAAGTTTGTAACAAAATATTTAATGGCAAATTCCTGTAAATGTACAACAAATGCGAATGAAAGAGCACTAAAGATCGGTAAACCGACACAAATTCGTCCAAAAAATGACAGCCTGTTTACACCACAAATTTAAGCTTAGCCTATTCGGCATTGTTACCTTGTATTTCCAAGAGGCTTGTCAATTCCAGCTTGAATCAGCACAATAAATATCGGTTACGAAGCTTAAATACGGCAGTTCGTCAAGCATTTGCCCGCCACTAAACCTTCGACTCTGTTCAGTTGTCCGTTTGACTTGTAACCAGAATGCCATTGTCTTTCGCGACATGTACTTACAGCGCCCAGTTTTCCAACGGGCGGCATAATAATTTGCATATCCAGAACTAATCGACTGTGATTGGTTAACATGTTTAGCTTTGGGAATACTTGAGTCTCTTCGCAGATTTCAGCTGCTGTCAATCAAACGGTTGAATGCGTGAAGTAAATCCCAAGGTGTGATAAAGTTAAACAATAGCGCTCTAATTAAAGGCGGGCTGCGCTCTTACGACTGAATAAACTGATAGACTCCCGATGGTTTTAAAACGCTATCTGAAGTATCTGAAATAGTTTCATGTAAGAACAGGCGGTTTTAAAAGCGGTGTTCAAATAGCGAGCTAACCTGCGAGCCGGTGAATTTTTCGGCGTTCTAATTTACTCTTCGTCTTATAAAGTGGTTTTCGCGCAACCCCGTAGAGACCGTAAAAAGAATAAGGAGCGCTAATACTGCATGAAATGACATGTATAAGGAGGTATAATGAATCCGTACACGTATTGTATATGGGGAGGTATACTGACGTATACGGATACCGATGTATAAGGGCTGTATAAGGAGCAGTATATCTTTGATTCCTTATACTAGTGTATACTGTTCCGTACAGATTACCGTACACAAAGTATAATGATACCGTATATGAAATGATAAAATAGACACATTCGCCGGTAATTATATTGAAGAAACGATGGCTAACTCAGCTACTTCTTTGCACAAATGTTTGCGTTATAATTACAATGCATGCGAGAAATGAGTGTCTGCTCAGATAGCTTTGACTGTAGTCTTTTACAAGAGTACTTTTGTAGTACGTCTGGAAAATGTGTCGCAAATCCCGCTGTTTCAGAACAAGTAATAGAGAGATTAAGCATCACGTTTGTTTTTCCCGCAAACGGCAAAAATCCCACTTTTATCGTGAACGTGAATTATTTTCAATTTTTCTGATGGATTTATTTAACATTGGAGGAAAAGTAAAAAAATCGAGTACAAGCTGACGTTTGCCGTAGAACGTGGTGCTTTAATAATCTCTCTAATAACAAATGCTTACACTTCGAGTTTATAAAGCATTGTCTGCTTACCACACCTCAATTTCAATGCTTAATTGCGGCGGCGTGTGTCCTATTGTTTGCGGAGGCGGAGCATGGAATACATTAGTATTCTCGCGGGAGATTTGAAGCAGGTCCGTTCTATTGTTATGCGAGACTCTGAGAGGAGGGAAAGCTAGAACGTCGGTAGAAACGTTCGAAAGTTGGATTTTACGACCACTTTGAACCATCATTTTTCTTTGAAACTTGGCAGAAAGCTTCTTTAAACAACTAAAATTCAAAGCCATAGGGTAACGTCTAGAAAAACCACTTCGGTGGAGAAAAATTCGGCCTCGAAAGATAGTTTCGCACTGAAAAAAATTGAAATAGACCAAATTCAAGCAAAATTCACGACCGGTTCCTCTTTTACTTAAGTCTCAGGAAAAGGTCTCATTTTTCCATCGATGTCTCATCTACAAAAGCCATATGGTAACCATTTAGAAACTAAAGTAGTAAGCTCGCAAACCCGCAAAAAGTACGCGCTGTTGGCCGCTTTCAGTCTATTTTCTCTATTGTCTGATTGTCTGGCATCCTGAATGAGTTTGAATTTTCGCGCGGACCACGCATAAAAGTCCCGGATGTGTCGCGGCATTCTGGGCGATGAAATGAATATAATGTTCAGCTCCACAATTATTTTAGATCTTCCCATTTTGTGCTAAATCATTTGCACAATTTTCCAGAATATATGAAACTTTAGAAGAAATTGAGCGAAGAAATAATCCGAAGAAAACTTTTTGTCCTGCTTTCTTTTGATTCAACTGACTTGGGGGAACCCGCGCCAGGTTTTGCCGCCGTTTTTCATACAAATCATACTTCATTTAGATGGAACTGAAATCACTCAGTCGATTTATAACTTTTGAAAAAGTAATACCGAAGCTTAACCTAAAGTTTTGTACGTATTTACGAGACAAAAGTTGAAATGCAAAACTATTTTTGAAGCTCCAAGCGTCGCAGTGTGTTAGAAATCGAAATAAATAAATTCATGTCGTTTTCTGTTTTAGGCCGCCGCACGGAAAATTTAGTGGTGAACAATAACGACAATAGAGTGTTTTTGTCTCGGAACTATCGGTCTGATAGTTGCCCTTGGAAATTTTATGTTCTAAAAAACTAGCATATAAGCCCTCGAACTTCGTTCTCGGGCTAATAATATTTGTTTTTTAGAACATAAAATTTCCGCGGGCAAACACTCTATTGTTATAATAGAAACCTCGAGCTTACCGTCTAATTGTTAATTAGTGACTAGGAGGTGCGAATGAGGCTAAATTTTTAGACCCCAAGTCCAGTTGGACCCCCAAAAAGTCCAATGGCACAGCATTTAACCGAAAAAATTCCTTTTTTTTTTCTCTCTGCATAAGAAAAATAAAGTAAAAAAAAACATCAAGACAGTTTCGAGATAGTCTTGCGTCCACCTTTAATTTATCCGGAATAAACGTCTCCTTAACTCATTTGCCGGTAGTTTTAGGTTGTAAATGAAATTGTTACAGTTGATTGACATTATATTGAGAACGCTAGGGTACACCTTTTATCAACTCTAAAAAGTCCCTGCCAAAATTGTTCTACCCAAAAAATTCCGGCGGAAAATTTCTAACACCCAAAAGGCCTTTAATTGCACCACCCCGTCACTAATATACTTGGGGTAGCCCCAACCCAGGACGCCACTAGCTCTGGCGGATGATTACATATATGCGCACCCATACGGCTGGGTATTTTTCTCCATGACAATTTCATGCAATTTAGCAGTCCTAATTTATTATCTGTAAACAGGGAATGAGAAAACCCTAGTCAGGTAAGCTGCAGACAATATTCACGTGACTCCGGTCACGCAATTGTCAGCCACGTATCGACGATTTGACATTTATTTACATTCCGATTACATAATTGGCCGCGGTTCAGTTTTTATACTATCAAAGTATAACCAACAAACAACAGCGAAGTAAGGTTGATTAACATCATGTTTTAAATTATTGCTTGTGTGTTTCCTTCACATCACAGCATCAAATGGAACCTTCACACACCAGATCAATCCGAATACTTCAGTTTGGAAATTTACATTATGCTAATTTTACGGTTTAGAGCGTCGCAAACTTTCGCTTTTGCCAGCGCGTGCCTTGATGGCCCAGATTTTTTATTTCATATTATGAAAGTACTAAGGCCAAACTGTATCACGATGGTAATTTGGATTTCATATCGGACATACCAAGATGCATTTTTTACCTTCGAAATTAAGCAATTTTTCCCTTCTCATAAAGTGCTTTAAATGTCGTTACTTTAAAGATCCCTGCAACCTTCCAAATCGCTCCAGAAACAAAACATTTCCAATTGCTAGAACGTAGAAGAGGTATGTTGTTATGCAAAATCAATCTTGTTTTCTGATAATGCGAAATGTTTGAATACAAGCGTACTGAACTTGGCCAATTTTCAGTGTAATTTTTGCATAATTAATGAGGCAAAACCCGTATTTTCGTTTTTCTCGATTTTCTCGAAAAGTATAAATTTCCAGAAACTTTAAGTATTATTTTCGAAGATAGTTCCCCATAAGTGTCATTCAGGCCAATTATCAGGATTTTCGATTTTCCCAGCCTGGCCAGCGATTCTCCATATTTCCAGTCAGGGCCTCTTAAATGAACACAACAAGTGTTTATGAGCAACCATGCGGGAGGACCGGTATGGGTGGGAACT
>MU826009.1:0-30402 GCA_029204205.1 Desmophyllum pertusum | reverse complement strand
AAAAAATAAACCTACCTTCATTTCGAGTTTGTAGAGAGGTATTAGTGAGTTTTCAAAGGTTTAAAAGTTTATTTTTTAAAATACGGCCACATTTTGGAAGTATTTGAAAAAATCGATTTCCCGCTGTCGCCGGCCAAAAAATAGCCTAATTAATTGGTAAAAATTAGCATTCACTAAAACGCGCTTCGCGTAAGTAGCACAGGCTATATCATCGGGAATTAGAATCTAATGTTAAAAGAAGAAGTATTTAGCACTTTACTTATGCCTGTGATTCGGTTCTAGATGTGGTTCTCACCGCGAGAAAAACACATTTTTTGATGGAGATTTGACAAACGGCCTTCGCCAAGCGAGTTTGACCTTACAATTACAAAGTAACTTTTTGATATGTGGCCATTCTTCAAATCGGGTTCATTTTGCGGCTATAGAGTGTTCAAATGCTCTTCTTACATAAAATATAAAAATTGGTTTGGGTTTTTGAGCGAGCGTTTTATAAAATGTCATCGAAATCTGAGAATTTTTCACTAAAATTGGAACTAATTTGGCATATTGCGGTTTTGTTGACATCTGGACAAGCGAGCGAAAAACTTACCTGAGTTTAAACTATTGTTTCAACTATTGCGTCAAAATCCGCTTCCAATTACAAAAGACTAACCTCCTTTTGAATGTGGTCCATCCATCTGATGCCGCAGTTTGACATTTTTGTAGAAAACGGAAGACCAAGTAAGTAGTGGATGTAGTGGAAAAGGCGTATTTGACAAAGTCAATAAGACTACCGCCAAAGATCACACCGTCCGGTATACTGTACCAAATATTTCACGAAACTATATGTGAAAGTATTGCTTGAATCTGAAAGGAGTGTTCTCTTGTGAAACCAGTGATTTTTGAAGGTTTCTGAAATATTGTTGAGTACCCGGTTAGAAACGGCTAAAGTGCCAGTGTCACGACTATAACATGCACGCTTACGTGACGCTCGTGATAAAAGCTGTAACGCACACCGTGTTGAATAAACTTTCTTTCCTGCCTGTAAGATTATAAGACAACACAAATATAACTTATTTACTCCTTATTTCTATATATAGAAAAACAAAACACTTTATAACGGTGTTTGCCAGCTGTTACGCGTAGATGAAATATAATCTATATATTTGTAATTTCCCGAGTTCTACCGCGGTCTACCGCGCTCAGACCAACCAACATAGGGTGCGGGCCCCTTAGCTAAAATAACAAAATTTAACGGTCAGTTTAATGAAAAAAAATTATTTAGTTTTACTTTAGTAATTTAACTTACGAAAACTTTAAAGAAAACCAGAATGATGGATGATGGATGAAGCGTAAGCTACTTGTGCAAAAATGAAAATAATTTTAAATAAAATATCGGTAAAAAATTCACGCCTTCAAAACTAAAGTTCTGTTTGAAATTGGTCTTCAGGGGTACTTTGCTAAGGTTTTTTAATTCATGTAATTGAATTTTACTTTTGCAGCCATTCTTTGCTGTTAGCTGTTAAAGTACATAACTTTTAAGAGTTTTAGTGTTGTGGAGATACCCCCATCCAGACTTTTTTCGGGTAAAAGTCGGTTGAAGAAAATGTGCAAGGAATCCGCTGCTCAAATATATCTTCGTCTCCGGCAGGCCTGTTGCATCATCACACCTGTGCAAACATCCAAATTGAATACGAACTCTGATTAGTTTTACACGCATATTTTCTCCTGTAAAGCTAATCAGATTTCATGATGCCAATTTGAATGTTTACACTGGTGTAGTGGTGCACGGGTTTTCTTGAGACGAAAGTTATTTGACGAAAATAAAATTTCGAATCTGCTTTTGAAAAAATTTCCCGATGTGAAACATACAAAAGAGGCAGGAGACCATTTTTGCATTCTACACAAACCAAGAAAAAGGTGGGCTGGTGAGTTCGTGCAGTTTTTACTGTCACGGACTTTTCAGTATAATGCGTGACGCTCTCGTAACGCATACCACGCGAAATGGACAAACTCCTATCCTGAAGTAGACTTTTTTGCATAATTCACAGTCCGTCTTTTATAAGTGTCTTGATAGTGTTTTGTCAGTAGTGCGCTATGGAGAGCAGCGCGTGTTCGTTTCTCGCCATTGTTGGTGGCCACTGTGGTTTCGATGCGAAAGATAGAACTAGATCAGTGGAATTGGTTTCCTTGCTCAGCTGTAATCGAGATATTTCAAGACACAAGTCAGCTTTTTCCATCATCGGAATTGAAAGTGAAGTAGAGCTGTTTACTGGGCGAGAGGCGTCTATATTTGCAACCGCCTCGAAATGTAGAAAACTGGACCATATGCCCCCAACATCGTTGCATCCCTGGGTGTTAGCTGGAAGCGCAGTTCTGATAAGTGCTCCATACCAGTAAATCTGTCGAAGCACAAAACATAACGCTCTGGTAAAAATCCGAAAGCAGAGAGAGGCCTAAGTAAGTCTGGATCGCACATCGTTTTTGAAGGAGACAGGAATTTTCATTCCCGTTGGCGCAGGTGAGGCAATCTTGTCTACTTTTTTTACAATAGTTACGTTAACTTAAGGTAAAGTCAGGCATTTCCTATAATATATTTACATAGCTTAAAGTACTGGAGTACGCAAACAGTTACATTTGGTAACTGTAATGACAACGTGCTGTATTAAATTATTTAATATAGTCAGAATCGAGTATGCTAGTAAAACCGAGCTTTCAATTTATAGACCACACAGCTTGCATCGACTTTTTTTTATACACAACACTAATTTCTGGACCGTTCCTAATTGCTTCAATGGGATGCGTAAGATGTTATGAGAACATATTTGAGAGGGGCGCTCATCCGATTTTGCGAGTATTGCAGGCGCATACTGATGTTTTGCCTTTAAAAGTGTTCCCCCAGACTTGCGGAAATGGCCTGCTAACAACCCCTGACTGGAATCTCTACATGTAAATTTGCGCGTTCATTTCTCGATTCTTTCTCATGCCGCTGTCTTTAGTAAAACAATTGAAATAACACGTGCTTATAAGGAGTTGATTGAAATGTTCATACTTAAAACATCACTTAACATAATATTTTTGCGAGTTTTGCGAAACGTATATGCAGCCATCAGTCTAAAGGCGTGGGCATTTATTTCCACAGGGGTGTGTTCTAACTGCCGTAAGCTTCTGGGAGACGCTGAAAACGAGAACGCGGACCGACCGTCTGACATCGAAAGCGAAAATCATTCTGCGAATAGAAAACATGACATTGGTAAGTGTAAATGTTTTCCTGTTATCTGAATCAAAATAATAAAGAAAAATTTTAATAAAATTTAATTATTGACGTTTTGAGTCCAGATCGATTAGACAATCCGGCAAGATAAGCCACAGGCTATATTAGTAATTGAGCAGGTTTCCATTCACAATTTATTGCAGGACAAGTCTATTGGGGCTGTCCCATTGGCGCAAAGTACGCCAACACCTGCGTACCATCCCTCCAATGTCGAGTACGCCAGGGGGGAGCTTTTATTTGCCTTCACTCTCCAGTTTGGACGAAAACACCTGATTCCCGCAGCAGGAGGCACGATGTCTCTTTGCCGGCTGGCCAAAATGAATGAATTCTTAGAAAGCAAGGATTGTCAGCCCAGTCAGGAATCCTGTAAGTGTTCCATTGAATGAAGCAATGCGAAAGAACGCGACGTCGCCATCTTCGCAAAGGCACGACAGGCAGTGAGCGCTGTCCTAGAAGAAGTGGCGCCCAATCAATCTAAAGAGTTGTGGACACTCGCTTGTTCCATCGTTAAACCACCAATTCTTAAGTGGTAGCGAGAGGCGAGGATGAGGATGTGGATGTTCATACTCATGAATGCTCTGTCAGAGTGTTATAATAATGCAAGCACCTGGGATACAAGGCGGCAAATACTTTCGATAATGGCAGACAAAAGTCACCTTTCGAACCTTGATAAAAATGGATCCCTGGCCTTACTCGGTATCGCTTCACTGCTGCAAGAAAGCATAACATTGCTTCATGGAAGAGGTGTTCCAATGCCACAGTCATCGCAGGACAAAAAAAATTGTTCGTGTCACCCACACAGGTCGACCACTTTTTGGATTTCATAAGCAGGTCGCATATTATCCAGGACTTGCCATTCGGAGAGAAAACTGTCAAGCTGTCAAACAAATGAGGTTGTGACAGTCCCCAACGTTATCCGAGTGTTAATCCCCGAGTCTATTGTAAAAGCAATACCTTGCATATGCAGAGGAGTCCAACTTTACCCCCCACTTAGCCGCCGAACTCTGTTAAACATCCTTTCTGTTTGTGTAGCCTCTACTAGAAAGTCTTTACAAGGTCTTGACTATATCAGTTGTGCTGGAGCTCAGGGTTTTGACGACCTCATCAATGTTGCAGAGCGCTTGGGGGATCATTTAATGGGAATGGCGTGGGCTAGAGAACAGAAAGGACGCCTTATGTCAGCTAAGCGCTACCTGAAAAGCGACTACAAGGTAAGACGGTATTGAATACATTGCATTTGAGGTGATTCCTCAGTATTGCACTGCGCATCCATACTGTGCATAATTTCGCGCGTAATTAGCGCGTGCACATTAAAAACATGGCGGATTTTTCTTTGTGGCTATGCTCGCCAGGGAGGTAAATAATCGCTTTTTCGTAAACGAGCACGGTGACTTTTTTTTTTATTGCATAATTTTGATGTTCAAATTATCCTCTTTAAGTTAAAAAAAATTAAAAATAAACATTTTTCGAAGGAAAAAAGAGATATCGCTAAAAGCGTGCACAAAACCGTTACTCGTGAGTGCAAGTTATGACCTTGAAAACATCGACCGGAGGAAACGTATTGAGTCGATGTCATTTGAATTTGTGTGATTTTTTTCCACAAATTATATATTAAGTTGTTCCATATGATCGAGACTTTCAACCTATTCAAGTTTCTTTTGAGTATTACTATAAAACTTTGCTTCTAGCTACCGCGAAATGTTACGTGAACCGATTAAATAACTACGCGCGTGAATTAGTACCAGTACAGGCATAAATGGGGTAAACATTGGTCCATCATATCTCTTTTGCGAGCACGGTGACCTATCGTTTTTATTGTATTTTTCGAAAAAAGTGCTTGGTAGGGAACATTCAGGGAAAGTTTAATAAAAATCGTTCGACAACTTTTATTTCTGAGGAAGGCGATACGGTCTATGATTACTGATATAGAGGTTTTAGCTTCCCATTCACTAGAATCGCACATCCTTGTGCCACTTAACGTAAACCTGCGTAGCAGGCACTTGAGTTATTTTGAGGCGGGATTTTTGACGAGCCTCTCACGCGCGCGCCAGGAAGAATGGGGCGGTGAATCGCGCACTGCGCTTCTTGGGTGATGTGGAGCGAGACTGGGTCGAGAGCGCTGGAGCCATTGTACTGCTAATCAAAACCAGGGCGATACAGATCTTTCCTGCGCCCTGGTTTAATTAGCAATACAATAGCTCTGCACTTGCGTTCTAACATATTGGTACATTTCGTAAGCTGTCCTCTGCAAAACAACAACGTCAAATGACCAAATTCATCGTATTATGGAGAGAACAACTATGTACGGACGTCTATATCGTCTAACTCCAAAAGTTCAAACCCCGATGAAAAAGCGAAGGGTGCTCTATACGTACGCCAAAAGTTACGCTTTTAGCTGCTTTAGATCGTAGGCAATTAACGTATGTGTTTTCGCGCCCAAACTAAAAGAGCAACGCGTTTCGAAGCAGCTCGACTTATTTTAAATAAATCCGTTGTTGATTTTACATATTGAACCCGTTCTTTATTGCATACAGCTTTACAAACATGTTTGAAATGATTATTCTACACAAACGTGGAAATCCCGTACCGTTCTCTTGCTTGTAGCAATCCCTTTTCTGTATCAGCTATTGAACTTCATTTGCCGATATATTTTGAACTCGAGCGCTCTCGACCCAGTCTCACTCCGCATCAAACATCGCACTAGAGCGCAGTGCGCGATTCACCGCCCTTTCTTTCCCGCGCCCTGCGCGCGCGAAACGAAATCGCGCCCAAACATTAACTGAAGTGCGTGCCTACGCAGGCATTCAATAAAGTAGGTAAAAAATGATAATTAATGATATAGTCTTGAGGCAAAGTTTATCAAGCAGAAGGAATCTCGACCCAGAACCGTGACTGGGATAAGCTGCGTCGTGCTTTTTTTTTTTTTGGAAAAGCTTATTTCTTCTTTTACAATAAGTAACGAAATTCAATAACTGTTTGAATTTTGAATTATGGCAGGTGCACGTGTTAAAGGAGTCCTGCGTTGCAGATCATTGCCTACAGTACGCATTGAGTGACCCCAGAGATCGGGATTTCCAGGCTCTTTGTGACCACCAACATACAGATCGCTGCGACAAGCTGTGACGTATTGGCAACAGCTCTTTCAGATATCGAAAAGGCTCTTGCAATGATGACAGAAGAGAACATTGGCGAAGATGCTAAGAGGAATTGAGGCTTTATCGCTGACCAAGCGATCTCCGGCATTCAAGCCTGGAAGGCCCATCTTCTACGCAGCCTCAATCAGGATCAGGCGCGGCTCGATGTCATAGATGACCTAGATGAGTCATCTGTGCTTCTGGTTGAAGACTGGGCCATGAAGTTTCTGCCGCGCAAGTACCGTGAGAGCCAACGCGACTGGTTTGGAAAGCGTGGCCTCTCTTGGCATATCACTGTGGCGACGCGGAAGGTCATGGTCAGTCAACAAATACAGATGATGACATTCGCCCACGTATTCCAATTATGCAGCCAAGATAGCAGCACTGTGTTAGCAATCATGGAAGACGTCATCGGTAAGCTTAAAGCAATTATGCCATCGCTGAAAACTGTCATTTACAGACAAGACAACGCTGGATGCTACAGAAGTGGAGCAACTATAACCTGTGCCCCGAAGGCCGGCCAGTTCCATGGAGTTACCGTTAAACGACTTGACTTTTCAGATCCTCAAGGGGGAAAAGGTGCATGTGACAGGAAGGCGGCAACGATCAAGGTCCATATGAGAGTCCACCTTAATGAAGGTAACGACATCGAGAATGCTATTCAAATGGTTGATGCCATGAGATCGGCTGGAGGTGTACCTGGACTCAACGTCACGTTGTGCGAATTAGCAACACCAAGTACCTCTACCCATGTTAAGTTTGATGGTGTTAGTATGGTGTCTAACGTCGAGTATGGCGAAGACTCCATTACAACCTGGAAGGCCTACGGAATTGGACCTGGAAAAACCGTCAAACTCAGCAAATTTACAGGTAACAACAATGCTTCCAATTCCAAGGCTGTCTAGCAATGTGACTGAAGAACTATCAGATAAATTTACCTCTCTGAAGTCTCGATCAACCAAACCTAAGACAACGTCAAGTTCAGACGAGTCATCGGACCCTCCAGCTCCTTCGCCAGCTATTCCTCTGCCCTGAAGATGGCTGTATCAAATCATACCAGCGGTTTTCTGCTTTACAACATCATTTGGATTGCGGTAAGCACGAACGTGCCCTGGAACGTGAGACCTTGCTGGACAAAGCTGTACGGGGTTATGCCGTTAGACTGGAAGAGCAGTTCGCAAGTGTTTCCACACCTGCAACATTGCGCCGAAAATCAATCGGCAGCAAATCAGCCGGCCCCTTTACTTCCAATGGGATGGGCCCTCAAGACCAGTCAATCGTCAAGAACACGATTTACCGAGAAACAGAAGAACTATTTGATGAGCAAGTTCATTATCGGAGAGCAAACAGGACAAAAAAGTCGACGCTGCCTCAGTTGCTCGCTCAATGATAAGCGCAAGGGATACAAATGGTGACCGATTGTTTAACAGTGCCGAATTCTTGACGGGTCAGCAGATCACCAGCTACTTCTCCCGTTTGGCGTCTAAGCGTACCATCCAAGGCCGTGACTCCACCCAAAGTGAGTCCGATGACGAAAGCGCAGAAACAGAAATGGTGTTCAACGACCTGAGGGAAGAAGTTCTTACAAACATCCAACCTGTTCACCCCATTACCTACGACAACTACAAACTTATGTGAGCTGATGACACAAACCAAGTTGTCGACGTTTGCGATTTCCATGCTAAACAGAATATGTGTCCACTTTGAACTCCCCACCAGTGATATAAAAAGACGATTAAAAGCTCCGTTATATTAGCCGAATTGAAGATTTTTTGAAGAAGTGTAGCTGCTATCAAGCATAAAATACTTTTTCGTTTTCTATTGGGGCATAGGACATCTGTGTTGACCACTTTCGCATGTTACGATGCCACAGCTGAAGCTGAAGCTTCTATATGAATATATCGAGAGTGACTGATCTACTCAATCGCCTATAACCAAGAGTTTTAGGAGAAAAGTCAACCTCGATCCCAGGGTCTCTCGACGAGGTTGGCGAAAAGTCTTCTACAAAGTCGACATATATAGTGACAATTCGAGTGGCTATATAGAATGTATCTTTCACAAGCAAGTTAAACATATTTTTACAGTAAAATTTATCTCATCATCAATTTAAATGTTAAGTCAACCAAACCCACTTAGTATATCTAATACTTTTATAGCCAGGGTATATCGCCGGTGCCGTGCGGAGTTTAAAGTGATAGGGCGGTCTGATTGGGACTGCAAACTGTACAAAAAGGTAGAAGGTATATTTCGTATAACAGCTCATAAACATATTATCACTGAATTATAAGGAGAGGAAAAAAAATAAATTTGCTGTAGTTTTTGTGATCTTGAAACCTTCATTTCATGCATCGGTATGCGTTACAAAAATTTATGTCAGAAGCGTCACGCATTACACTAAGAACTCGTGACCTTTGACCGAAACTTCGTCTCGTGTTTTTAACGAAATCTGGACCTGCAGCGTCAGATGGACCATCGCTGAACTGCATGCTAAAGTATTAAAGTCATCCTATTTAAGCAGTTAGCGGAGTTTATTTGTAACAATTTATTTCAACCAAAGTCTGAGTTTTCGGTTCTTAATACGCTACTTGTCAACAAAATCGCACAAATAATTTCACTACCAGCCAGTCGTCCGTTTTCTGTAAAATGTCAAACTGCAGCATCAGATGGGCAATTGCTGGACCCACTGAACCACTTTCAAAAGGAAGACAGTCTTTTTGTCACTGGAAGCGGATTTTAAAGGAATAATTTAAACTAAGGTAAGTTTTTCGCTCGCATGTCAGATGTCAACAAAACCGCAATATGCAAATTAGTTCCAATTTTAGTGAAAATTCTAAGATTTCGATGACATTTTATAAAGCGCTCCCTCAAAAACCCAAACCAATTTTTATATTTTATGTAATAAGAGCATTTGAACACTCTATAGCCGCAAAATGAACCCGATTGAAGAATGACCACATATCGTAAAGTTACTTTGTAATTGTAAGGTCAAATTCGCTTTGCGAAGGCCGTTGTCAAATCTCCATCAAAGAATGTGTTTTCTCGCTGTGAGAAATATAATCTAGAACCGAATCACAGGCATAAGTAAGTGCTAAATACTTCTTCTTTTAACATTAGGTTCTAATTCCCGATGATATAGCCTGTGCTACTTACGCGAGCGCGTTTTAGTGAATGCTAATTGTTACCAATTAATTAGGCTATTTTTGGGCCGGCCACAGCGGGAAATCGATTTTCTCGAATATTTCGAAAATCCGATCGTATTTTAAAAATTAAGAACGAATGTCGCTAAGGATGGAGCCAAATTGGAAATGGTCAAAAATAAAGTTCCCTTTCATATTTTGTGTGTAGTTTAGCCCTTGGGTGGAAACATTCATGATGATATTTTTTTCACTTCCTGCACTAACCTAGACTTGGGATCAGGGGGGGAAGTTCATGCCCAAAAATGTATTTTTTGAGGTATTTTTAACCCTGAAAACTGAGATTTTGTTAACTAATTCTAGCAAAATGCAAAAGACTGGTTAAAATTCTGCTGACATCCTGGTATAATATCATCCTTCCACTCTACAAAACTGGCAACGGATTTTCAGTTTGCCCCCTGGGGCCCCCCTGGCCCCCTGTCCTTTGTAAGGGGGGGAACCGCCTTTTAAAAAAACTGAAAATGAGACATCTTTGGCTAAAATCAAATCAAACTGGTATTCATATTTTGACCAAATTTGAAGTTGCAAATGAATATTTCGTCCTTTGTGAATCTTTTGGCACTGAAAAGTGGGCGGGCACTCAATTATTTTTTGCAGAACACATAATTTACAATACTGACCCACGGCAAAATGTTAATTTTCTGTCATTTTCAATGCCCACTTTCTGGGGCTTAAATAATGCTATTTGTAGCAACTTAACCACTACACTGTTTCTCTATCATCGATCATTTGAAAATATTTCACTTTTACAGCTTACATTTAAGCAACTTCAGAAAAACAAATGTTTTGAATAGCACATCCACTGGTGAAACTGTTAATTTATGCAAATAATACCACTCAAGTTACCGGCCAAAAAAATATAAAACTGAGTTGTGTAGTTTCATTAAACCACGGAAATAAAACTTATAATAAACAATTAATGTTTTTCATACCATTTATTAAGTAGTAACTTCAAGAACCATCTCAGAGGCAACGAGGAATCACGCCGAATATTATAATTCATCGATGCTTTCGTTATGCCCAAATAATCAATGCCACCATGTTGAAACTATAGTTCTCGTCAGTTGGATCAGCCCCAAATGGTTTCTTTTACACTGAAAATATTATCTGGAATTTGCTGCAGCTGATAACTATCCACAAAATACTACAAACAGCTTCACGACGCTCCACTGATCGATGCTGTCACCGCCATGTTGGATCACTTCTTCACGGTCAGGCCGTGATGAATGCTTTACAGGCAACCTCCTTGTTCTTTTAGAAATGTCCGATCTCTTGAGCTCCACAATTCTCAGCTATAAATCCTGAGTTATAAATCAGTTAGCTATATATAAATCCTTTTTGAAGTACATGTATCACTGTTTGGTTGTAAACTTTAAATACGCCGGGACTCCTGCCCGGGACACTTGGTGTGTTTATCTATGGTGTCCGCTGACCGAAAAAGATGTAAACATACAATCGTCTCGTCCCGGCTTATTTGAAGTTTACAACCAAACAGGGATACTTTCAAAAGGATTTATATAGCTAACTGATATATAGCTCAGGATTTATAGCTGAGAATTGTGGAGCTCAAGAGATCGGACATTTCTAAAAGAACAAGGAGGTTGCCTGTAAAGCATTCATCACGGCCTGACAAGAAGTGATCCAACATGGCGGTGACAGCATCGATCAGTGACATCAGTGGAGCACCGTGAAGCTGTTTGTAGTATTTTGTGGATAGTTATCAGCTGCAGCAAAATTCCAGATAATATTTTCAGTGTAAAAGAAACCATTTGGGGCTGATCCAGCTGACGAGAACTATAGTTTCAACATGGTGGCATTGATTATCTGGGCATAACGAAAGCATCGATGAATTATAATATTCGGCGTGATTCCTCGCTGCCTCTGAGATGGTTCTTGAAGTTACTACTTAATAAAATGGTATGCAAAAACATCAATTGTTTATTATAAGTTTTATTTCTGTGGTTTAATGGACTACACAACTCAGTTTTTATATATTTTTGGCCGGTAACTTGAGTGGTATTATTTTGCATAAATTAACAGTTTCACCAGTGGATGTGCTATTCAAAACATTTTTTTTTTCTGAAGTTGCTTAAATGTAAGCTGTAAAAGTGAAAATATTTTCAAATTATCGATGATAGAGAAACAGTGTAGTGGTAAGTTGCTACAAATAGCATTATTTTAGCCCCAGAAAGATGACATTGAAAATGACAGAAAATTAACATTTTGTCGTGGGTTAGTATTGTAAATTATGTGTTCTGCAAAAAATAATTGAGTGCCCGCGGACTTTTCAGTGCCAAAAGATTCACAAAGGACGAAAATATTCATTTGCAACTTCAAATTTGGTCAAAATATGAATACCAGTTTGATTTTATTTTAGCCAAAGATGTCTCATTTTCAGTTTTTAAAAAAGGCGGTTCCCCCCCTTACAAAGGACAGGGGACCAGGGGGCCCCCAGGGGGCAAACTGAAAATCCGTTGCCAGTTTTGTAGAGTGGAAGGATGATATTATACCAGGATGTCAGCAGAATTTTTAACCAGTCTTTTGCATTTTGAGAGAATTAGTTAACAAAATCTCAGTTTTCAGGGTTAAAAAAATACCTCAAAAAATACATTTTGGGGCATTAACGTCCCCCCCTGATCCCAAGTCTAGGTTAGTGCAGGAAGTGAAAAAAATATCATCATGAATGTTTCAACCCCAAGGGCTAACTACACACAAAATATGAAGGAAACTTTATTTTGACCATTTCCAATTTGGCTCCATCCTTAGCGACATTCGTTCTTAAACCCCAAAACCTTTAAAAAACTTGTTTAATAGCTATCTACAAAATGAAAATAAAGGTATGTTTCATTTTTGACTGTGGCCACGATTTTATCATTTTGTCTGATATATCTGTGCATTTGCTCTTAAAAATCTACCCAATATATTCAATATGTCCCCTCCAAATATCCAAAATTTTGAAAAGCATAATAAAGTGTACAATACCAAAATTCCCATATTTCAGCGTAAAAATATAGTGTATATCCAATGTAAAAAACTCTATACCGTATATCAAAAAACCCTGGCCGATCCTAGCCTGATTAGTGGCTTATAAATCAATAGCCAACAAAGAAACCCGAAAGGCAAACACCCAACAAGCAAAAAAAGAGAAGTCAGTCAGAAGGAGTCGAAAACGACAGCAACATACAAGACTAAAACAAGTTTTACATGTATTTTGGCTAATCCTCAAAGCTGGACATATATTTTCTTTTAGAACTTGAACATGAAGACTGTTATCAAGGCAGCCAATGGACAATCAGTTGAAGCCAAGACAGTGTTTGCACGTTCAATTCAGTTCCTTAAAGAAGAAGCTCTTAAAGTCATTTGTCAGCGGACTGGAGATGACCATTTTAGCGTAGATGATATCCAGTGGGTTCTAACTGTTCCAGCCATATGGACTTCCAGGGGCCAAGCAGTTCATGAGAGAAGCAGCTTATGGGGTGAGGTGTATTTCAAGGAATAATTTGTATTATTTTGTTCAAGATAAATAAAACACTTCTAAATTGACATGTTTGGGTATTGATATTAAATACAGGCTCACTAAGAACATTTCTGAAAGGTAATTCGTGAGAACAAGCTGTATTTATCTCAATACTGAAATACCTACATGTAGAAATTACAGTTTCCAAATATGGCAAGAGTAACAATTGACTCTAAAAACAAAACAGGATGGCGGACATTTCTATCGTTTAGCGACTAGGGTCCCGGATGTAGTTTCGTATGAATTTTACGAGTGGTCTATTTTTCCAGTAAAACACTCGTGTCAATATGATAAAAACGAGCAGGTAATGGTTAACCAATTAAAGGTAACATGTAAATATACGGTGTTAAATATATACAATGAAAATAATAATAACTTTTACTTTTGCCATTTTTGGCCATTATTTTTAAATAACGGTTTTATCTATTTATTTACTATTATTATTGCTTAAATGCGTTTTAAATAATACTAAAATCAGCAGCGCTGGTGCTTTCTGCCCCCTCCAACCCCCCCCCCCCCCCCCCCTCCCCCAAGGCAGAATGCGGCGTTAACAGTGAGAATAAGGCAACCTATTATTTTGGTTTGGATTTTGGATTAACAGTGAGTTTCGTTTTAACAGGCTGGTGTGGGATCGCCAGAGAATGCATATCAATTAATTATTTTCCCTGGAACCGGAAGCAGCAGCAATTTTCTGCCAGGAAAAAACTATGAACGATTTTCAGGCCGAAACTGACAGCAGATCTGTGGATGGAATACTGTCTAAGCTAAACACACACTACATTGTTGTTGACATTGGAGGTAAGTTCTTCTTCTCCAAGGCTTAGACTCAGGAGATGATAAAATTCGGAAACACCTTTTAAGGTTAATTAACACCTTTTAAGGTTAATTAAAAATTAAGGCAACAATTTAAGTTCAAGTTTTACCACTATAAACATGAAACGAAAACAAGGAAATATGAAAAAAATAAAAATAAAAATAATATTCTGCAATTGATCAATGTATCAAAAGTGAAGCCTAAAATAATCCATGTATGCCGGATTATATTTTCTTGTTAGAATAACTATTATATTAAGCCCCTTCCACACGAGCAAGTTTTCCTTGGCAAGTTTTCCTTGCTCGTGTGGAAAGGGGAATTTGGCAATTTTTTTCCTTGACAAGTGTCCTTGTTCAAAAACAAGCGTGCCAGTTTTTGAACAAGGACACTTACGAAACTCGTTCGTGTGGACGTGCAACAAGGAAAACTTGACAAGAAATCCCTGGTGCCCAGCGGCCTTATCTTTGTTGCTCGCGACCTGGACCCTATTAAAGGACGATAATCCGCTGTACAATATTATTGTTGTTACAAAGAAAAATTGTCAAAGAAAAATTGTTTATCGTCCACACGAGCAAATCAAATTTGTTCAAGGAAAAACTTGTGAAATTAAATTTGTTGTTTTTCCACACGAGCAAGGAAAACTTGTCAAGGAAATCTTGTCAAGGAAAACTTGCTCGTGTGGAAGAGGCTTTATGGCGTTTAGAACAACAACAACAAAATTGTATATTATTATACATTGCCAATTTTTTTTCACATAGATTGTACGCAAGTTATAATTGACAGGTAACAATACACCATCATCAAGCGAATTATAAAACGTAAGACCAGTTTTAATACGCTTCGGCGAAATATCAGGCGAGTTTGTTCGAGCCATGTTCGTATTTTGGCGAAACCCATGGCGAGACCAAACGAGACTGATACGTTGGTTGATTCCGAATTCGTATATGGTTATAAACATAATAAAATTTATCCAATGTATGTTTTATTTAGGTAGGGTATATTTTTGCAATCAGCAGACTAATTGCTATTTTTTTTATAAGGGGGCACACTCGATGTGACAGTACATGAAATACAAGACGACGGTACCATCAAAGAGATCCACAAAGTCACAGGGGGTCCTTATGGTGGAATATACGTAAACCAACGGTTCGAAAGTCTTTTGGAGGAGTTGTTTCGGTGCGCAACAGCTTCAAACGTACCGGAAAGCAGTTTCCATCTGATTGGCTCTCTTTGATGAATGAGTTCGAAGGGAAAAAGCGAGGAAAACGTATCCTGGACAGTAGCTTGATGAACAAATATCCGGTTACCACGCAGTTTTGTGTCCCTGGTAAATCAGGCCCGAAGTCCAGCGATGGAACGCTATGGAGAGAAAGAAGTTAAGCTGAAGAATAACGAATATCTTTCTCTTAGTTCAGGAATGGTGAAGAAATTGTTTACTCCTGTAGTGGTGAGTATCAAGGAACATTTGAAAACCCTGCTGAAAAAGCCACAGCTCTCCAAAGTGCAAACCATGCTCCTTGTTGGTGGTTTCGCTGATTCTGCTTTCCTGCAACAAGAAATAAAAATGGAGTTTGCAGGAAGGCTTAAAGTCCTGATTCCCCATCATGCAACCATAGCGGTTGTTCAAGGTGCCGTGATGTTTGGTAAGAAGCCATCCAAAATAACCGAAAGAGTCGTCTCGACAACTTACGGCGCTGATCGTTCGATAGATTTTATCGAGGGAGTTCATCCTGAAGAAAAGAAGTTTATGGCAGATGGTGTTGAGAAGTGTGGTACAGTATTCAAGCGTTTTGTAAAGGAAAACAAAGCTGTAAAACTCGGACAGAGAATCACAAAGACATACCATCCTGTGAGAGCGAACAAAACAAGACTACAATTTGGGTTCTACGTCACAAGCAATCCTAATACTCAGTTTGTCACTGAGCCCGGGGTAACTAAGATTGGACGTGTCGTGGTTCAGTCCCCAGATACTTGGAGAGGTAAAGATAGGAAAATAGAAGTCAGCATGTATTTTGGAGGAACGGAAATAACCGCCACTGCCCTGGGATATTTCAAGTGGAAATAAGGTTCAAACTACTCTGGACTTTTTCTGCCGAACATGAGTAATTTTTTTTATAATTTGCACACTACTTGATTGAAAAACTAATGATTGGAATTGGTAGGTATGACCAAAATCCTAAGGCTAATATACCCTGCCCTACATGGGGATCCAATCAAAGTTTTAAGTATGCACCCAGTAATTAATTAATGTACAATTAGCAATTTTTCTTTCGCGGCAATGATAAAACTATTGAATCCGTGGGTATTCTTATTATATGGATCAAATTATTAAAGGGAAATATTGGACACGTTTTTTTTGCACCATTTGTTTGCACCATAAACTGACACCAGGCGTATATTATTATTACTTTTTGACACGCAAATATGCGTGGTGTAATTATATACTTGACAAGCTACAGCCCAAGACAGGAGTAGTTGGGAAGGCTGTAAAAATATATCCTGTTTGCAGTGAGTTTTGACTACCATACACAAACTGCTTGAGAAGCCCCCCTCTCCCCATATCAGTGTTGAAGCCTCACTAAAAAAAATCCTGTGTGAACTGAAGATTGCTAGAAGCTCAACATTGAAAAAGGGACTGGAGGGGGGGGAGGGGTAACGAAATGTATTACCGCTCAACACTTTCTTGGGTCCTAGGTATAATGCAGAAATATGTTTAGCTCAAAATCGAGCGTGTTTCGTATGAGTATGGCGACCCCCCGGCCGGCTATGAGGGTGCGTCCTTTGTACTATAATGTCTTGTAGAATAATAATGTTGAAACCGAAAAACGTTCTAGCGATCAGTGAATTTCCATATAAGAATGTGTCGTGTTTGTAGAAGAAAGTAGAACCCCCCCCCTCTAAAAAAAAAACAACAAAAAAACAATGTATCAGCTATTTTACCGTCTACGCCATCAATAGATAGTTTGCAGGGTTTCGCTCTGCTCAGAGCAACCTCCATTTTAGGAAGCAGAGCTATTGTGAAGGAAAATAATGTAATTTTTGTATTGTAAGTAAAGTATTTTAAGTAAAGTACTGTAAACAAAGTATTGTAAATAATGTATGGTAATGTATTCTAATAAGTTAGTCATGTAAGTGATGTATGTGTTTAAAAATAAATGTTATTATATTCCATTTCCCGGGTCCAATGTGATAAACAGGTTGGGCCGATTAATCTAGATCTAAACAAAGCTGAAGTTAGACCTACTTTACGGCTGAATTGGTATTTACCTGGGACGAGTTTCTCTAACCACGACTAGGCGGAAGATAAATTCCAGTGGGGGGGGGGGGGGGGGGGGAGGGGATACTCCCATATATAGCCTATATGGGGATGTTCCGCACAATAGGCTATGGTTTTTTTTTTACTAGAAGCTGACATAGACAGGGTACATGGGTGCCCTTCAAGTACCAGGAATTCATTTCCATTTTCTGCGCGCGGGCCCGGCTGCCCGTCTGACCTTGTGTCCGACAAAAACGATATCAATGTCTACAGCAGATCACACTTCCGTAAATACATGTCATAAACAGGGTAGGAGAAGTGCGCAATTTTTGTCATAAAGAGGGTCAGAGTTTGACAACCTGGGCACACCCCTTGGATGAGCTGTAGTTCGAGTGGACTGCGTTTAATCGTGTTGTAACAAGTGGGGCTATTGATTCAAATCCGGTTTAGACCATGGTTTTCTTAAAACGTCTAAACGTCGTTTAAATAATCAGCCCGATGGGCCTTGATATTTAGTAAATAATATATATATTTTTAAATCTCAAAGTAGTTGTTTTGCCATTAAATATATTGATACCTTTCCTTTCCTTTCCTTGTGCTTGTATCAGCACAAGGTTCGTTCGGTACATAGAAATTAAAATAAACATCTTTCTCACGTTTTCCATCACGCTTAACATATATATATATATATATCATTTATTTCCACAAGGTTCAAATTGTTTCGGGTTAAGAACATCGCCGTACGTTGTAAAAATGTTTGTTCACCAATTTGTAATTTTTTGAAATTTGCTTCATCATTAATCACTTTTTTTAATCACTTTTTTTACAGCAATAATAATGATAACAGTGGTATTTCCAATAAAGTGTTCCTTCACCTGTTCAACCATATTCTATTAATTCAATTCATAAACGAGAAACAGTGACATTAAAATGGCAGCCCTTAACTCGACTAACATATATCTGGATTGCGACAAAATGTTTTTAAAGTTTATCTTGTAACGAAGAGTACTTTGCTCCGTTCTTTTACCTCGAGAAAAAGAAGGCCTCGCCCTCGTAACAAAAACATGTAAAACTTTCAATAGGTTTCCTTCTGTCGTCATATTAATTGCAACTACAGCAACAACTAGTAACAGAATGGCGAATTATTAGTATGTGTTTGCATTATTGTTCCAGTGTGGTACAGTGAAACCTCCATTAAGGGGACAACCTTGGACAAGGGGAAGTGCCTGTCCCCTTATAGAGGTTAATATATACAAAGATTATGCGAGGTGGGACAATAGTTTGTCTCCTTAAAGGAGGTGTCCCAAAGTAGAGGTTCCACAGTACATCCAAACACGGATCGGAATTTCCGTATTCACTAATTGGTGGCCAAAAAGTCCAGGTACGCTGTAGATTGTTTGTCGCTTGTAGAATTTACCGCTGTTACCTTGATTTCTGTTCCACCAAAGTACAAATTGATTTCAATGTCTCTTGTTTTCCAAGCCTCTGGTGTCTCAAGCACCAATCCTCGACCAGGAGCCTTTTCTACACCAGCGTCGGTAACAAACTCCACATCTGATCGCTCTGATTGGTAGAAATCGATTTTTACTTGTTTCTGTTCACCTGTCAAAGGTGCAAAGCCAGTGAACCGACGTTTTTCCCCGATTTTAACCACCTCATTGGCTTTGACGAACTTGAAGAAAACATCTTTTACAGCGCGGGATGCCTGCTATGACTTCCTTTTGAGATTCGGGGATGCAATCCATCTAGGAACAACGTGTGTACCCGGATGCCGTAAGTGGTAGTCATTATTCTGGACTCGAACAGGTCGGGTTTCTGCCCGAACATCACAGCCCCTTGAACAACTGCCAGGGAAGCGTATTGCGGTACCAAGATGCGATAGGTGTGGCCAAAATGATTTCTGATTCTTTCCTGGAGAATGACTGAGTCAGCGAAACCTCCTACTAGAAAGACATACTTGACTCCAGACAATTCTGGTTTGGCAAATAGCTTGGAGAGATGCGCAATGACGTCATCCAAAACTGGGTTGAAAAGCTGCTTCATGATTCTTGGCTCAAGACAAAGGTACTCGTTACGAAGAACCTTGATTTCATTCAGGCTGTAATGCTGTTGGATCACTGTGTTTATATCCCAACCCGTATGGCTTGGAAATTTGCCGATAAAACTATTTGGCAATCGAACCCTTGTGGTTCCTCCTTCGCATAGTCGCTTCCCACGTTTCTTTACTTCGAAATCATTCATGAGGTAGAGCCAATCCACGGGGTTCTGACGGGCATAATTCTCTATAAGCCTTTTGGTGAAAATTGATTCAAGAAGGGCTCTGAACTGTCCGTTGACATTCTGTCCTCCAGAACCTCCACCGGTGGCTTTGTAAATCTCTCTGATCGCCCCAGTCTCCAGAAGTTGATGTACGGTTACATCAAGAGTTCCACCTATAAAAAACAAGAGAGCAATGACGTTTGAGAAACAAAAAAACAAAAACAACAAAAGCGGATTATTTGATTATGGGGATATTCACACAAACGGTTATAACCAATGAGACTATAGACTATAACTAAGTGTATTGTCCACGTTAAATAAAAGTATATCTATCTAGTCTATCTATCTATCTAGACTGGATAAGTTAGTACTAAAACTGTTCTGTGCATCGAAGAAAGCCATTTGTTTTATTCTTCGTCTTTGTAGATCTATCTATCTAAAGTCGTTTACAAAAACTTAAGACTATTGTAGCTACATAAAAATTCAAAATATACGAACACTCTAAGATGAGCCTTTAAAGACAATTATGAAACTGTGTTGACGTAACAACAACAACAAGAACAACAACGACAACAACAACAACAACAATAACAACAACGAGAACGAGAACAAGAACGAGAACGAGAACGAGAACGAGAACGAGAACGAGAACGAGAACGAGAACGAGAACGAGAACGAGAACGAGAACGAGAACGAGAACGAGAACGAGAACGAGAACGAGAACGAGAAAACGAGAACAACGAGAACCTTGTGTGTTATAAGTATAAGCAATAAGTTATAAGTTATATTCGTCAGCCCTGTTTTACCTCCAATGTCGACCACCACGTACTGTGTGTCAGGACCGGCCATAGAGTCGGTGACTAAAGCATCATTGCTCCCACTCTCAGTAACAAAATCTCTCATTTTCCGCTCCCTGCAGTACACGGATGCGGCTTCTGGCTCCAATGCAATAAGTATCTGCTCTGGGTTGGAGGCTGAGGCTAGTCCCGCCTATGAAGAGAGAATAACCATTGAGTTTCACTTACGTCTATTATGTGAACTTAACACATGGAATGCGAAACCTATAACGAAACAGAAACAGAAGCGGTTTATGTCTACTTCCACCCGTATTCGGCCAGGTATCAGTGATTGTTGTCGTGTAATAGGGCATTTTTCATTAATTTTGGAAGTTCAATTCCGTAGCGCCTTTACAAACTAGATCGTTTGTTATATTGGATTGGTATGTTACAAAGCCTTGTACGCATTGGCCTTCTCTTCCAGTGGTATAGGCGGTCACAAGCTATTGCTAAAGTTTAGATAGATAGATAGATAGATAGACTTTTATTTACCGTGGACAATACACTTAGCTATAAGAGGAGACTTTTTCTGCATGCGGCTCAATATAATCTCGGAGTGGAATGTCTAACCTGGTATGCAGCTTCTCTCATAAACTGCTTTGCCGCTGGCTTCCAGATAGCAGGCACAGTCAAGACCCACTGCACGTCACTGTAGCTAAAATTTTCGTCACCAGTTCTTTCCTTGATAACCTCCAAAGCTCTTGTGTAGAGATAATGTATGGAATATGTGAAAACCTCCAATGCTTTCATATGCTTTCCATTGCTAGCTTCTAAGGTGGTTTCCCTGTTTAAGCTCTGTAAAGTAAACAAATCATTCAGTAAGGCTCATGAATAATGAAAAACCGCTTTCCACCGAAAGCGAAGGCTCAAAACGAGTAAATAGCACCATAGTCGTAAATGATAAGTCTTACTTTCCAAACTTTTCTCCATGGAATTAATGTGCAAACATGAACGCTTATTTTTTTATACACCACCCTAACTCCCCAACATGGGGCAATGGTGGAGATATGAGCATAATACTTTGTTGCACTATGCCACTAGCTTCATGCTTTAAAACCTATCGTGTATATTTATAAATAAAAGCTGTATAAATAAAAACTGTCAACCTGGCATTTTTAACCTAATGGTTATTTCGGTTTGCCAGTACTCTTGTTTTCTAATTCTATATTTTTATGGAATATAATCCTGTAAATAATTGAAAAAGGGTAATAAAGAGGATGTTGTTGTTGTTAAAAAGTCATTATATTGTATATTATTATAGTTTTGTGCAAAGTGCCATCAATGTTTTTGACAACACATTATTCATTAGACTCTTTTGAAATGATGACAGGAAGATGGCAAACCTAGGTATAATTAAATGTAAACTTTTCACAAAAGTCACTCGTACTATAATGGCATTATTTAGTGAAAGTCATTTAGCAGCAGCTAATTCAAGAAAGAAAAACCTGTTTCACTTTAAGTAAAATCTTTTAAAAAGTATAACAAGCTCCAGTGATTATCGAAATCGAGTCTAGAAGTAAACTAACCTCATTGTTGTGAAGAATCATTTTAAACTTTTCAAATAATAATATTGCTGAGCCTCCTCTTCCTCTAGCTCAGCAAATCTATCCTGTGCTTCATATCCAAAGGAATTGAAACTCTTGTTTGGATTTAGCAACAAACAGGTAGGTGTCTTCAGAGTGGAACAACCTTGATCTGTTCCCCATTCTTTGTTCATGTGGATGCTTTTTTCTCCTTCTTTGTTGTTGAAGGCAAATGCAAAACCACTAAAAGTTGTGCCAAAGTCAATTGCCACAACAGCAATGTACGAAGGTAGCATTAAAATTTCGCCGCTTTCTTGAATGTCTACGTGAGAGAAAAGAAAAATAAATAAATTAATAAATTAAATAAATAAAAATGAATGAATGAATGAAATATAACTTGGTGGTGGTAAAACTTTCAGGTTTCAGGGGCTTTTCTTCCTCGTTTCCTCGCTCGATGGCTGACAATATTTCAACTCCAGGAGTCGGAGTATTTAAACGTGGATAATTTCACTATTTGGTAGAAAAATAAAATTGTACATAATATAACTGTTTTATAATATTGTATAATTACAGTCTCTGTGATCACCTATTGGGTATAAGGAATAGTCTGAGTTTCTTTAGACTGCCCTATGTTAATGATGTTAATCTACACTGATGGGTTTCAACAATTTTTCAACCAAGGTATCATATAAAATTCCTAGTCTCAACTACACAACATGGCTGCCGTCAATAAGACAATAGTTTTTATCGCATCTTTCTGAAACCAAACTCACATCACGGAAGAAAGCCGGAAGTGCCAACAACAAGTCGATATCTTTATTTAAGGAAAATAATAATGATACTCTGACCATGGGGAATCGATCAAACACAATGAAACATTTATAACATTGTTTGAAATGTTTCCGTAATACCTATCCTTGCTTTATTAAAGTGCTATTTTCGGTTTTAATAATCTGCAAAGATCATCGTTGCAAAGACTGTCTGACAGTATAAACATCAGAAATCAGGCAACATTTAAAATTCGCCTGTCTTTCAAATATGTTTCCATACTTCTGGGCTTTTGAAGAGTCAACTACTTGGTATCATATTTTGGGTATAAGAATTATAATAATAAATTATTAGCTTACCATCAACGGTTCTCTGCATATTTGGTCGTCCAACTCTCCTGAATGGAAGAGTTGTTGTTTCTTAGTTTCCGTGCCCTTTGGTCAAATTTGTCACTATGGAAATAAATCGAAATCAAAACTGAAAGCGGTGCTTGGGCCTTCAGGAATTACCAGAAATATCCGTCTGGATACATCGTGTATAAAAGCATTGAAAAGCATTTGATCCGTCAGTTATGAATAATTCGATTCGATTCTAGGAAACTGAAAGGTCACAAAACACCCTTGAGGGATCGATTGTGTCTTTCTTGGAAAGACGACGTCATCATGTTGTGTTGGACGAACGACATTGTTTATAATTAGCTTGATGGTTTCAAATATATATCATTCTTGGGAATATTTGTTGCTTGTCAATTTTACATTCTACTGTTATATAGATAAATACGTTCAAATTTATTTTGATATTTATATCCGAGAATTTCAAACCACATTGGCAAAACATTGGCCACGTGACCTTCATCCGGTCTTTCCCAGAAATCGTAAAACGTATATCCACAAAAAACACCTTCGATCTCATCGCATCCATCTGCTTGCAAAATTGGTTCTCTATGTTCAAGTAGAGTGCGTGGATCGACGAATTTAAATCAAACTGTTGTATTTGTATATCAAGGAGCAATGACGGATACACAAAGCGGGCCTTGGGAACCGGAACCAGCGACTGACGACCGTCAAGCTCGTTTCTTAAAGTCTTTAATCAAGGTTTTAACAGATAATCGGGATGTTTTGTCAAGTTTACCAGAAATGATGGAGCAATGTCTTGGCAAGGAAGCAAAAAATCCAAGCCTGACTGAAACAGAAAACGTAGAGGATAACAGGTATGAAATTATGTACAGTGGAACCCCGCTTTACGGACACTCTTTATCAGCCCGCTTAATACGGACACCCGGATAATACGGACACTTTTTCATGTCCCTTTGGTGTCCGTATTAACCGGGTTCCACTGTATGATAATTAATTAATAAATACATGTAATACCGATAAATAAAATGATAAATTATATTCTCACTTCTGAGAACCATCTAGTATCAGGAGCCATAATCAGGGACGGAGACCGTAACTCTATAGATATTCTAGTATTGGGGTTGTCCCCATGTGTTGTAGTAGTTGTGCTATTTTAGAAATACATACGCAATCAGGCGCGCGAGTTTCGCGCGTGTGTCGCGCGAGGAGATTTGTCAAAAAAAACTTTGGGCAGAAAATGGCGGCCAACACTCGGACAACATTGTTTTTGTTGGCGAGGAGGAGATGGCGTTTATGTCCTCCGTTAGTTTTTCAAACTTGAAGAAGTCCTTGGAGGACAACTTTCTTGACTCGAGTGATTCCAACAGTGACGAAAGTAGTTCAAAACCCTGTGAATTACGAAGAAAGTGAAGACGATGATACTATCGCAGATCGCGATCGCCTGGGGAAGATGATTACGAGCTTCGCGATTTGTCGTGCGATTTCGTTTTTTTAAAATGAAATTTAATGTGGAATTCCCTCGTTAGGTAATGAATTTTTCTTGAATCTTATAGCCTTTTATAAGTTTGAAATAAAAAGGTATTCCCTTTTCCTATCCCTGTGAAAATCTCAACAGCGCTAGAGAAAGCCATTCCAAGTCAACCGTCTGTCAGGATCGACTGTCAGGAGCAAGCGAATAAGAATCAAGCTAAGATCTGTCACAACTTGAACTTTATGGTCCTTTATCTAAACCTCGTACGTAGTTATGACAAACTAGTTCGCTTTTAGTGTTTTATCTTTACATTTTAATCGCAGGAAAGCGGTATTTTGTAGGAATTCACTGGTTCAACAGGTTTTGTGTTGGCCGGCAAAACTACAAAAGTTGTACTTCGCGGCCACGGCAATCTGAATCGAAAGAACCGGCGAAAAAGCTTTGGAAAAGTAAATTACCTGTCTACACAAAAAGTTCAGTGGTTGAGTGCATCAGAAACAATTCCTGTGGTTTTGAGAGCAAGGTTTTCAGACCTCGTTTACTTTTTTTTCGTTTCTCAAGCGAATTAAGCCGTTATAAAATTTTCAATTGCCGCGTAAACAGTCAAACGCTGGAACCCCGATCGAGTGGTTGTTTTTGTACATCCACAAGAGAATTATGGCTATTACGGTCAAGCTATCGATAGTATTAGTTAAAGAATACAAAAAGCTATTCTTTTAACCGAAAATTTGGAGTATTTCGCAGCAAACGAAATTGCCATCGATCAAATAGCGTGAATTTTAGCGAGGTTGCCGAAATATTCAGCAAGCCGATTAAAGCTTTATATAAACTTTGTTGTTGTTTTGTTGTTCTTGTATGTGTTTTTCAAGAACAATGCATGATGAGCCACTTGGCTCCTCCGATCCATTGGTTATTGGAACATACTTTAACTTCTTATTTTTTTAGAGAGAAATGCCGCGACAGTATATCACTTCAGCGAAATAGGAAAGCCTTTCTTTTATAAGCTTACTAAGCTTATATCCAGAAAATTACATGATAAGTCGCATGCGGTGATTTCTCTACATTTGTGGCTATTTCTCTGACACTATGAAGTCAATATCTTAGCTGGTCAGTACTGTACTACACTACTATATCTCTGGTAGTTTCAGCCATTTTCTTCTTTTCGAATTTTTAATAACAACAGCAACTTTATTTACCCATTATTAATTACATAAAAGAATAATAGTTTCTTGTATTTACATAGATGTGCAGCTTCTTCAATCTCTGAGTTCAATGCTGGGCAAATTTTGAATCTCAATTTTCCCTTTATCTGACAAGACTGACGCTGACTTTGAAGGCAAACTGAACTTCATTTTTATTATTATTATTATTTAATCAGTTGTTGAGTTGCGAAAAAAATGCATACAAGTAAGCTTACCTGCATGTAATAAAATAATTATTTGGGATCAGAATAGGAGTAGAGATGATCATATAATTACTGCAGCAGAAAAGCACTCATAAAACAAATTATTTATCAGGTTCATAACAAGGGCTATAAGACTGCATGCCGAGCTGCCTTGCCTACCCTGAAAAGTGATGGATCCTTAACACCCTTAACCGTATGGAACATTCATTGGTCTCCTCTGCAGTTCTTTGACTTTTCGCTGAAATCGCGAAGCGCAATAAACCGACCCGAAAGACCCCCGAAAGAGATCGCCAATTTGTAAATATATAAAGCATACACGAAGTTTGCGAGTTTTCTCGCGCGTTTGCGTGTTTTTCTTACGTCACAAGGTTCTAAAAATAGCTACAAAAAGTATTCACATGGGGACACGCGCGCTCTGAATTTACGGTCTCCGTCCCTGATTATGGCTCCTGCTAGTATATAAAAATACACAATAGCTGAGTCACGGACGTACGAAGTTTTACAATGAGTTTAAATGATCCCATTTTGAGTATGTTTTATATTAAATAGGAATGATGATCTGGAAAGGTTAGCAGTTAGAAAGAGAGAAGATACGAAAAAACAGTTGGAATCTCTGCAGGGAGACATAGACATGAAGACCCAAAGGTAAATAATAAGCCCCCTCCCCCCTAAATTCTCCTTCCGAGAATGAACCCCCCCCCCCCCCCCCCCCCCCCATCTTCCCGAATATACGCCCATGGGCTTATAGTTATGATTTAGATCCTAAAGAAATACATATCTTCTTCCAATTTATAAGCCCCCTATTGAAGAACTTGTTGTGTGTATATTTTATGTCGTTATAGTGCAACAGCTCAGACGTCAATTGACGAATTCAAAGCGAGTAAGTAAGCCTCTATTTTTAAAGGGTAACTCCTTCAGTTTTTACAATATTAAAACTGTTATCAATAGAGGCCCTCAACTTGTTTTGTGTTTCATATCGTTATGTTTGCCTTTTGGACAAATACAGGCCAAGGGATTATTATCGGCGGAATTTTACGGTATGCATATAGTTCGTCAGTATCTATTTTACTCCAGTGTGGAGAGAGACAATATGAGGGTAAAATGTCTTGCTCAAGGACACAACACAGCACAATGACCACGGAATACGAAGCGAAAACTTGAATTTTGTTCTTCTCCGGCAGGGGTATTTTGCCGAACGCCTAACGCCAAATGCCGAATGCCAATTGCCAAATGCCGAACGCCAAATGTCTAACGTCGCACACAGCGGTCAAACGCAAAAATCCGGCGCCAATTCCGATTTTCGCTGCCTTGAGATTGAAGCGTAAATGGCCGCGTAGTTTGCAAGGAAACGTTAAAGAACATGCAGTGGTAAACCAAAATACGAGATGAGACACTTGGTGGATAACACTTCTTAAATAATCTATGCATACTCCGAGTACAAAGCTTTTAAGTTTTCAGTAAATTTGTTAAGTTTGAGCTTTAAAGTGGAGGACTTCACAATTTTAAGACATTTGACAGTAAAGTTTTGGCGGGAACTGCGCGCGCGCGTTGCGTTTGACCGCTGTGTGCTAACGCCGAACAACCGAACGCCGCATGTTGGTCAGCGGTTTTTCTTGTGAAACATGTGCGGCGGAGTTGTTGTTATCAGGTTTCGCATTAAATTCGTCGGTTGAGAAGTGCAGACACTGTACTTTGACTATAGTTTATATTGTATCTTTAGACTATCCGTTAGAACTTTCACCCAGGCACTTCGTTTCAATGATAGAGCAGTTTTCAATTGACTGTCGAAAGTAGTCCGCTGAATTGCTTTGGTTTTTGCTGAGTTACGTTTATTAAACATGCTTAAAATGTTAAAAGTCGTTGCTTCCGCCATGGACAAGGATGAGAAACGCGAGAAAGGTGAGACACGGTTTTCAAAAGAAAAAATCCACTGCCAACATGCGTTTATTCAGCGTTCGGCATTTGGCGTCTGGCCATTTGGCGTTAACTGGCCATTTGGCGAGTTGGCATTCCGCATTTGCGGGTTTGGCGTTCGGCAAAATACCCCTGCGTTCTTCTTCGACAGAGGTAGCAGCTTTAGATTCCTAGACTATCAAAGAAAAGGACTGCAACGATTGAGGGCCATGGAGAGCAAAGCAAAGCCCACACTGATTGTCCACAAACGACATGGTGTGCAAATAATCGAAAAGTTGTTCCCTCATGAGGACTCAAGTGTCAGACCAGGGTCCTTTCAAGTGGCCCATTTGTTTACTGTTTTTTAATCTATATTTATACCTATACGCCAATATTCTATGACTTATAGTAGGACATTCCCTAATTCACTGACGGTGCGACATACGCACAAACGTATATTATACTGGTGTTAGTCTCCGTGACCAGAGCGCGACACAAAGGCGTAGAAATAGTAAATGAGGAAAACTTGACTCGATGAAAATACCGTACCTTGTAGAGAAGGAGAAATGGGCGGGAAGAAGCGTGATTGTACGAGTGGGATAGAGAAAAGAACTCTCATTCGCATTTTTATATCCGTTTTTTGCTTGGTCAACATTTTCCAATAAAAGTTTTGATGTTTTGGTTAATACTCGCAGGGCCCCCGGTTTGTTCGAAAGCGCGATTACCGGGCTAATCCAGGATCAAAAGTTAATCAAGCCTTTAATTTCTCTTGCACATAAACGTGTTTTTTTCTCTGCCAATGTTTTTTGGGGGTAAAGTTTAAGATTAGTCAAAGTCAAAACAGAAGGACAACAAATATAAACAGAAAACCTCACTGGAAAAGTTTTGCAAAACTGAAATCTAAATATCGCGCTAATCCAGGATTAGCTTAATCGTCCTTTGGAACAACCGGGCCATGGTTGTTTTGTAGACTTTGTGAACATCGTTGCGAAAGACAAATTCATCGCATCCTTATTTTTTCTGCACATGAATTTAATGGGTGAGGGAATTTAAGAAAAGAGCTACAAACAACTACATGTAAAGGCAAGCGAGAAGCAAGTACAATCACTGGAATAAGAGTAAGGGAACCTTGGATTTTAGAATATAATTTGCTTGTATTATTTTTTATAATTATTGTGTATATAAATGTTCCTCCTGATACTTAGCCGACGATGCCGTAAAATTGTCAACTAGTCGCCCAATAACAGCATCGAAGTGTCCCCAAAGTCCTCTCAATAACTCATCAGCGCTTTTCCAATAAGTCGGACGAGTTTTCTTGAGTGCACATCCAAATATGGCAAATTACATCCGGCAATGTATACAGGACTGTGCAAAAGCCAAGGAAAGTCGACAAATTTCGTTCTTTTTTCTCCGCGAATTTTCCGCGAAGGTGCACCGAAATTTCGAAACGAAAATGCGTTTGCTATTTCGGTAAGAAGGTAACGAATTCTCGGCTTGGTGTAAACGAAGTTCGTTAAAACGAACATTCAGACTAACGAAAATTCAGACTAACAAAAATAGGCATACCGATTTCCGATCTGGTGAAATTTCGTCGAAACGAAACGAAACGAAACGCATCGAAATCGCAGACAGTACATAAATCAACCGGCTCGGCTGTGACTGTTGCCTGAACGGATAGTCATGGCTCTTCTATTAAAATTACTGCAAGTAAGTTATTAACCCGAATTTTCACTGAGCACTTTCGGATCGGATTTTCGGATCAATTCAAACAATAGACAGTTCGAACTTTCGTTTTCAAGTTCGCCTGAAATTTTTAGACTGCCAAACAGTCCGTATTTTTCGCGCGAGAGTGTCCGGGCTGAACGCGGCCGAAGGATCTGGAACGAGCGTAAAATTACGAGTGTGATTGGGGAGGAGACGCTATAAATACGCACGTGGATTGATGGGCGCTTCGCGCCTCTCATTTCGTGCGTGTCGCGCACAATATCTCGAGAGAAAGAGAGACTGTTTTTGGCAGTCTACTGAAAATTTCGTTTCGTTCGAAATATTAGAAGTCTGTAAAGAAACGGTCCTTTTTTTGGGTACCGTTTTTTTTACACGACAGTGGCACCGTCAAACTTCTATATATATATATATATATATATAGTATAAAGAAGCGTATTGGAGGCGCGCAATTATTTTCTATTTTTCCCTCATGGGCTCAACAGGAGACAAGACTTCCACTCGAAGAAACGCATTCATTATCAAATTAATTTTTTTTTTTTTTTTGGTTTTTTTTTTTTTTTTTCTCTCACCAAGTTGCAAGTTTTCTTATTATGACAGGTTTTATAACTATTTTTATCTCTTAGAATTTTAATACTTTTTATATCTAATTTTAGTACTTGTAGTTTTTGTATTTGTCTGTTCTCTAGTTGTTACTCGTTTTGTATTCATTTATATTTAAAGGACACTTTAATTCAAGCATTCAAAGGCCCTTTCCTCAGGAATTTTGTTATTTTCTGCTGGCGTTTGTACATATTTTCAAGGGCTTCGGTCGCGGAATTTATTACGTTGTGTTCAATTGTTTAAGGACCGTATGCGGGGAATTTGTTATGTATTCAGATTCGCCGCGGATATTAATGGACTTGTGAATAGCCAAGGGATTTTGTGTATGCCTTGAATTATAGTGTCTTGTTTACGTGATATTTGTAATTCCGTTAGTACCTTTTGCTTCTGTATTGTCT
>MU826008.1:0-30987 GCA_029204205.1 Desmophyllum pertusum | reverse complement strand
TTATCTATAAATATCAGGTAATTTAATCGGATAATGTTTTATTAAGGGTTTCTGATGCGACATGTGAGATGATAGGAGATTTAACATAAAATTCCAAGATGCCACAAAATATATATGAATATATAAAAATATTGAGAAGGGAAAAAAAGAGATGGTTGTTTCCCTAAATAAATAAAAATAAAAATAATGTATGGGCCTTTGTATGAAATTGTGGATATCATGAAGTTGTTTGAATTTAGTCAAAATAAGAAAGATACAAACACCAGCCACTCTGGTGTAAATGATTTTAAGGAAAGTTAATTTGAGAGGAGTTTCATGTAGAATATGACATTTCCAGATCATGATATGCCTTAGCTGACTGATACCCCGATCTTTTTTTTCTTTCCTTATATAATATAATTTTAGCTGGACATTACAGTCAGAATCGCTCAAGACTAGTGTTTATTATTTCCAATGTACATGTTTGACCATTGAATACAGATCAAAAAACAAAATGACGATAAAGCATAAGCATACGAAAACTGAAGAATGAACCGGTGTGAGATAAGCAACAAGCAAAATATTTGGCTGTTGGACGATGACTCCCATCATAGCAATGTTCATCAGAATTTCTAAAGCACTAGCCGCTTGTGTCTGTAGTCTTGTGCTAAAGCAAGTGTAAACATCCTTGTAGGTTATGATTGCGGATATGTTTGTGCCTAATCTCACAAGTGTGAACCAGGCTTTTAAAAAATAAGTTCTTAAAATCCCATAGTTCCTTCATGGCATGACCAACATGGGAGACCTTAATATAATTATTTTTCTGATCTCATCTCATCTCAAGACACCTGCTAATGCAGCTCTGAAGCTGAACGGTTCCAGAAGCTTGCTATATACTGTTATATACATTCCAATAAACACATAATGTGCTTATTTATGTGTGATATCTGTTTTCAGGCAGGGTTTAATAAATTAAAAATGGCAATGATGTGGTTAAATAGCCTGATGCAATCATGAATGAACTAACAGAAACTATTAGAAATTCTCCCAAACCCGCTCTGGTGACTCCATAAGGCTTAGTAAACACCAAATTCCATTTTCTGATTTCATACCTTTCTATTACCTATTAAAACTGCTATATTAATGAAGTAGCGGATCATACCTAGGAAAACTGTCAATGACAAACAAGCATACAAAAGTTGCCAGTATATGCCTTATTTGATTACAGCTCTACCTATATTGACAAGGCAAAACAGGTCAAAATATTACTGAGGAGTTAGAGAGCGAAGAACAGGGTAGTGGTGCTCAATTCAAACATATGTAGACGACCAAAACCCTCAACACCCAAATAACAGCCATCAACAGCAAGCCCACACAAAGCATCCACTGTAATGTTATTTGGTTCAGTGTGAATAAAAATAAAACATTAAAATCGCATCAGTACAATATTCATACCAATCATGCCAGACCATGCAGCTTCACACAACAGAAGATCCTTGACAGAAGATCAGCTATTGAATTTACCTACTTTTTGAGAGAAAATTATGTTTCGATGCAAGCAATAAGACTGCTTATTTAGACACGATCAAATCGATTTCGGGAGCCCAGAATCAAAATTACCGATCTAGGCCGTCTTACTCCCCCCTTCAGTTCGCTTCGTGTTCGTGATGGGGCCACTAGACTTCAGTGAACGGAATCAAAAAGTGAAGACTAGAATCATAGAACAAAGCGATCGTTAATTGCCCGACAGGGCGATGGAAGCTCATCCCCTTGAACTCGATGCTAGTTTGTTCTTCAAAATTCTTCTAAAGAAAATAGAGTAAAATCGATGATTTACACGGCGTATTGTAACGATTTTAAGTCAGATTTTAGTCGCTTCCCACAAGGTGCACACTTGGCACACATGATCAGATTTGGATACCGTCCATGATAGCTCCAATGTGTCTATAGAAGTTCCACTATTGACATACCAAAACCATCAATAGCTTTGAAATAATTATTGATTAGTATTAGTTCTACTTTCTGGTTTGACTCTGCGTATTCTAGGTATGAACTAAAAGAAAAACTAACAATAACTATGAAGGGGAGCGGGGATGGCCTGGGCATATAAGGGCATTTGACCTCCCATTGCTGTTCCCATCCTCTAGAATTTGACTTGCCAATCAATGATTCATAAATACACAACCAACGTAATATATAATAATAATAAAGTATACGTATAGAGATATAATTTAGTCTGCAGTCTGCATTTTGTCGCCACACTGTATAATTTGTCAAAGGTGCGAGGGAGTTTGATCCGATTTGAAATGCAAGTGCAAGTAGAACAATCAAAATGCTTTTCATCCTTGCTGCTTCTCAGTTTACATGTAATAGACCATTTTAAGTTCCGTGAAATGGAACCCAAGCCTCTGCTATGAAAGCGAGGTGAGCGGGTGACCATGAGATGAGTAGAGATCAGAAACTAGTTTACCTACAGAGGCTTGGTTACATTTCACGGAACTGTAAATGGTCTATTAACATGTAAACTGAGAAGCACAAGGATGAAAACATTTTGATTGTTCTACTTGCACTTGCATTTCAAATCGGATCAAACTCCCCCACCTTTGACAAATTATACAGTGTGCGACAAATGCAGACTGCAGACTAAATTATATCCCTATAAGTATACTTATTATTATTATTATTACTTGGTTGTGTATTTATGAATCATTGATTGGCAAGTCAAATATCAGAGGATGGGAACAGCAATGGAGGTCAAATGCCCCTTATATGCCCAGCCATCCCCCTCCCCTTCATTAATAGGTTCATACATAAATACCAGAGTCAAACCAGAAATGAAAATAATACTAATCAATAATTATTTCAAAGCTATTGTGTTTTGGTATGCAATAGTGGAACCTATAGACACATTGGAGCTTCATGGACGGTATCCAAAATCTGATCATTTGTGCCAAGGTGCACCTTGTGGGAAGCGACTAAAATCGACTTAAATCGTTAAATACGCCGTGAAAATCAGCGATTTTACTCTATTTTCTTTAGAAGAATTTTGAAGAACAAACTGCCATCGAGTTCAATGGATGAGCTTCCATCGGCCTGTCGGGCAATTAACCATCGCTTTGTTCGATGATTCAGTCTCACTTTTTGATTCCGGTTCACTGAAGTCAGTGGCCCCATCACGAACCACGAGCGAACTGAAGGTAAGACGGCCAGATCGGTAATTTTGATTTCTGGGCTCCCGAAATCGATTTGATCGTGTCTAAATAAGCAGCTTATTGCTTGCATCGAAACATAATTTTCCTCAAAAGAGGTAAATTCAATAGCTGATCTTCTGTCAAGGATCTTCTGTTGTGTGAGCTGCATGGTCGACATGATTGGATGAATATTGTACTGATGCATTTTAATGTTTTATTTTATTCACACTGAACCAAATAACAATACAGTGGATGCTTTGTTTGGGCTTGCTGTTGATGGATGTTATTTGTTGTTTTGAGGGTTTTGGTCCTACATATGTTTTTAAAAATTGAGCACCACTACCCCTGGTCTTCCCTCTAACTCCTCAGTAATATTTGGACCTGTTGCCTTGCAATATAGGAAGTGATAAATCAAATAAAGCAATACTGCCAACTTTTGTCATGCTTGTTGTCATTGACAGTTTTATAGGTTATGATCCATACATCAGTAATATAGCAGTTTTATAGGTAATAAAAGGTATGAAACAGAAAATGGCATTTGTGTTTACAAAGCCTGATGGAGTCACCAGAGGGAGTTTGGGAGAATTTCATAGTTTCTGTTAGTTATTTCATGATTGCATCAGGCTATGTAAACACATCATTGCCATTTTTAATTTATTAAACCCTGCCTGAAAACAGAATCACACATAAATAAGCACATTATTGTTTATTGGAATTATATAACAGTATATAGCATACTTCTGAACCGTTCAGCTTCAGAGCTGCATTAGCAGGTGTAATGAGATGAGATGAGATCAGAAAAATAATTATATTAAGTCTCCCATGGTGTCATGCCATGAAGAAACTATGGGATTTTAAGAACTTATTTTTTAAAAGCCTGGTTCACACTTGTGAGATAAGCACAAACATAACCGCAATCATAACCACAAGGATGTTTACACTTGCTTTAGCACAAGACGACATACACAAGCGCAGTGCTTTAGAAATTCTGATGAACATTGCATGATGGGAGTCACGTCAACAGCCAAATATTGTGCTTGTGCTTATCTCACACCGGTTCATTCTCAAGTTTTCTTATGCTTATGCTTATCGTCATTTTGTTTTTTTGATCTGTATTCAATGGTCAAACATGTACATTGGAAATAATAAACACTAGTCTTGAGCATGCTGACTGTAATGTCCACTAAAATTATATTATATAAGAAAGAAAAAAGAATCGGGTTCAGTCAGCTAAGCAATCATGATCTGGAAATTCATATTCTACATGAAACTCCTCTCAAATTAACTTTCCTTAAAATCATTTCCCCCAGAGTGGCTGGTTTTAAATCTTTCTTATTTGACTAAATTCAAACAACTTCATGAAATCAACAATTTCATACAAAGCCAATACATTATTTTATTTTTATTTATTTAGGGAAACACCTCTTTTTTTCCTTTTCAATATTTTTATATATTCATATATATTTTTTGTGGCATCTTGAATGTTATGTTAAATCTCCTACATCTCACATGCTCATCAGAAACCCTTAATAAAACATTATCCATTAAATTACATGATTTTATAGATAAGCCTTTGAATTACAAATAAGCAATATTTTGAAATTTACAAAGCTTGAGAATAATTATTATATAGATCTACATCAAAATATTCACTGCTACGTACCAATATAAAGCATTTTAAGCAGAGCTGGTGGCCTTAGTATCGGTTGGAGAAAAACCATTCGCCGCTATTTTGTGATCGCAAGCCGGTGACACTTCTGGTACGTGTCACGTCTTCGAAGCCATATTTACTACCAAAACATGTCGGTTTAAAATACGGAAAATCTGCGACAAAACGTGGGGCGCGATGGGGAGCGATTATACCTTGGCTTATAAAAAGCTTTGTAGAAACACTTTAAACCGTTTTTTACGGTCAATGGGCAACATAATAGAAATTATAGCTCTTAACAAAACGGGTTCAAATTACATGCGTCTTCGGGATGAATTTTCGTGCTTCACGTTTTGGCTTGAAATAACACATATTGCTTATTTGGCTGTGTTTTCACGAGGCAGTTTTTCTCACTTAACATTCCTTGAAGTGATTTGTTTACCGACCTCGTTAAGCAGCTTAATTAATTTACGCGTTTCCACAACAGAGCTCCTATTCGTTTTTCAGGAAATTTGATCCTTGTTATTCGTGCCAATAACATGAACGATGGCGGGAAAACGACGACGCTTGCAAATATGTTATTCTTATGTTTATTGCTGTGCTCTCGCGCTTGTTTTCCATGATCGAAGGAGGAGAAGGTTTCAGCAAAGGCTTAGGATGCTTGCTATTCGAAGTCAGAGAAGAAGAATCGAAGCCTGTTGCTTTCAGAGGATGTTAGAAGATTTAAACGTCGGTCGAAGAAGGAGATCTGTTTGGGTTTTTAGAGCGGCCGCAATTTTGGTTCGAACAGATGCGTTCTAAATCAATATGAAGACAACCTCTGGCGTGAACATTTTTCGGGTTTCTAGACAAACCTTTCGATACATTTGTGATCTTGTTGGGCATCATCTTGTACGCCAGGACACAAACATGCGTCGAGCAATTCCTGTTCAGAAACGAGTTGGTGTTGCAGTTGTGGCGCCTTGCAACAGGCAATTCTTATCGAGCAACTGGACTTATATTCGGTGTCGGGAGATGCACGGCATTAAAACTAAAAGATGAATTCTGTTCAGCCCTGTTAAGAGCCGGTAAAGATTTTATTAAGTTTCCAAATGGAGAGGCTGAAACAAGACAAGCAATTGAAGCATTTCAAGAGGTCAGTTCCTTTCCCCAAGTGGTCGGCGCAATTGACGGATCGCACATCCCAATCATTGCACCAAATGAAGATGCTAACGATTACTACAATAGGAAGCAGTTCCACAGCGTAGTTTTACAAGGTGTAGCTGATGCTCAAGGACGCTTCATACATGTTAGTACAGGATATGCTGGAAGTATTCATGATGCGAGGGTTCTGCGCATGAGTTCCTTGATTAACGAAGTTGAAAATGGCCACGATATTATTCTCCCCCGTTCTCCGCACTGGGCATGGCGACGGAATAAAACCACTATTAGTAGCTGACCCTGCTTATAAGCTCACTAACTGGTGTATGAAGCCATATCCCCAAACAGCAGCAATAACCGCCAGTCAGAGAGAGTTCAACAAAGCACTTAGTAGGGCTAGGGTGGTGATAGAGCAGGCATTTGGAATGCTGAAGGGAAGATGGCGCTGTTTGTTAGACAAACTCGATGAATCTATCGACAAAATTCCCCGTACAATTATAGCTTGTTGTATTTTGCACAACATCTGTTTGAACATTCATGATGAAACTGATGTGGATCCCCACAATGATGGACCATACCCCCTTCTCCCACTACCTGGCCATGACGCAAACCGTGAAGGCACAAGACTGCGAAATAGAATAAGAGAAGCTTATTTTTAGTTTCAACTTTTAATGTGAACAGTAACAGTACGTGCTATAACAAACAAATTGTTCTTTTTCAGTAACTTGTGCTTATTTAATGAACAACCAACAATGAGCAGCTGTAACAATCATTTTAGTAAATCAAACGTAGTCTTATAGCCTGCGTGGGCAGGTGTAGAAAGGGGAGGGAAGAGGGGAGTTCGAGCGCGAAGAGCGAGGAAAGAGCGCAACGATCCGTTCGCGCTTCGCGCTCGAACTCCCCTCTTCCCTCCTCTTTCTACACCTGCCACGCAGGCTAGTAGTCTGACCCAAAGTTTTGTTGGCGCGGACGAAAAGCAAATTCAATGTTTTAATTGGTAACAACAATTTTTCAACCAAAAATTAAGTAGCGTGTTTTCATGATAAGTTCTAAAATGATTGGTAAAATTTGTTATTTTGATTATTATATGTAATAATAATAATAATAATAATATCTTTATTAATGTGTCAATGTGTTTAGCTCATAGAGCTAATTGGGGACACTTACTACAAAGTAATTATGATTCTAATAAAAAAACCTATGTACATTATAACAGTAATAATTGAGCTAAATAAACTTAATACATTAAAATTTTAAATATTAAGATTACATAATGAGAAAATGCTTATTAAAATATAAATAATCTTAAATAATCACATGCTACAAAGGTTGCAGCAGTTGCCGCTGTCTTCCACTAGGCTGGCCAGGTCAACGCTACGGATGTTAGCTTTAAACGAGCTAAGGCTTGGTAGTTCACGCATACTGTTTCCTAATTTCGACCAGATGTATGCGTCCTTGATACCTAAGTGTGTGTTTACCATAACATATAGTATTAAATCGTGGAATTTCGAAGTCACTGTTCCTAAGGTTGTAACGAGTGCCCTTACGAGTAAACATCTCAGATATGTAGCTAGGTACTAGATTGTTCTTTACTTTGTACATTAGTATTGCAATGTCCTGTAGGCGTCTATTGTGAAGCGTAGGTAACTTAGCGCGCTTGAGAAGTTCCTCATATGTCTCTGTTGTTGTTTTGTAGACTGCACGCAGGGCTCGTTCTTGGATGCGTTTCGATTTTTCGCCCGTCTGAAGATTTGAAACGAAACATTATTTAAAAAAAAACGTTCGGGGACTTCAGTTGATGGAGTCCTTGTCCATACAATGTAATAGTTCTGCGGGCACTTCATTCTCCCTTAAAGATCTTTGCCACTTCTTTGACCATCGAAAACATCATTTGCTGGCTTTTTAATTCTCTCTCCCCCTCCTTTTCAGCTAGCCGTTCCAAAAAGTCGTGATCACGTTTTTGGCTTTCGTCCAGGAAGGCAAAATACTCGGTGCTGCCGGAGCTTTGGCCGCTGGATTCTTTCTTTTTCGGCCTTTTAACGGGGGGCTGGTTTGACGTACCAGGTGCTTTCTTACCGGCCTTGCTTCCAGGTTTACGCTTAAAAAAAGCGACTCAGAAAATGTGAGATCGTCATCCCCAGCTTCACTTGATTCGGTAGATTTTGGCCTTTGTTGTTTGAAAGATTTCAGCGTACTATCCAAAGCTTTCTTACCCTTGTTGGCAGCTGGTTTACGCCTAAAAAGCGCCTCTGAAAGTGATTCATCCTCTTCATCCCCGTCACTGGACTCTGATAGCTCTTCTACTGGCACTGGAGCTGGAGAGGTAGATTTACTACTGGACCATGAGGGGAGAATATCGGTGGGCAGCCTGTCGTCTTCAAACCCGCATTCAACAACGGTTTTCGGTGTAATTTTGGCACGGCAACCCAGTATTTCATTTTAAATCTTCATAATAGCTGAAAGTTTGTCGATCGTTCCCACTTTTGTTATTGTGATCTTTCACACGTTTATATTCGTCTTCTAGATTCTTCATTTTAGCCTTGCACTGGGGGGCTGTGCGAATGGACGTGAGCTCCTGTTCCCTCAACAGCCTATTCAGTTATTTCGCAATGGACTCCCAAACAGAGGAGTTATTTATTTTGCTAATAGGATGGTGCTCCTTCAAAATAGCTATGAGAAATCGGATCTCTGCATCCGACCAGTTACGAGAACGGCCTTTGGTACTCGCGTTATTTTCTTTGCTGGAACTTTCTTCAATTGCACCACTTGAACTCTGGTACTGGGTCAATGGCTTCGATTGTTGGCGAATTCGCTGGCGATGCACCACTTGAACTCTGGTACTGGGTCATGGCGTCGATTGTCGGCGAATTCGCTGGCGATGCACCACTTGAACTCTGGTACTGGGTCATGGCTTCGATTGTTGGCGAATATGGTCGGGAAAAATTCGTTTTGTGGAAGCCTCGGTTGATTTTGCCATGCTGGAAAAATATTACTGTCCACGTGCGGCATCGGCAAAATTATCGCCGTAACCACTCACTTGAGGAATAACGAAGGGAAACCTAAAGCAAATGATTTGTTAAGTTAGCTGAATGCTTTGCATTTCTAATGTTGAAAGGAAGGAAACTCACCTTGTATGGCTTGCTCGTGGGTCATTTGAAGAAGGAACGCGTTTTGCAGTCTATGTTTGCCACAGAAGTTTCGCAGGAGGCATAAAAATAGAACGCATGTGACAGATAAATGACCACAAGTTCCTTCTCATTGGCGGAAATTAATTGCCGACTCGCTTAAGCTACCTGGTTTGGTGGCTTAAATTTAATGAGAATTCTATTGAAGTACGCCGACTCGTTTAACTTTAAGCTGACTTTAAGCGAGTCGGAAAAGTAACTGTTTTCACGAGATTTCCGGTTGTCACTCGCTTAGCGACCTGAAAAAGCGCTCGTGAAAAACACGGCCTTTGTTGACATAAATACGATCTAACTAAGTATTACTTGTTGTAACTGTAGAAAAACGATTTCAGAAAAGAAATGTTTCTATCGATAAACGAAGCACAAAACTTACTAAATTTCTCAAGCTTCGCCGCCATCTTGAAAATTTTACATCCACAATGCATAGCGATCGTAGTGCGCACACCACCTGGGTATCACTGGTATATATATACCAGTCTGCGCAACGGCGCCCAGAAGCTTGTTCTGATATCCCGCGGGTTTGCATGAATGGAATAAAAGGTGTTGACAGGCCAAGTACAAATAGTACTGGCGCGTGGTGTGATTGTTTTGACCTTTGTTCGCTCGGTTTAAAAAGTAATATATTCTCACTGGGATCCCCTACAAACAATGCCTGGGCTATGATTAGATATGGGGAGAATCAGCCCGACGCGATTGGAAGCAGGTAGCTTCCAGAGGAGAGGATGGCTCATCGCTTCGGGAGGTGGGTGGGGCGAAGCAAAGTGACGGTCGTCCTGTCGAAAAGACTGAGCGAGTTATGGCGTCAGGTGTGGACTTAAATACTGAACACGGGATATAAGGTTGCGTAACACATCCCAACGGACCACATACAGCACGTCGAATATATCTAATCAGGAATATAGAGGCGTTCAGTATGCGGGTTCCCCAGAGAGAATAGTAATATATTCTCACTGGGATCCCCTACAAACAATGCCTGGGCTATGATTAGATATGGGGAGAATCAGCCCGTCGGCGATTACTCCCTTAGTAACTCTAATAGGGAACTTCATGACCACAAAAGGTGGAAAATCCAGTAATACTTTGTATGCTCGTCCCATAACTAAAAAATACTCCCTTCCGGGATTCAGTGACACGTACCCGGGGTTACCAAAAATATAGTCCATGATCCACAAATCGAGAAAACACTCATCATGACACAACATTCTGGGCTATTAAATAGAGCTAAACTCTAAACTCGTATAACATTCTGGGCTTAGACTGAGGGCTAAACAGTAAATGGCATAACTGAAGTGAGTAAAACCAACCACGCCCACTTTTCCCCAGTTGAAAGGAGGTCCATAATAAAGGCTTGCATTAAAACCCATGGCAAGATAGGAAAAAAGTAAAACAAAAACAAACAAAACAAACAAATTACTCAAGCATGAAAATGTTTAGAGTTATAACACGAGCCTTGGAAATACCCCCCTAAAATAGGCCGAATACTTTTCTAACATTACATTTGTGTCTGATATAAGATAAAGTTTCTTGATACTGTGCTATGGAGAAAAAACATTTTTCCCGTTTCTTGCCATACAGATGAATATACGGCCACCAAACCTTAGGATCTTAAAAGAGCACAACCTAAGTTGAGGTCTGAACCGATAGCTCCGAGACACAGAGAGCATCGGGGCTGCGACGCTTTGGGGTTTACCCATAAAGTCAAAGTAACAAACAGATACGGAACGACACAGCCTCCTATGGGCAAAAGTGACAACGGTTTGTAGCTATAGGTTGCCATAAAAAGAAAATAAATCCCACTAGGGACGGGTAGGACTCCAGCGAAGCAAACCCGAAATACCCCGTCTACTTGGTACAGTAGCTGTAAGAATAAAAACTAGAGCCAACAACTAAAAATTCAGCGAGACACATACATTATAACCCGTCAAGGAAATAGCCTCGCTAAAACAACGAATTCGAAGTTCGGTGAACCCACTGAAACAACTCTGCGAGGCCGTGGAAAACAAACACGCCATCAGAACTGATTCGGCGCAGACTGGCGCAGAGACAAAACTCGTTTATATAAACAGCTAAATTCGTAGAGACAATGACAAACTAATTCGACGAGACAAACGTTCTACAACAACTATCTATAAACTCGGCGAGACAAACTGACAAAATAAACTGGACTCAGCCGGAGAGCGAGACAAACTCGCAAAAACAACTGATCTCGGTACGAAAAACTAGCAATAGCAACTAAACTCAGCGCAACAAACTCGCAATAACAACTGAGCTAGATGCGACAAACTCGCAATTAAAACTGAACCCGGCGCGATAAATTCGCAATAACAACTAAACTTGGCGCGACAATCTCCAATAACAACTGAACTCGGCGCGATAAAACTCGCAATAACAACTTCTGAACTAGGTGCGACAGACTCGCAATAACAACTGAATTAGACGCGACAAAACTCGCAATAACAACTGAACTCTGTGCAACAAACACGCAATAACAACTGAACTCGGTGCAACAAACACGCAATTAGAACTGAACTCGGCGCAACAAACTCGCAATAATATAAACTAATTGCGATTTTGAGACGGCAATACCACATTATATTGGCGGCTAGTTGGGAGAAAATATATTCCGTATTGGGCTACGGAATATATTTTCTCCCAACTAGCCGCCAATATAATGTGGTATTGCCGTCTCAAAATCGCAATTAGTTTTGTATCGCGATCCAACCATTATTAAGGATAGATAAACCCGAAAACAAATTAATTCGTGCCTGATTGAAATTTCAATTCTTACCACCTGCGAAACGTATCCATGGAAACAATTTCTCGCGTAATCAATTTTTGTCGCGGGTTATTTGAAATTCCCCGCAATTTCGTTTTATTTATTGTCTAAAATGAGTTATTTGAACTAGAAAAAGTGTGGAAATTTGGTGTAAATGGAGTCCTTGAAGTCCAAAAAGTACCAAGTGATGATGAATTGGGTGAGATGTCAAATTTTGATCTTTATGGCGCTTTTTTAAGAGAAGCGGGACTGTTTGAGAACATCGATGCAGAAACTGAAACAACAGAGTTCGTCGAGTCCAGCAAAAACAGTGAGCTGAACACGCAAATGAGCCGAGTAAGAGAAAAAGAAGCATCGTTATCCTAGAAGAAGACAAAATTGAAGAATTTCAGAAAAACCAGGTCGCTAAAAACACTGTGAAAGGAACCGAGTGTGCCGTACGCCGTCTTGAAGCGTGGTATAACGAACGATACGGTAAAAAGCTGGTATTAACTAACATCAACAAAGCGAATGCAGCGGAGCCATTGAAATATTTTTTTTTCTGGAAAATACGAGATACGAGAAAAGAGAGCCTCAATAATACGAACCGTCAACCCTGACCACTTATCGAAATGGTTTAAGAAGATGTTTCCTCGAGCGAAAGGACGGCGAGTCATTCGATATCGGAGACGATGAAGATTTGAGAAGAAGCTTGCGTCAAAACGCAAACAACTAAAGGCAGAAGGGAAAGGAAAACGTCCCAACAGAGCTGACCCGTTGGACGAAAATCAAATAGAAAAGCTGTGGACGAGTGGTGCTGTTGGGTTAAAGACACCCCGCCAGTTATTACATCTCGTGTGGTGGAACTACACCAGAATGCTGGGAATGAGAGGTCGTCAAGAACAACTGAAACTGCAAAGTTCAAGATTTCAAAGACCGAGGAAGCTACTTTGAGTACACAGAGCGCTCTACGAAAACGAGAACCGGGGAAACAGACGACCCAAAAGCAAGACGCAAGTACAACAACAAAATATTTAAACGAGATGGAAGTGAGGGAGATCCTTACCTCGCGTTGAAGACGTATCTCAGCCACAGACCCGAAGGAATCGACGAATTTTATTTGCAGACCATTGATAGCCCGAAAGAAAATATCTGGTACAAGAGGCTTCCTTTGAAGAGAGACGGCCTTGCTAACATCATGAAACGAATGGCTGACACGGCAGAAATTCAGAACGAAGGCAAGTTCACCAACACGTCGGGTCGTAAAACAGCCATTCAAAGCCTTCGAGGTCATTTCGATCCCTGGCAATCTCGGAGCTCACTGGCCACGCTAACCCCGGTTCCATCCAGTCCTACAGCCATAATTCAATACAAACACAGAGGGAGATGTTTGACAGATTAGCAGAACCAGGAAGGTCCTCAACAAATGTTTACAACAGTACGGCCACTACCGTAAATGCCTCCAGTGCTGATCACCGGCAGTTCTACTCGAAATCTGTTCAATTCTACAACCTTGAACTCGTGCCAGATTAATATTAATTTCCCAAATGGCAAGTGACTTTGCATGTTGTGACAGTGTTTACAGTTGTAAACGGTCAAATAAACGAAGAACCAGTTCTGTTTCTGTGAGATTTCAGCTTTAAAAGAAATTAAGCTCATCGAATTTGCGATCGAAACGCGGGATTCTAAAGTTTTGAAAATTTAATCAACGCGGACGCTTTTTATATTCTGATTTTGTAGAATCATAGATTTTGTTAAAAGTATTATATAAACTTATCATTTGTACATTTTCCACTGATGTAAAGAGGTTAAGATGTCCGTGGAAATCAGAGAACTGTAGTCCATTTTCAATAAATACGTTGAACAAAACTCAAACTGAACTCTTTGAAAAACTATTTGAATGAATTTCAACGATGCGTACGTGAGGAACCCAATTCAGTGCCGCGATGTCAATTTGAACTTTGTAACCAATCACAGACCAGAAAAGTGAGACGGTAATACCACGTTATATTGACGCCTCGCGCGCTATTAAGCAAACCTATAAGCGGATCGCGATACCAACTGAACTAGGTGCGACAACCTCGTAATAACAACTAGCTGAACTCGGCGAGACAAAACTCGCAATAAATAACACTAAACTCGGCGAGACAAAATTTGCATTAACAACTAAACTCGGCGAGACAAAACTCGCAATAAATAACACTAAACTCGGCGAGACAAAATTTGCATTAACAACTAAACTCGGCGCGACAAAACTCGCAATAACAACTAAACTCACGGTGAGGGTAAAAGGGGGAATGAGTTTGCGGAATGGCATGTGGCATGACTTGCGGAATGGCATAATTATGCGGAATATAACATATGCAGAATAACTTAAAGAAATAAATTAACTGCAAATAACCGCTTTACGTAATGCTGCGGGCTCAAACATACGATCTTGTCACGTTTTCAATCAAAGATGGCGGCTGTTTGGTGACAAGAAGCGTATTGATTAACCCATTTACAACGCCGCTTTTGTGTTCGTCGTAGCCATATTTTTCGGTCAACACAAAGACAAATTATCCTTTAAGTGATATTCTGTATTCTGGAGGTAAATTATTTTAGTTATCAGGTTGTATTTTCATGAAGAAGAAGTGTTCTGTGTCGATTCTGTGCAAGAAATGAAAGTTCACGAATTATAAAATTATTTGAGTGATAAGCATACAATCCACGACAGATCCAGATGAACAGATCGATGGGTATTTTGCCAGTTATATGAGTGCTATGATTTCTTGGAAAACAGCAGCTGCTGCTGCTCTCAGAAGATATCAATAAAATTGGATTTGAAGATAGACTGTGTGACACAAACTTCAAGTTGCACAACATTTCTGCCCACACGTGACACTTCACAAAAATAACCCAACTTTGAGCACTAAAATCGCCAAGAAGATAAGTCGCGTTTAGAGGCATTTTCTGTCTCTTGGATTCATGCACATTCGAAGAGCAACTTTCCGACATTTTCGGCAAATTCCGCCACGCAGTTTCATATACAAACGCCATTTCCTGTATAAACTTTGCAGCAATCAAAGAAATAAAACTCACATAAGTGATAGATTTCTTCATAAAAATACAACCTTATAACTAAAATAATTTACCTCCAGAATACAGAATATCACTTAAAGGATAATTTGTCTTTGTGTTGACCGAAAAATATGGCTACGACGAACACAAAAGCGGCGTTGTAAATGGGTTAATCAATACGCTTCTTGTCACCAAACAGCCGCCATCTTTGATTGAAAACGTGACAAGATCGTATGTTTGAGCCCGCAGCATTAGCTAAAGCGGTTATTTGCAGTTAATTTATTTATTTAAGTTATTCTGCCTACATCATATTCCGCATAATTATGCCATTCCGCAAGTCATGCCACATGCCATTCCGCAAACTCATTCCGCCTTTTACCTTTTACCCTCACCGCTAAACTCAGCACGACAAAACTCGCAATATTAAACAACTAAACTCGGCGAGACAAAACTCGCAATAACAACCGTGAAACTCGACGCGACAAAACTCGCAATAACAACTGAACTCGGCGAGACAAAACTCGCACCTGAATAAACACTTAACTCGGCACGACAAAACTCGCAATAACAACTAAACTCGGCGAGACAAAACTCGCAATAAACAACTAGTAAACTCGGCGCGACAAAACTCGCAATAACACTAAACTCGGCGAGACAAAACTCGCAATAACAACCGTGAAACTCGGCGAGACGGCACAACTCGCAATAACAACTAGTAAACTCGGCACGACAAAACTCGCAATGACAACTAAACTCGGCGAGACAAAACTCGCAATAAAATAACTCGGAGAACTGACGGCGTGACAAGCACGCAATAACAACTAAATTCAGCGAGACAAACACGCAATATAAACAACTGAACTACGCGTAACAAACACAAAATAAGAACTGTACTCGGCGTGAGAAACACGCAATAATTCAACTAAACTTGACGAGACAACTCGCAATAACAACTATTAAATACTCGGGCGAGACAAACCCGCAATATAAACAGCTCAGTGAACTCATTAAACTCGGCGAGACAAACTCGCAATAACAGCACAGTGAACTCGGCGAGACAAGCTCTGCCATTCAACAACTAAATTCGGCGAGACAAACTCGCAGGTACCAACTAAAACGCGGCGAAACAACTCGCAATTAAAAAAACTGAACTCGGCGAGACAAAACTCAGCCATTCAACAACTAAACTCGGCGAGCCAAACTCGCAGGTACCAACTAAAATTCGGCGAGACAAACTCGCAATAACAGCTCAGTCAACTCGGCGAGACAAGCTCTGCCATTCAACAACTAAATTCGGCGAGACAAACTCGCAGGTACCAACTAAAACTCGGCGAGAAAAACTCGCAATAACAGCTCAGTGAACTCGGCGAGACAAGCTCTGCCATTCAACAACTATAAATTCGGTAAGACAACTGACTCGCGAGAAAACAACACGCGGCGAGACAACTCGCAATTAAAACAACTGAATTTGGCGAGACAAAACTCAGCCATTCAACAACTAAACTCGGCGAGCCAAACTCGCAGGTACCAACTAAAACTCGGCGAGACAAACTCGCAATAAACAGCTCAGTGAACTCGGCGAGACAAGCTCTCCCATTCAACAACTAAATTTGCCGTGACAAACTCGCAGGTACCAACTAAAACTCGGCGAGACAACCTCACAATGACAGCTCACTGAGTGAACTCGGCGAGACAAGCTCGACCATTCAACAACTAAACTCGGCGAGACAACTGACTCGCGAGAAACAAAACTCGGCGAGACAACTCGCAATTAAAGAACTGAACTCGGCGAGACAAAAACTCAGCCATTCAACAACTAAACTTGGCGAGCCAAACTCGCAGGTACCAACTAAAACTCGGCGAGACAAACTCGCAATAACAGCTCAGTGAACTCGGCGAGACAAGCTCTGCCATTCAACAACTAAATCCGGCGAGACAAACTCGCAGGTACCGAGTAAAACTCGGCGAGACAAACTCGCAATAACAGCTCAGTGAACTCGGCGAGACAAGCTCTGCCATTCAACAACTAAATTCGGTTAAGACAACTGACTCGCGAGAAACAAAACGCGGCGAGACAACTCGCAATTAAACAACTGAATTTGGCGAGACAAAACTCAGCCATTCAACAACTAAACTCGGCGAGCCAAACTCGCAGGTACCAACTAAAACTCGGCGAGACAAACTCGCAATAAACAGTTCAGTCAACTCGGCGAGACAAGCTCTGCGATTAAACAACTGAATTCGGCGAGACAAACTCGCAGGTACCAACTAAAACTCGGCGAGACAACCTCGCAATAACAGCTCAGTGAACTTGGCGGGACAAGCTCAACCATTCAACAACTAAACTCGGCGAGACAACTGACTCGCGAGAAACAAAACTCGGCGAGGCAAAACTCGTAAAAGCAATAATACGGACAAAACAAGACAGTGGAATTTTGAACAAACTAGTTACCCGCTAGAGACAACCTGTTCTTGATCTGACGGAAGAAGGACGGCCTGCGCTCGACCGCAGAATGGATTCTCGAAAGTCAAAGCATTGCCACTGTGCCGGAGCAGGTTGGTCTCCTTTAGCAGCTTGAACAGGAGCAGTTGGGACGGCAATAACGTAATAAGTAAAGCATTATCAATGGTAACGGTAACTTGCACTGTCATGAAACTTGGTAGAGAGGGCAGCGATGAATTTCGGCAGAAACAAACGTAGCAAAGTGACGGTCGTCCTGTCGAAAAGACTGAGCGAGTTATGGCGTGAGGTGTGGACTTAAATACTGAACACGGGATATAAGGTTACGTAACACATCCCAACGGACCACATATACTGCACGTCGAATATATCTAATCAGGAATATAGAGGCGTTATATGCGGGTTCCCCAGAGAGAATATGTAAATATTTCACGCTTGTCTATCGACCGTTTTGCGCGTTGTATATGCCACTGTTTGGTTTTATTCAGGCAAGACCATGTTTTCGATCCTCCAAATGGATCTCATCAGTTGCCGTTACTTTGAGTCGCTAATGCAACTCGTACATGTGAGAGAATGTTAGACAATTTCTGCGGCTCGAATTTGTGTTTCGCAACACAGTTTCTGCAGATGTACCTGTTGTTTTCGATCGCTCGCAAATATATCTTCAGACTCTCGATTTCGGCGATTACCTCGAATTGTTCCATTCCTTTGCGAGAGCTAAACTCTTTCGTTTTACAATATCATATAGGCACACAAAAATCCTGACGTACTGAGTACGTCTTAAAGTACATCATCACAACTTTTTTCACAGACAATTGAGACCAATAAGTCTCACAAGTACACTTTGCGGACCTATTTTTTTCTTTCCACAAATCCAGAGAGCATTTGATAGAGACATTTTTATTTTCACGTAAAAATTCAGTTGTTGTTGAATTTTGACTCAACTGAGCAGTTTAGCTCTTCAGCAACCGAGGTTTGATCATTATCACCAGTTATAGCTAGTTATTACTTCGTAAAAGCAAACTATGGTTCATTGTTTTAGATCGGGGTTTAAAAGTGGAACGCAAGAACGTGCATTAAGCACATAGTCGCTGAAGTTATTCATTCATAACTGCTTGTTCATTCCCGACATAACAACTCACTTAATCGTTCGATTAAATACGGTAATCGAACGAAATCGAACTCACACAAAAATTGTACATCGAACAAAATCGAACGTTTGGTTTTCGAACTCTTGGCGCCGTTTTCATCAGGGTACAGGACTGTAGGAATTTGTGCATAAAGCTGTTCACTCGTTATTCATTTGCTCTCCGTAGTTTCAGCTAATCAAACCAGTTATTTTGGGAAAACAAATTTGTATCCTTGTATTCTTGATCTTTGCAGCAGTTCATCAGACAGTGATGTGACGAGTTCAATGGAGGGGTTTACCCCATCTTTGTGGGCGACTGTATCAAGTGTCTACTTCCGTCTTTCACAAACACGAACGCAATGACATGGTATTGATATTCAAACCGTTAATCACGGTTCGGCTCATGTGGCCGGCCTTATGAACTTTATCCGTCTAAAAATCACACTCAAATGTACTTCTCGATACTTTATTAGTAATCAGATACTATGAGACGAACGATCACAATTCACAAAAACGTCCAACGGATTATACCGAAGATGTCGACATTTGTATATCAGAATAAATTAACAGAATAAATCCTTCAATTCGGGCCAACACTTTATTCTGGTAATTTATTCTGGTATTCAATGTTGACATTCTCGGTGTAATCCATTCAATGTTTTTGCAATTTTGGTCATTCGTCGTTTTGCTTGGACTAATTATTGATTACTGAAGTACATACGGGTCGTTTTTTTTTTAGACGGATAAAGTTGATAAGCCTGAACATGCGCCGAATGGTGAAACACTCCCTTTAAACTACACTAGTAAATTGTAATTGTTGGCTATTTATCGTCTCATATCCAACGCGGGCTCGTGGAAATAATTGTTAAATGTCTCGTTCTTCGAAGCACTCCGTCAAATGCAAATGATTGCGGAATTGGTCATGAAGTAGCCTGCGAGCAGGCTCTCGTACGCGCGATGAGCGCGGAGCGCGATCGTCATCCTAAGTATTGCGTGACGTTCGAGCGCGGAGTGCGAGGGCGTGGGCCGAAATGAGAGCCTGCACGTAAGGCCCGATTTCTCGAATGCCGCCCCTAGCGAGGTGTCAACTTGGTGACAACTCATTACGCTTCATTTGTGAAATAAACCAACCAATAGAATTGGAGGAAGATGTAAACAAACATTACACATGGATACAAGAAAAAGTATTTTCGGACCAGATATTTTCATAGACGGCGGGGTAAAAGCAATGCTCTCTTATTTGGGTTTTGCGCGAGCAGTGAAGGTACAAGATAGCCTGCATGCGCTGCATGGTAGCGCGGCAAGAAAACGGTAAACACAGCGAGCGATTGTTGTAAGTGCGGAGTCTTTGTTTCCGCAACGGCAGCCGTGATGCATGATGTGTTGGCCGGCGATGTGCGAGAGAGTTTGTCAGAGCGTGATTGTATAAATCCGTTTGTCACAAAATCAGGAACTTGGATGATGAAAAACTCAACTAGCTGTGATATAGCGAAGGTGGAAAATGGCAGTATTACTGAGCGAAACCAGAGCCAAATGCAAACTTCTGTCGGCGACATCAGATCAACAGGATCAAATTCTTTCCAGCAGGAAAGTGTCACGACAAACAGAGCGAGAGGACAAAATAATAATGCTTTTCCAATTACAAGAGCCGGAACCATCAAGAACTACGGCGAAGTAGGGTTTCCAAAGTATAGTTCATTTGAAAGTAAAGAGCTTCCCAAATTTTGTAAGCAAACGTCCGTGAATATAAAGCTTTTTAAATACGCGTTTTCAGTTATGTAAAATAAACATATGTGGAATGCACGATCACAGAACATAGACTATTTAAAAACATAGAATGCGAGTGGTGACCAGTGATTTTCTAGCCTGCGTTAAGTTCACGGCGCCCTCCGCGAGCGGCGAAGGCACAAGTAGACTTCAAGTTTAATACGAACCGGCGAAAGGTAAAGTTCTTAACTTGGCGTTGCTTCAGGGTTAACCCTACAGTGTTTGATTGCCTTCCTTCGAGCGAGGTAACCAGTCGGCATTAAAGCGAAAACGTCTCTCCCTTCAATAATACAATTGACTGCGCTTGGTTTCCCTGGTTTTTGTCACAATAATTGGATCTGTCATTTTGGACCAATCAGAATGCTGCGTTCGTGGACGAAAGTGCCCGCGCTTACTTCAAGTTATCGTTTATCGTACTTAAAGAGCATTCAAACAATCATAACCAAACTTTATAACTTTCCTAACAATTATCTGGGAACGTTTTGGTGTGTCAATATTTTCATCACGTGACTTGATGTTTCCATGGCAACCAAGTTTTGACAGGCCGTTTTAGCCAAATTTGGTATTTTCAGTTTAAATTTCCGTTTTCATGAGAGTTAAGCTTTTTACGAAGACTTCCTTCCAAAATCTTTGCAATTGTTGCATCCTTATATTGTTTTCGATGTTTTCAAATCAAATTTGGTGATTTTCTGACATTTCTGAACAATTGAAAAATCCAAGATGGCGGATCCAAGAAGGCGGACATTTTTAAAGTATGACGTTATTTTTACGTGATATGATATAACAATTGATTTGTGATTGTCTCTAAAATTAACATGTTTGAACGCTTTATACACCACATGAGTTTCATTTTTATAGCCCAAATACTTTTCGAGATACAGATCGTTTTACCCAAATTTGTTGTTTTTTTAGCTAAATTTTCAATTTTCATAAAATTGTTGCTTTTTACGAAGGAATCTTTCCAAATCTTTGTTGTTTTAGCATCTTTATATTTTTCTTGATTTTTTTCAAAACAAATTTGGAGATTTTCTGACATTTCTGAACAATTTAGAAATCCAAGATTTAGGATTCAAGATGGCGGATTTTTTAACGTATGACGTCATTATGGCGTGTATGACGTCATAATTGACACGTGACTGCTACTAAAATAAAGATTTCGGATGCTTTACACACCATGTAAGTTTCATTTTCATAGCGTCAATACTTTTTGAGATACATAGGGGGGGGGCACTATCTGCCCCCCCCCCCCCCCCCCAGGCTCAGGAACGAAAAAAGCCAGGCAGAATAGGGTTAACGTACTCATACGTACGTCATATAGGCACACAAAATCCTGACTTACAGTACATTATCACAACGTTTTTCACCAGGGGACAGAGCGGTGCCGGGCCACAGACCAACAGTGCGAATCCTGTGTCACTCAAGCCGTTGCTAAGAATGACGTCAACAAAACTTCATTGTTTTCTATGACCCGGGAAACTTTTTCAAGCTCGCAGCGCAGAGCTGTACGCGTGTAGCCTGCAAACACAGCGCGGGCGGATTTTTGGCATGAACAAGTGAAAAATCCGTCTGAAGCTGCATGTACAGGTCAGTCTACATGCCTACAGCAAGAGGATCCAGCGAGTCTTTCGGATACGGTCAGTAGTACTACTACTGGAACGGAAGCGCCGAAGTCGGATGAAAATGTTTATCGTAATAGACGAGGCGAAGCGAAATCAGGCAACGACGAAAAAAACACGTCTTCCTTTTCGAGCGAAAACACTCAAGGAAAAACCACATTTTGTTATCATGCATACTAATTTTAGGTGTGGAATTTCTTGCCTGAAAAGCTTTTTTATTATCAATAAGTTCCCGTGGGACAATCCTCTTAGCAACTAGTCGAGTGCTACTGCGCACGCTTGGTTGCCCGGCACCACTATGTCCGTAATTATGCAAAACCATTTATAAGAATTTTCTCCCGCCCCCCCCCCCCCCCCTGTTTTTCACAGACAATTGAGACCAGTAAGCCACACAAGTACGCTTTGCGGACCTATTAATATTCCTTATTGAGGGCGCACGAGTCTGACGAGTCATTAAGTATTACTGAGTGATGTCTGAATTCTTCCTCCACGGCATTAATATTTACTAGTAACGATCAGTAAGCTCAGTGAAATGAAAACAGGTTGATTCTACTTAATCTTTTCGTGCCTTTTGCGAACGTGGTCAACCGTGATTTATGTTATAATCAAATAAGCTGTCCAATTCTCTTTTTAAAAGTGACACTGCATCAAACGATTTGACACAGTTACCATAGCAGTAACTTCTAAACAATCAACATATCATTAAAAGGAATCATTAATTATTTGCGGTTTCGGACCACAAATCCACAGAGCATTTGATAGACATTTTTTATTTTCACGTAAAAAAATTGTTGTTGAATTTGACACAACTGAGCAGTTTAGCTCTTCAGCAACCGAGGTTTGATCATCATCACCATTTATAGCTACGTAGTTATTACTTTTAAAAGCAAACAATGGTTTCATTGTTTTTAGATCGGGGTTAAAAAGTGGAACGCAAGAACGTGCATAAAGCACATAGTCGCTGAAGTTGTTAATTCATTTGCTTGTTCATTCCCGACGTAACAACTCGCTTATTCGTTCGATTAAAATTCGGTCATCGAACGAAATCGAACACACACAAAAAAATGTACATCGAACAAAATCGAACGTTTGGTTTTCGAACTCTTGCTGTCGTTTTCATCAGGGTAGAGGACTGTAGGAATTTGTGCATAAAGCTGTTCACTCGTTATTCATTTGCTCTCCGTAGTTTCAGCTAATGAAACCAGTTATTTTGGAAAACAAATTTGTATCCTTGTATTCTTGATCTTTGCAGCTAGCTGCAGTTCATCAGACAGTGATGTGACGAGTTCAATGGAGGGGTTTACCCATCTTTGTGGGCGACTGTATCAAGTGTCTACTTCCGTCTTTCACAAATACGAACGCAATGACATGGTATTGATATTCAAACCGTTAATCACGGTTCGGCTCATGTGGCGGCTTATGAACTTTATCCGTCTAAAAATCACACTCAAATGTACTTCTCGATACTTTAGTACTCACATAATATGAGACGAATGATCAAAATTCACAAAAACTTCCAACGGATTATACCGAGAATGTCGACATTTATATACGAGAATAAATTACCAGAATAAATCCTTCGGGCGAACACCTTATTCTGGTAAATTTTTTATGGTATTCAATGTTGACATTATTGTGTAATCCGTTTGGGAATTTGGTCATTCGTCGTTTGCTTGGACTAATTATTGATTACTGAAGTATCGAGAAGTACAATGCGGGTGGGTTTTTTTAGACGGATAAAGTTGTTAAGCCTGAAACATGCGCCGAACCGTGAAACACTCCCTTGGAACTACACTAGTTTAGTTGTAATTGTAACTTGGCCGAAGCTTTACCTTATACTGGCCGTCGGCCATTGTTGTTGTATTAGTTTTGAATTCTGTTTCAGTCCCTATTTTTACTCCCGCTTGGTCGTGGATACGCGAGAGACAAAAATGGCTGCGCTCGTCAGATGGGGTAATTATTCAGATTGCGAATTGACGTAAGCGTCTGTAAATTAAATAGAGTCTCACCCATGTAGGAACAACTCTTCTCAAATTTGCTTACCTCGTTCAATTAACTTTGCAATGATCTTCTTTGAAAAGCCTTCGTCCTGCCTCTGGTTACTCCTTTTGGCAAGCGAGAAGAATGAAGAATGAGGACAAACGAGGACTGGTAACGAGGAACAAAAGTTTCATTCTTCTCCGTTCTACCTGACCTGCCAGTTGCCATGGGTCATCAGTTTGCGATTAATTGATATTTTTCATTAGACTGTTTGAAAAAAAAAAAATTATCCTGGATGAGAATAAAGAAAATCATTAACTGGAAGATATTGGCTTGTAAGATGATCAAGCAAATTCTCAGAAATGACATAGTAGCCTGCGTGGCAGACGCTTGCAGCTGAATTGAAGCGTGTACACATGCTAGTACGTTCTTAGTATTAATACGTCAAAATAATTTGAAATGCAATGCTACAATCGTGGACAAAACTAGTTGAGACATAAAGGGGATTTCATTCACTTTTTGCAAATCACGAGCGGGTAGAAACATTTTTGTCCCTCTCTCCCCCTGTTAAATGTTGTTTGCCAATTCATCCTGCAAACTACCTTGCTCTAATGCCTTTCATCGTTGTTATTACACCGTGTGAGGGCAGTTTCTTTGTAGATAGATCGATAGACTTGTATTTAACGTGGACAATACACTTAGCTATAGGTAAAAAACACAAGCTAATTTACAGGTAATGCCACGATTTAAAAAAATTGACACTTATCGTTATCACTTATCGTTGTAGCAAGAAATGGATTGATTGGAAACACGCAGCTTTTCATAGATTCGACACTGAAATAAAACAGATTTCGCATTTGAAGTCGAGAAGTTGGTAACCTGGAAGGTAGGTCGAGGATTTTTCCATCTTTAATCGGATTGTTGAAGCTTATAATTTAGACTGTGTTGTCAAAATTGACCACCTAATCCCATGCATCTGTGAGTCAAACTATAAAAGCGAAGCTGCATATGTTTAATTCTCACTCTCCGTTACTTTACAATGTCCACCGTACTGTTTATAATAACCTTAATACCTTGTACACCGTACGATATACAGAACATCACAAATACAGGTAGGCGATGACAATAAACCTAACTTAATTAACTTTGTTAACATTCAGGATATCTCTAATAAAAACGTTTGCAAAATAGCATTTTCCAATGTAAGACATAGTGTAACAAAGAAGGTTACAGAAATATATTTAAAAGAATTAAATGGAGTTGTTTCACGGTTCGGCGCATGTTCAGGCTTATATCAATGTTATCCGTTTCTCGATGCTTACGTTTCAAATCAGATGAAAACTCCCTCACCTTGGGCGAATTATATATTTTTAAGTATTGTTGTGTATTTATGAATCATTGGTTAGCAAGACTCTAAGTCAATTCCAGAGGGTGTGGACGGCAATGGAGGGTCAAATGCCCCGTATATGCCCAGCCTCCCCCCTTCCCTTTCCATCGGGCTTAAATTGATAGGTGAATAAATACCAGAGTCAAACCACAACTTTAATACAATAGCAATCAATAATTAATTCAAAGTTATTGTGTTTTGTTATGTCAGATGATGTATTATTGAGTTTGGGCTGACTGCTGCCCAATAGTTATCAGGGGCAGCCAACGGATCGTTTCGGTGGAATATCTGTTCGGAAGGCCTATAATCGCCTCAGATATTCGGTTAGGGAAATGTCATCTCAAACTTTCGTAATATGGGAAAATTAATGCCTTTTGTTTTCGGAGAGATAAAAATGTCGTTTTGGGTATCAAAAAATGTCAGCTAGGATTTTCGGAAAGGAAAATTCAGCTCGTAAATTCGGGGTAATAAGAGTTCAATCCCTAAAATTTTCTGATGTTTGAAAGTTCAGCTAACGTATCCGAAAAGAAACTTTTTTCTTAGCGATTAAAAATAAAGCCATTATACTGCACAAAAAGCACAATTATAACGTAAAAAACAACGTTCCGACACCTACATGAAACTTTTGTCGTTGGGTGCCCCTGAAAAAGAAGAGGCCGACCCTGGGTACCGTATAAGAGCTGTGGGTATGTGTTTCTATAGGCCAGGAAAATATCTGGTAAATTGGTCGGCGGTATAAATTGGCATCGTAGTCCGCAAAACCCGAAAGATGAGTGGTGCATTGAGATAAAAGAACAATAGCGCGTTAGAGCGGACCCTCAACAAGGATATTTCGCAGTTACTTGCTCCATTTCTGGACGAAAATGTTCACTTCAGACCCGACTAGGTGAGTATATAATTTATACACTCTTGCTTATAACAAAGCTGACAAAGCCTGAACTGTGTCTGACACTTTATGTAAACTGACGTTCTGTACAACGTTCATAAAAACTAAAAGACCTTCGTCGGTTGCAATGTGCATGCAAAAAACGCAACGGCTTAGATAAGCCGCAACGCCTTATCTCTGTTATCAGTGTTATTTGACTATTTGCGCGTGATACGCTAGCAAACAACTGAACGATCATTGCGCGACATCGAATTACGCGAGTGACTTGTAAACAGTTGTAAATTACGTACTGGGTCTCTCTCAGACTGTCTGCCTCTTGAAATATATGGGAATATATATATCAGATATATCTTGGCTTATTCTGAGTACTCACTTTATATTTTTTATGTTGTAATTTATCCAAAGCCTAGTTCTACAAGATGCTGCTTGGAGTCGCGGGGACAATGGACGGCCAGCTAGGGCACACAAGGTGGTCATCCGATTAGTTGTAAGATACAACAAATTGACGTATCTTCGAGAAACATTCAAGTATTACGGAATTGTGATAGTAGCCGAGAAGTGAGCATATTGGTTCTGACTTTATCGTTGTAAAGTTACGTGTGTTGTCCTGAACTGTTCTGACAGGAAAAAAAGGACGAAATGTGTTATTTCTGAAGAAATTTACCGATCGATTTTCGACATTTGCGATGAGAATAAAAATAGCTTTTCCTTGATTGGTTTGTCAATGTTGAAACTGTTTTGATGACTCTTCAGTTAGGCTGAGAATCAGGCTCCTGAAGAAAATTTGCGAGCGAAGCGAGCCGAGTCGCTGCAGAACCGTCGCTTTCGTTCTGCATCGACTCGCTCGCTTCGCTCGCAAATTTTCTTCAGTGGACTCCCATATGAAAGTGACGGGATGCTCCTGCCTCGTCCCCAGTCGCTCGCTTCGCGCTCTAGGGCTCGTCTAGAAAAGCCTGTGGAGGAGGTAGAACAAACACTGAAAAATATGTAATCTTGCCTTAAAGTAAGCGTTTTGGTTGAACAGCTGCAAAGTTATGGCTAACATCCTCACAAGCCTCATTTTCATGCTTATGCAAAAAATTGAAGTGCCTAAAATGTCAACCTCGTTCCCAGGGTCTCTCTTCTTCCCGCCCAGCGGGAAGGACTAATTTTAACATGATCTTCGTTGTTATTGATAGGCATTTTCAATTTTTGCCACAAACATGAAAACGAGGCTAGGTTTTGATTTCCCATACAAATGTCTAAGTTGTGGACGCATTTAACTTCTGAGGGGGGGGGGGGGGGGGAGGGGGGTGATTTGTATGGGCGCGAATTTTTTTTCAAACCCTTTCATGCGTAAGAACCTTTTTTGTCGGGGCATGTGTGCATGATATTTTTTTTTTTCTGAAGTTGCAATGTGCACCATTTTTTTTTGTACAAGTGTGCTTGAAGTTTTTAATCAAATCACGCCCCACCCTCAGAAGTTAAATGGTATACCCCTAATTCTGAAAGAGACATAACTTTGCAGCCGTTAAACCAAAAATATCCAAACTTCCCACGATCACGATAACATATTTTGCAGTGCTTGTTATTTTCGTTTTTAAATGTAATAGCATCAACTTCTTTGAAAACCTTGCCAGACACAAAATTGCTGGCCGGACATTTATGAATATGGTGTGATAGCGCGGAATTCAGTCACAATTCTTTGGACAAGTAGCCCAAGAACTGAAATACACAGTAATAGCGTTCTCGTTACGTCACCTATTGTTATGAATGTGCCAACCAGAGAACTATTGGCTGTTGAAACAACTTATTCATAAATGGAGGCCGATTAATTATTCTTTTATATTAAGCTAATCAGCCCCCTAGCCTCGTTAGTATGTGCAAATTCAAATAATTTTACTATCAAATGAGGCTAGGGAGGCTGATTAGCATGAATATAAAAGAATAATTAATTCCGATAAGCAATTTCTCAACATTATTCCTGATTCCAGCAGAGGAAAAATGTTGGAAAATATACTAAATATTAAATAAATAAATGAACGAACGAACGAACGAATTTTTATTATTATTTCTCAAAACGTAATACAAATATTAATACTATATTTAATCGGACGTCATTGCAAGGCGGACACAATTCAATCGACCTCTCTAGGCGGACGTGGCTGGCTGGTCCCGGCCGAATTTCTGAACTTGTTTTCAGTTGTTTGTCTTTAACTAAACTCTCTTCATGGCGCACACCTCTCTAGCGGACACTAGAAGTGCACTTTTACTGTTCACTTTGCATGAATACTGAACTGAAAATATGCAATTGTAACTTGCCTAAAAATATCTCGTTCCAGTCTGACATCACGGGTTTCTGTAGTGTCAAGTCACTTAACTCTTAACTGTTATAAGGCGGACACCCCTCTAAGGCGGACAGCTAGAGCTGGTCCCGAGGTTTCCAGCTTTAGAGAGGTGACTGTAACCAGTGCAACTACAACCTTCCACTTTGTTTCCAATAAGACAGGCGTCCTGAGGCGTCAAGGAAGGGTCATTAAGAAGAGCTTGAGATAAGATAGATGACTCGCCCCATGTGCACTTATTTCGGCACTTCGGTCAAACAGTTAACCTGCGAGGTCAGACATGTTTTCGCCTGTGTGTTTCACATGTTTGATTACCCAACAAATCAGAAATGGTTATGGCCTATGGGGGCTTATATTTGGGGAGGCATTGATATTATCGGACAAACGAACATCCACCTCGCTCCGAAGAAGCAGCGGATACGTGAGGTTGCGATTTCTGGTCCCCCAATCTGGCCTGCAACAATTCGAAAATATATGCAATTACTCCCTACTAGACTGATGTGTTTCTGGTTAATTCTAAAAAATGTTTAAAAATAGTGTTACGTTATTTTTAATTGATAAAAAGAATACTGGGACCCCGCCTTGTGTCGGTAAATGTAGAAAAAGGGGAGTTTCGGGCTGGATTAACTGTGGAAGCTTCGATGGCCGGCGACTTAAAACCCATTCTGAAGCATGAAGCGGACCGTAGGATTGCTTTCTTCTCAGTCCCCTTGAATTGCGCATTTCAGTAAACCCATCTAGACTCATCTATACTCCTGGGTAAAGTGTATTTCCCCAAGACCCCAGAATTCAGCACGCTAGGTCACCGCGCTACGAAACTTGTTGCGACCAAACTCGATATATTAATTACGACCACTGACCTTCGTTACTACGACCGACTTTTTGGAACGACAGAAAACAAAAGTTGAAAAAAGTCCCTCAAACAGGTCAACATTTTATACGTTCATGATATATTATAAAAAAGGGATATACAGTCAACTCTCCAGTACTCTCTCTAAGACAGATTCATGTCCGAAAGACGGTCTGCTGTTAGGAAGAGTGCAGCCATGAGTTAATAGAAACTATATTCTTACTGGGATTCATTATTATGAAGTTGACAAGGACACCCAGTCATTTTGCGAACGATTAAGTAGGAACATTCTGAATGAATTGTTAAAAAGAAGTTAACAAATATTAGGGGCACCCAACGGATCGTTTCGGTAGAATATCTGTTGCGGGAGGCCTTTAATCACCTCAGATATTCACGGTTAGGGAAATGTCATCTCAAACTTTCTAAATATGGGAAAATTAATGGCCTTTTTGTTTGTCGGAGAGCATGGGAAAAATGTCGTTTTTGGGTACAAAAACGGGTCAGCTAGGATTTTTCTGAAAGGAAATAGCAACTCACAAATTCGGGGTAATAACCTTTCAATCCCTAAAATTTTCTGAAGTTTGAAAGTTCAGCTGAATCTTGTATCCGAAAAGATACATTTTTTCTTAGCATCTTAAAAAAATAAACCATTAACTGCACAAAAAAGCACAATTATACCGTAAAAACGACTTTTTCCGACACCTACCAGGAAAATGTTGTCGTTGGGTGACCTGAAATATGATAAGCTGGTAGTTTTTAAGACGAACACGAAGCTCTTTGTTGTCAGTTGTGGCAGATCCCAACCTCCGGGGCAGCAACTGACCCAGTACCTTGAAGTACGACAGTTAAAATCCAATCTATAGTTATGTTACCATACTGGCCTGAAAATAGAAATACTACAAAAGGTTAATTAGGCGTATTAGTTTGATTATTTTCTCTTGTTTGATTATTATTTCTGACTAGTTTCGTTTAACGACAAGAGTTACAAACAGCTTGATACCGTACTGACTCCATGGGCGTGGTTAATTAGTATTTCATATTGAATGTGTCTGAATGTGAGGTATTGTATTATCACTGGGTGCCAACAATGAGCATTTCTGAGCTAAGCTAAACTAATATATGACTTATTCTGCGTAGCGGCTGCTTGTATACAGAAAAATATAAAAAAAACTGTAAACCTAATTGAGCTCGCATTTTCGTTTCACTCAAGGATACACGAGCTAAAATATTTCGGATAATAATTACGGACAGCTAACGTTTTTCTAATTGTTAACGGTATAGGCGTTATCCGTTTTCTAGACGCCTAAATTTTTCGGCTTCACAAAAACTACAGCACCTTTTACTTTTCGGGGGAAATCTCATAGCTCATCTATGATTTTCGGAAAAGTTACAGTTACCCTAAAAGTTTCGTTGGAAGAAAAAGTTGCAGCTGGCCAATATCGGAAAGTACTGCCCTACTACCTAAAACTTTCGGCGGGCATGAAGAATAAGCTAAAGAATCCGAAAAGATAAAATTGTTTTAAGCGAATACAAAACAGCTTATACGGCCTTAAAACGTTGTAAAGGAGATGCAGAAAACGACGAATTAAAAGCTATTTCGCGAAATGTCCTCGTTGGGTGCCCCTGAGT
>MU826007.1:0-31264 GCA_029204205.1 Desmophyllum pertusum | reverse complement strand
GACTTGGTAGTTACTGGTAGTCATTGGTGGTCTCGGTAGTCACTTGGTAGTCATTTGGTGGTCTCGGTAGTCAGTTGTAGTCATTTTGTTGTCTCGGTAGTCACTTGGTAGTCACTTAGTGGTCTCGGTAGTCACTTGGTAGTCACTTGGTAGTCATTTGGTGGTCTCGGTAGTCACTTGGTAGTCATATTGGTAGTTGGGGTAGTCACTTGGTAGTCATTTGGTGGACTCGGTAGTCACTTGGTAGTCATTTGGAGGTCTCGGTAGTCACTTGGTAGTCATTTTGTGGTCGCGGTAGTCACTTGGTAGCCATTTGGTGGTCGCGGTAGTCACATCGGTAAACACTTGGTAGTCGTTTGGTGGTCGCGCTAGTCACTTGGTAGTCATTTGGTGGTCTCGATAGTCACTTGGTAGTCATTTGGAGGTCTCGGTAGTCACTTGGTAGTCATTTGGTGGTCTCGGTAGTCACTTGGTAGTCATTTGGTGGTCTCGGTAGTCACTTGGTAGTCATTGGTGTCGGGGTAGTCACTCGGTAGTCACTTGGTAGTCATTTGGTGGTCGCGGTAGTCACTTGGTGACTACCCCGACCAGCAAATGACTACCAAGTGACTACCGAGACAACCAAATGACTACCAAGTGACTAACGAGACCAACAAATGACTACCAAGTGACTACACCGACCACCAAATGACTTCCAAGTACTACCGAGACCACCAAATGACTACCAAGTGACTACCGCGACCTCACCAAATGAGTACCAAGTGTCTACCGAGACCACAAAATGACTACAAAGTGACTACCGAGCGACTACCCCGACCAACAAATGACTACCAAGTGACTAGCGAGTGACTACCCGACCACCAAATGACTACCAAATGACAATCTAGACAACCAAATGGCTACCGAGTCGCTACCGACGACCACCAAATGACTACCAAGTGACTACCGAGTGACTACCCCGACCACCAAAATGACTACCAAGTGACGATCGAGACCACCAAATGGCTACCGAGTGACTACCGCGACCACCGAATGACTACTAAGTGACTACCGAGTGACTACCCCGACCACCAAATGTCTACCAAGTGACTACCGAGAGCACCAAATGACTACCAAGTGACTACCGAGACCAACAAATGACTACCAAGTGACTACCCCGACCACCAAATGACTTCCAAGTGACTAACGAGACCACCAAATGACTACCAAGTGACTACCGCGACCTCTAAATGGCTACCAAGTGTCTACCGAGACCCCAAATGACTACCAAGTGACTACCGAGTGACTACCCCGACCAAACAAATGACTACCAAGTGACTACCGAGTGACTACCCGACCACCAAATGACTACCAAATGGCTACCGAGTGACTACCGCGACCACCAAATGACTACCAGGTGACTACCGCGACCACCAAATCACTTCCAAGTGACTAACCGAGACCACCAAATGACTACCAAGTGACTACCGATTGACTACTCGACCACCAAATGACTACCAAGTGACTATCGAAACCACCAAATGACTACCGAGTGACTACCGCGACCACCAAATGACTACCAACTGACTACCGAGTGACTACCCTGACAACCAAATGACTACCAAGTGACTACCCCGAATACCAAATGACTACCAACTGACTACCGAGACCACCAAATGACTACCGAGTGAATACAGAGACCACCAAATGACTACCAAGTGACTACCAAGTGACTGCCGAGACCACCAAATGACTACCAAGTGACTACCAGACCACCAAATGACTTCCAAGTGACTACCGAGACCACCAAATGACTACCAAGTGACTACCGCGACCTCTAAATGGCTACCAAGTGTCTACCGAGACCCCCAAATGACTACCAAGTGACTACCGAGTGACTTACCCCGACCAACAAATGACTACCAAGTGACTACCGAGTGACTACCCCGACCACCAAATGACTACCAAATGGCTACCGAGTGACTACCGCGACCACCAAATGACTACAAGGTGAACTACCGCGACCACCAAATCACTCCCAAGTGACTACCGAGACCACCAAATGACTACCAAGTGACTACCGATTGACTACCTCGACACCAAGTGACTATCGAAACCACCAAATGACTACCGAGTGACTACCGCGACCACCAAATGACTACCAATGACTACCGAGTGACTACCCCGACAACCAAATGACTACCAAGTGACTACCCGACTACCAAATGACTACCAAGTGACTACCGAGACCACCAAATGACTACCGAGTGAATACAGAGACCACCAAATGACTACCAAGTGACTACCAAGTGACTGCCGAGACCACCAAATGACTACCAAGTGACCACCAAGTGACTACCGAGACAATCAAATGACTACCAAGTGACTACCGAGACCACCAAATGACTACCGAGACCACCAAATGACTACCAAGTAACTAACCGAGACCAACAAATGACTACCAAGTGACTACAGCGACCACCAAATGACTTCCAAGTACTACCGAGACCACCAAATGACTACCAAGTGACTACCGAGCGACTACCCCGACCAACAAATGACTACCAAGTGACTACCGAGTGACTACCCCGACCACCAAACTGGACTACCAAGTGACAATCGAGACCACCAAATGGCTTTCCGAGTGACTACCGCGACCACCAAAATGACTACCAAGTGACTACCGAGTGACTACACCCGACCACCAAATGACTACCAAGTGACTATCGAGGACCACCAAATGGCTACCGAGTGACTACAGCGACCACCACTGGACTACCAAATGACTACCAAGTGACTACCGAGGACCAACAAATGACTAGCAAGTGACTACCGCCACCACCGAATGACTACCGAGTTGACTACCCAAGACCACCAATGTCTACCAAAATGACTACCGAGAGCACCAAATGACTACCAAGTGAATACCGAGACCAAACAAATGGACTACCAAGTGACTACCCCGACCACCAAATGACTTCCAAGTGACTCAACGAGACCACCAAATGACTACCAAGTGACTACCGCGACCTCTAAAATGGCTACCAAGTGTCTACCGAGACCCCGAAATGACTACCAAGTGACTACCGAGTGACTACTCCGACCAACAAATGACTACCAAGTGACTACCGAAGTGACTACCCCGACCACCAAATGACTACCAAGTGACAATCGCAGAACCACCAAATGGCTACCGAGTGACTACCGCGACCACCCAAATGACTACCAAAGTGACTACCGAGTGACTACCCCGACCACCAAATGACTACCAAGTGACTATCGAGACCACCAAATGGCTACCGAGTGCACTACCGCGACCACCAAATGACTACCAAATGACTACCAAGTTGACTACCGAGACCAACAAATGACTAGCAAGTGACTACCGCCACCACCGAATGACTACCAAGTGGACCTACCGAGTGACTACCGAGACCACCAAATGTCTACCAAGTGACTACCGAGAGCACCAATGACTACCCAAGTGACTACCGAGACCAACAAATGAATACCAAGTGACTTACCCCGACCACCAAATGACTTCCAAGTGACTACCGAGACCACCAAATGACTACCAAGTGGACTACCGCGACCTCTAAATGGCTACCAAGTGTCTACCGAGGACCCCCAAATGACTACCAAGTGACTACCGAGTGACTACCCCGACCAACAAATGACTACCAAGTGACTGCGAGTGACTACCCCGACCACCAAATGACTACCAAGTGACTATCGAGACCACCAAATGGCTTACCGAGTGACTACCGCGACCACCAAATGACTACAGGGGACTACCGCGACCACCAAATCACTCCCAAGTGACTACCGAGACCACCAAATGACTACCAAGTGACTACCGATTGACTACCTCGACCACCAAATGACTACCAAGTGACTATCGAGAACCACCAAATGACTACCGAGTGACTACCGCGACCACCAAATGACTACCAAGTGACTACCGAGTGGACTACCCGATAACCAAATGACTACCAAGTGACTACCCCCGACTACCAAATGACTACCAACTGACTACCGAGACCACCAAATGACTACCGAGTGACTACAGAGACCACCAAATGACTACCAAGTGACTACCAAGTGACTGCCGAGACCACCAAATGACTACCAAGTGACCACCAAGTGACTACCGAGACCACCAAATGACTACCAAGTGACTACCAAGTGAATACCGAGACCACCAAATGACTACCAAAGTGACTCCCGAGACCACGAAAATGACTACCAAGTGACTACCGCCACCACCAAATGACTAGCAAGTGACTACCGAGTGACTACCGCGACCACCAAATGACTACCAAATGACTAATGAGTGACTACCCCCGACCACCAAATGACTACCAAGTGACTACCCCGACTACCAAAATGACTGCCAAGTGACTACCGAGACCACCGAATGGCTACCGAGTGACTACAGAGACCACCAAATGACTACCAAATGACAAACCAAGTGACTACCGAGACCAATAAATGACTACAAAGTGACTACCGCCACCACTTAATGACTACCAAGTGACTACCGAGTGACTACCCCGACCACCAAATGTCTACCAAAGTGACTACCGAGACCATCCAATGACTAGCAAGTGACTACCGCCACCACCAAATGACTACCAAAGTGACTACTGCCACCACCAAATGACTACCAAGTGACTACCGAGACCACCAAATGACTACCAAGTGACTACCGAGACCACCAAATGACTACCGAGTGACTACCGAGACCACCAAGTGACTACCGAGAACACCAAATGACTACCAAGTGACTACACCGACCAGGCAAAATGAACTTCCAAGTGACTACCGAGACCACCAAATGACTACCAAGTGACTACCGAGTGACTACCCCGACCACCAAATGACTACCAAGTGACTACCCCGACTACCAAATGACTGCCAAGTGACTACCGAGACCACCAAATGACTAAAAAGTGACTACAGAGACCACCAAATGAATACCAAGTGACTACCGAGACCACGAAATGACAACCAAGTGACTACCGAGACCACGAAATGACTACCAAGTGACTACCAGCCACACCAAATGACTACCAAGTGACTACCGAGTGACTACCGCGACCACCAAATGACTACCAAGTGACTAATGAGTGACTACCCTGACCACCAAATGACTACCAAGTGACTACCCCCGACTACCAAATGACAGCAAGTGACTACCGAGACCACCGAATGGCTACCGAGTGACTACAGAGACCACCAAATGACTACCAAGTGACTACCAAGTGACTGCCGAGACCACCAAATGACTACCGAAGTGACCACCGTGACTACCAAATGACTACCAAGTGACTACCAAGTGACCATCATGACTACCAGTTAATGACCACCAAGTGACCACCATGACTACCAAATGACTACCAAGTGACCACCGCGACTACAAATGACTACCGATTGACCACCGTGACTACCAAATGACTACCAAGTGATCACCATGACTACCAAGTGACCACCGCGACTACCAAGTGACCAACCGCGACTACCAAATGACTACCAAGTGACCACCGCGACTACCAAATGACTACCAAGTGACCACCGCGACTACCAAATGACTACCGAGTGACCACCGTGACTACCAAATGACTACCAAGTGACTACCAAGTGACCACCATGACTACCAAATGACCACCGCGACTACCAAATGACTACCGAGTGACCACCGTGACTACCAAATGAACCACCAAGTGACTACCAAATGACTACCAAGTGACTACCAAGTGACCACCATGACTACCAGTTAATGACCACCAAGTGACCACCATGACTACCAAATGACTACCAAGTGACCACCGCGACTACCAAATGACTACCGAGTGACCACCGTGACTACCAAATGACTACCAAGTGACGACCAAGTGACCACCATGACTACCAAATGACTACCAAGTGACCACCGCGACTACCAAATGACTACCGAGTGACCACCGTGACTACCAAATGACCACCAAGTGACTACCAAATGACTACCAAGTGACTACCAAGTGACCACCATGACTACCAGTTAATGACCACCAAGTGACCACCATGACTACCAAATGACTACCAAGTGACCACCGCGACTATCAAATGACAACCGAGTGCCCATCGTGACTACCAAATGACTACCAAGTGACCACCACGACTACCAAGTGACTACCGCGACTACCAAATGACCACCAAGTGACTACCAAGTGACCACCATGACTACCAAATGACTACCAAGTGACTACCAAGTGACCACCATGACTACCAGTTAATGACCACCAAGTGACCACCATGACTACCAAATGACTACCACGTGACCACCGCGACTACCAAATGACAACCGAGTGACAACCGTGACTACCAAATGACTACCAAGTGATCACCATGACTACCAAGTGACCACCGCGACTACCAAGTGACCACCGCGACTACCAAATGACTACCAAGTGACTACCGCGACTACCAAATGACTACCAAGTGACCACCGCGACTACCAAATGACTACCGAGTGACCACCGTGACTACCAAATGACTACCAAGTGAAGACAAGTGACCACCATGACTACCAAGTGACCACCGCGACTACCAAATAACTAACAAGTGACTACCAAGTGACCACCATGACCACTAAATGACTACAATATTGACTACCGTGACTACCAAATGAGCACCAAGTGACTACCAAGTGACCACCATGACTACCAAATGACTACCAAGTGACTACCAAGTGACCACCATGACTACCACATGACCACCAAGTGACTACCAAATGAGTACCAAGTGACAACCAAGTGACCACCATGACTACCAGTTAATGACCACCAAGTGATCACCATGACTAACAAATGACTACCAAGTGACCACCGTGACTACCAAATGACTACCGAGAGACCACCGTGACTACCAAATGACTACCAAGTGACGACCAAGTGACCACCATGACTACCAAGTGACCACCGCGACTACCAAATAACTAACAAGTGACTACCAAGTGACCACCATGACCACTAAATGACTACCAATATGACTACCGCGACTACCAAATGACCACCAAGTGACTACCAAGTGACCACCATGACTACCAAATGACTAACAAGTGATACCAAGTGACCACCATGACTACCAGTTAATGACCACCAAGTGACCACCATGACTACAAAATGACTACCAAATGACCACCGCGGACTACCAAATGACTACCGAGTGACCACCAAGTGACTACCAAATGACTACCAAGCGACTACCAAGTGACCAACCATGACTACCAGTTAATGACCACCAAGTGACCACCATGACTACCAAATGACTACCAAGTGACCACCGCGGACTACCAAATAACTAACAAGTGATAACCAAGTGACCACCAAATGACTACCAATATGACTACCGCGACTACCAAATGACCACCGAGTGACTACCAAGTGACCACCATGACTACCAAATGACTACCAAATGACTACCAAGTGACCACCATGACTACCAGCTAATGACCACCAAGTGACCACCATGACTACCAAATGACTACCAAGTGACCACCGCAACTACCAAATGACTACCGAGTGACCACCGTGACTACCAAATGACTACCAAGTGACCACCACGACTTCCAAGTGACTTACCGCGACTACCAAATGACCACCAAGTGACTACCAAGTGACCACCATGACTACCAAATGACTACCAAGTGACTACCAAGTGACCACCATGACTACCAGTTAATGACCACCAAGTGACCACCATGACTACCAAATGACCACCGCGACTACCAAATGACTACCGAGTGACAACCGTGACTACCAAATGACCACCAAGTGACTAACAAGTGACCACCATGACTACCAAATGACTACCAAGTGACTACCAAGTGACCACCATGACTACCAGTTAATGACCACCAAGTGACCACCATGACTACCAAATGACTACCAAGTGACCACCGCGACTATCAAATGACAACCGAGTGCCCATCGTGACTACCAAAATGACTACCAAGTGACCACCACGACTACCAAGTGACTACCGCGACTACCAAATGACCACCAAGTGACTACCAAGTGACCACCATGACTACCAAATGACTACCAAGTGACCACCATGACTACCAGTTAATGACCACCAAGTGACCACCATGACTACCAAATGACTACCAACGTGACCACCGCGACTACCAAATGACAACCGAGTGACAACCGTGACTACCAAATGACTACCAAGTGATCACCATGACTACCAAGTGACCACCGCGACTACCAAGTGACCACACGCGACTACCAAATGACTACCAAGTGACTACCGCGACTACCAAATGACTACCAAGTGACCACCGCGACTACCAAATGACTACCGAGTGACCACCGTGACTACCAAATGACTACCAAGTGAAGACCAAGTGACCACCATGACTACCAAGTGACCACCGCGACTACCAAATAACTAACAAGTGACTACCAAGTGACCACCATGACCACTAAATGACTACCAATATGACTACCGTGACTACCAAATGAGCACCAAGTGACTACCAAGTGACCACCATGACTACCAAATGACTACCAAGTGACTACCAAGTGACCACCATGACTACCAAATGACCACCAAGTGACTACCAAATGAGTACCAAGTGACAACCAAGTGACCACCATGACTACCAGTTAATGACCACCAAGTGATCACCATGACTAACAAATGACTACCAAGTGACCACCGTGACTACCAAATGACTACCGAGAGACCACCGTGACTACCAAATGACTACCAAGTGACGACCAAGTGACCACCATGACTACCAAGTGACCACCGCGACTACCAAATAACTAACAAGTGACTACCAAGTGACCACCATGACCACTAAATGACTACCAATATTGACTACCGCGACTACCAAATGACCACCAAGTGACTACCAAGTGACCACCATGACTACCAAATGACTAACAAGTGACTACCAAGTGACCACCATGACTACCAGTTAATGACCACCAAGTGACCACCATGACTACAAAATGACTACCAAATGACCACCGCGACTACCAAATGACTACCGAGTGACCACCAGTGACTACCAAATGACTACCAAGCGACTACCAAGTGACCACCATGACTACCAGTTAATGACCACCAAGTGACCACCATGACTACCAAATGACTACCAAGTGACCACCGCGACTACCAAATAACTAATAAGTGATAACCAAGTGACCACCAAATGACTACCAATATTGACTACCGCGACTACCAAAATGACCACCGAGTGACTACCAAGTGACCACCATGACTACCAAATGACTACCAAATGACTACCAAGTGACCACCATGACTACCAGCTAATGACCACCAAGTGACCACCATGACTACCAAATGACTACCAAGTGACCACCGCAACTACCAAATGACTACCGAGTGACCACCGTGACTACCAAATGACTACCAAGTGACCACCACGACTTCCAAGTGACTACCGCGACTACCAATGACCACCAAGTGACTACCAAGTGACCACCATGACTACCAAATGACTACCAAGTGACTACCAAGTGACCACCATGACTACCAGTTAATGGACCACCAAGTGACCACCATGACTACCAAATGACCACCGCGACTACCAAATGACTACCGAGTGACAACCGTGACTACCAAATGAACCACCAAGTGACTACCAAATGACTACCAAGTGACTACAAAGTGACCACCATGACTACCAGTTAATGACCACCAAGTGACCACCATGACTACCAAATGGACTACCAAGTGACCACCGCGGACTACCAAATAACGAACAAGTGACTACCAAGTGACCACCAAATGACTACCAATTGACTACCGCGACTACCAAATGACCAAAAAAGTGACTACCAAGTGGACCACCATGACTACCAAATGACTACCAAGTGACTACCAAAGTGACCACCATGGACTACCAGCCTAATGACCACCAAGTGACCACCCATGACTACCAAGTGACCACCGCAACTACCAAATGACTACCGAGTGAGCACCCGTGACTACCAAATGACTACCAAGTGACCACCACGACTACCAAGTGACTACCGTGACTACCAAATGACCACCAAGTGACCAACCAAAGTGACCACCATGACTACCAAATGACTACCAAGTGACTACCAAGTGACCACCATGACTACCAGTTAATGAACCACCAAGTGACCACCATGACTACCAAATGAGTACCAAATGATCCACCGCGACTACCAAATGACTACCGAGTGACCACTGTGACTACCAAATGACCACCAAGTGACTACCAAATGACTACCAAGTGACTACCAAGTGACCATCATGACTACCAGCTAATTACCACCAAGTGACCACCATGACTACCAAAATGACTACCAAGTGACCACCGCGACTATCAAATGACAACCGAGTGCCCATCGTGACTACCAAATGACTACCAAGTGACCACCACGACTACCAAGTGACTTACCGCGACTACCAAATGACCACCAAGTGACTACCAAGTGACCACCATGACTACCAAATGACTACCAAGTGACTACGAAGTGACCACCATGACTACCAGTTAATGACCATCAAGTGACCACCATGACTACCAAATGACTACCAAGTGACCACCGCAACTACCAAATGACTACCGAGTGACCACCGTGACTACCAAATGACTACCCAAGTGACCACCACGACTTCCAAGTGACTACCGCGACTACCAAAATGACCACCAAGTGACTACCAAGTGACCACCATGACTATCAAATGACTACCAATGTGACCACCATGACTACCAAATGACTACCAATGACTACCAAGTGACCACCATGACTAACAGTTAATGACCACCAAGTGACCACCATGACTACCAAATCGACTACCAAGTGACCACCGCGACTAATCAAATGACAACCGAGTGGCCCATCGTGACTACCAAATGGACTACCAAGTGACCACCACGACTACCAAGTGACTACCGCGACTACAAAATGACCACCAAGTGACTACCAAGTGACCACCATGACTACCAAATGACTACCAAGTGACTAACCAAGTGACCACCATGACTACCAGTTTAATGACCACCAAGTGACCACCATGACTACCAAATGACTACCACGTGACCACCGCGACTACCAAATGACAACCGAGTGACCACCGTGACTACCAAATGACTACCAAGTGATCACCATGACTACCAAGTGACCACCGCGACTACCAAGTGACCACCGCGACTACCAAAATGACTACCAAGTGACCACGCGCGACTACCAAATGACAACCAAGTGACCACCATGACTACCAAATGACTACCAAATGACCACCGCGACTACCAAATGACTACCGAGTGACAACCGTGACTACCAAATGACCACCAAGTGACTACCAAATGACTACCAAGTGACTACCAAGTGACCACCATGACTACCAGTTAATGACCACCAAGTGACCACCATGACTACCAAATGACTACCAAGTGACCATCGTGACTACCAAATGACTCTACCGAGTGACCACCGTGACTACCAAATGACTACCAAGTGACGACCAAGTGACCACCATGACTACCAAGTGAACCACCGCGACTAACCAAAATAACTAACAAGTGACCTACCAAGTGACCACCATGACCACTAAATGACTACCAATATTGACTACCGCGGACTACCAAATGACCACCAAGTGACTACCAAGTGACCACCATGACTACCAAATGACTACCAAGTGACTACGAAGTGACCACCATGACTACCAGTTAATGACCACCAAGTGACCACCATGACTACCAAATGACTACCAAGTGACCACCGACGACTACCAAAATAACTAACAAGTGACTACCAAGTGACCACCAAATGACTACCAATATTGACTACCGCGACTACAAATGGACCACCAAGTGACTACCAAGTGGCCACCATGACTACCAAATGACTACCAAGTGACCACCGCAACTACCAAATGACTACCGAGTGACCACCGTGACTACCAAATGACTACCAAGTGACCACCACGACTTCCAAGTGACTACCGCGACTACCAAATGACCACCAAGTGACTACCAAGTGACCACCATGACTACCAAATGACTACCAAGTGACTACCAAGTGACCACCATGACTACCAGTTAATGACTACCAAGTGACCACCATGACTACCAAATGACTACCAAATGACCACCGCGACTACCAAATGACTACCGAGTGACAACCGTGACTACCAAATGACCACCAAGTGACTACCAAATGACTACCAAGTGACTACCAAGTGACCACCATGATACCAGTTAATGACCAGCAAGTGACCACCATGACTACCAAATGACTACCAAGTGACCACCGCGACTACCAAATGACTACCGAGTGACCACCTTGACTACCAAATGACTACCAAGTGACGACCAAAGTGACCACCATGACGACCAAGTGACCACCGCGACTACCAAATAACTAACAAGTGACTACCAAGTGACCACCATGACAATGACTACCAATATTGACTACCGCGACTACCAAATGACCATCAAGTGACTACCAAGTGACCACCATGACTACCAGTTAATGACCACCAAGTGACCACCATGACTACCAAATGACTACCAAGTGACCACCGCGACTACCAAATAACAACCGAGTGACCACCGTGACTACCAAATGACTACCATGTGACCACCATGACTACCAAGTGACCACCGCGACTACCAAATGACTACCAAGTGACCACCGCGACTACCAAATGACTACCAAGTGACCACGATGACTACCAGTTAATGACCACCAAGTGACCACCATAACTACCAAATGACTACCAAATGACCACCGCGACTACCAAATGACTACCGAGTAGACCACCGTGACTACCAAATGACCACCAAGTGACTACCAAATGACTACAACGTGACTAACTAGGTGACCACCATGACTACAAGTTTATGACCACCAAGTGACCACCATGACTACCAAATGACTACCAAGTGACCACCGCGACTACCAAATAACTAACAAGTGACTACCAAGTGACCACCAAATGACTACCAATATTGACTACCGTGACTACCAAATGACACCAAGTGACTACCATGACAACCAAGTGACTACCAAGTGCCCACCATGACTACCAGTAATGACCACCAAGTGACCACCATGACTACCAAATGACTACCAAATGACACACGCGACTACCAATGACTACCGAGTGACAACCGTGACTACCAAATGACCACCAAGTGACTACCAAATGACTACCAGTGACTACCAAGTGGCCACCATGACTACCAGTTAATGACCCACCAAGTGACCACCATGACTACCAAATGACTACAAGTGACCACCGCGACTACCAAATGACTACCGAGTGACCACCTTGACTACAAAATGACTACCAAGTGACGACCAAGTGACCACCATGACGACCAAGTGACCACCGCGACTACCAAATAACTAACAAGTGACTACCAAGTGACCACCATGACCACTAAATGACTACCAATATTGACTACCGCGACTACCAAATGACCACCAAGTGACTACCAACTGACCACCATCGACTACCAAATGACTAACCAAGTGACTACCAAGTGACCACCCATGACTACCAGTTTATGACCACCAAGTGACCACCATGACTACCAAATGACTACCAAGTGACCACCGCGACTACAAATAACAACCGAGTGACCACCGTGACTACCAAATGACTACCATGTGACCACCATGACTACCAAGTGACCACCCGACTACCAAATGACTACCAAGTGACCACCGCGACTACCAAATGACTACCAAGTGACCACCACGACTACCAAATGACTACCGAGTGACCACCGTGACTACCCAATGACTGCCAAGTGACGACCAAGTGACCACCATGACTAACCAAATGACTACCAAGTGACTACCAAGTGGACCACCATGACTACCAGTTAATGACCACCAAGTGACCACCATAACTACCAAATGACATACCAAATGACCACCGCGACTACCAAAATTGACTACCGATCCCCGTACCCGTAGACCACCGTGATTACCAAATGTTATCCAAATGACCACAATGTGACACTCAAAAATGCACTCACCCAAAGTGACTACCAGGTGACCACCATGACTACAGGTTTATGCCCACCACAAAGTGACCGACCATGACACTCACCCAATGACTTACCAAGTGACCACCGCCGACTACCCAAATAACTAACAAGGGACCACCAAGTGACCACCAAATGACTACCAAAGTGACTACCAAGTGACCCACCATGAATACCAAGTGACCACCAAGTCGACTACAAAGACAACTAATTGACTACCAAGTGCCCACCATGACTACCAGTTAATGACCACCAAGTGACCACCATGAACTACCAAATGACCACCAAAGTGACATGACCATAATGACTACCACAGTGAACTACCAAAGTGACTCATCATAGTGACTACCGTTAATGCACCACCCAAGCTGACCACCATGACTAACCAATTGACTACCAAGTGAACTACCAAGAGACCCATAATACCAAGTGACAACAAGTGACTACCTGAGTGACCACCATGACTACAAAATGGACTACCAAGTGACTAACCAAGTGACCACCTATGACTACCAGTTAATGACACCAAGGTGACCACCATGACTACTAAATGAGTACCAAAGACGACCAAGTGACACCACCATGACTCCAAGGACACCGCGTACTTTACCAAAATGATCTACCGAAGTGACCACCGCGACTACAAAATGACTACCGCGGACCACATGACTACAAATGACCACCAAGTGACTCCCGGAACAATGACTACAAGTTAATGGACTACCAAGTGACCACCATGAGATACCAGCTCAATTACCACCAAGTTGACCACCATTCCTACCAAGGCCATCAGGAGGACCCAATTGACCACACGCAATAACCCCAAATGACTTCCGAGTGACCACCGTGACTACCGAAATGACTAAAAGTGACAGACAACCAAGTGTCGTAGCGGGAACACCAGTTCAGCAAGTGAGCACATGACAACAATTAGTGACCACCTTGTGTAGGGTGAGAGCATTGCACTTTACACCAACTCCCGTCACTCCCAAATTACCCCAATTTACTACCAAGGACTTACAACGGTGAACCACCATGACTACCAAGTTAATGGACTTATAAGTAGACAAACTATTCATTACTAACGAATGAGACTACTAATTGTGGACCACGCGACTACAAATGAAACTGACCACCGTCTTACCAAATGACTACCCATCAAGTGATGCACCAGAGGATACCAAGTGACTACCAAGACTACCAGAGGCTTACACTCTGGAGTGACCCACAAATAACACCATAGGCAGTGCCGTGACACACACACGCAGAATAACAGCTCCCAACGCCTTACCGAGTGACCACACCGTGAACTACCCAAATGACTACCAACCGTGACCACCGCGATACCAAACGACTACCAAGTGAACTACCGCGGACTACCAAATGACTACCAAGTGACTACCAAGGTGACCACCATGACTACCAAATCTGACTACCAAGTGAAGACACGACATGACCACCCTGACTACCAATCCTAGAACCACAGCGATGACTACCAAATGACTACCAAGTGACCACCATGACTACCAGTTAATGACCACCAAGTGACCACCATGACTACCAAATGACTACCAAGTGACCACCGCGACTACCAAATGACAACCGAGTGCCCATCGTGACTACCAAATGACTACCAAGTGACCACCACGACTACCAAGTGACTACCGCGACTACCAAATGACCACCAAGTGACTACCAAGTGACCACCATGACTACCAAATGACTACCAAGTGACTACCAGGTGACCACCATGACTACCAGTTAATGACCACCAAGTGACCACAATGGACTCCCAAATGACTCCCACGTGACCACCGCGACTACCAAATGACTACCGAGTGACCACCGTGACTACCAAATGACTACCAAGTGATCACCATGACTACCATATGACCACCAAGTGAACCACCGCGACTACCAAATGACTACCAAGTGACCACCGCGACTACCAAATGACTACCAAGTGACCACCACGATACCAATGACTACGAGTGACCACCGTGACTACCAAATGACTACCAAGTGACTACACCGCGACTACCAAATGACTACCGAGTGACCACCGTGACTACCAAATGACCACCAAGTGAAGACCAAATGACCACCATGACTACCAAGTGACCACCGTCGACTTACCAAATGACTACAAGTGACTACCAAAGTGACCACCATGACCATAAATGACTACCAATATGACTACGCGACTACCAAATGAGCAGCAAGTGACTACCAAGTGACCACCATGACTACCAAATGACTACCAAGTGACTACCAAGTGACCACCATGACTACCAAATGACCACCAAGTGACTACCAAATGACTATCCAAGTGACTACCAAGTGCCCACCATGACTACAGTTAATGACCACCAAGTGATCACCATGACTAACAAATGACTACCAAATGACCACCGTGGACTACCAAATGACTACCGGTGACCACCGTGACTACCAAATGACTACCAAGTGACGACCAAGTGACCACCAAATGACTACCAAGTGACCCCGCGACTACCAAATAACTAACAAGTGCCTAACAAGTGACCACCATGACTACCAAATGACTACCAATATTGACTACCGCGACTACCAAATGACCACAAAGTGACTACCAAGATGACCACCGTGACTACCAAATGACTAACAAGTGACTACCAAGTGACCCACCATGACTACCAGTAATGACCACCATAGTGACCACCATGGACTACAAAATGACTACCAAGTGACCACCGCGACTACCAAATGACTACCGATTGACCATCAAGTGACTACCAAATGACTACCAAGCGACTACCAAGTGACCACCATGACTACCAGTTAATGACCACAAGTGACCACCATGACTACCAAATGACTACCAAGTGACCACCAGCGACTACCAATGACTAACAAGTGATAACAAGTGACCACCAAATGACTACCAAATGACCAACCGCGACTACCAAATGACCACCGAGTGACTACCATATGACCACGTGACTACCAAAATGACTACCAAGTGACTACCAAGTGACCACCATGACTACCAGCTAATGACCACCAAGTGACCACCATGACTACCAAATGACTACCAAGTGACCACCGCAACTACCAAATGACTACCGAGTGACCCACCGTGACTACCAAATGACTACCAAATGACCACCACGACTTCCAAGTGACACCGCGACTACCAATGACCACCAAGTGACTACCAAGTGACCACCATGACTACCAAATGACTACCAAGTGACTACCAAGTGACCACCATGACTACCAGTTAATGACACCAAGTGACCACCATGACTACCAAATGACTACCAAATGACCACCGCGACTACCAAATGACTAACAAGTGACTTACCAAGTGACCACCATGACCACTAATGACTACCAAATTGACTACCGCGACTACCAAATGACCACCAAGTGACTACCAAGTGACCACCATGACTACCAGTTAATGACCACCAAGTGACCACCATGACTACCAAATGGACTACCAAGTGACCACCGCGACTACCAAATAACAACCGAGTGACCACCGTGACTACCAAATGACTACCATGTGACCACCATGACTACCAAGTGACCACCGCGACTACCAAATGACTACCAAGTGACGCACGCGACTACCAAATGACTACCAAGTGACCACGATGACTACCAGTTAATGACTCACCAAGTGACCACCATAACTACCAAATGACTACCAAATGACCACCCCGCGACTACCAAATGACTACCGAGTGACCACCGTGACTACCAAATGACCACCAAGTGACTACCAAATGACTACCAAGTGACTAACAGGTGACCACCATGACTACAAGTTTATGACCACCAAGTGACCCACCATGACTACCAAATGACTACCAAGTGACCACCGCGACTACCAAATAAACTAACAAGTGACTACCAAGTGACCACCAAATGACTACCAATATTGACTACCGTGACTACCAAATGACCACCAAGTGACTACCAAATGACAACCAAGTGACTACCAAGTGCCCACCATGACTACCAGTTAATGACCACCAAGTGACCACCATGACTACCAAATGACTACCAAATGACCACCGCGACTACCAAATGACTACCGAGTGACAACCGTGACTACCAAATGACCACCAAGTGACTACAAATGACTACCAAGTGACTACCAAGTGCCCACCATGACTACCAGTTAATGACCACCAAGTGACCACCATGACTACCAAATGACTACCAAGTGACCACCGCGACTACCAAATGACTACGAGTGACCACCTTGACTACCAAATGACTACCAAGTGACGACCAAGTGACCACCATGACTACCAAGTGACCACCGCGACTACCAAATAACTAACAAGTGACTACCAAGTGACCACCATGACCACTAAATGACTACCAATATTGACTACCGCGACTACCAAATGACCACCAAGTGACTACCACTGACCACCATCACTACAAATGACTACCAAGTGACTACCAAGTGACCACCATGACTACCAGTTAATGACCACCAAGTGACCACCATGACTACCAAATGACTACCAAGTGACCACCGCGACTACCAAATAACAACCCGAGTGACCACCGTGACTACCAAATGACTACCATGTGACCACCATGACTACCAAGTGACCACCGCGACTACCAAATGACTACCAAGTGACCCCGCGACTACCAATGACTACCAAGTGACCACCACGACTACCAAATGACTACCGAGTGACCACCGTGACTACCCAATGACTGCCAAGTGACGACCAAGTGACCACCATGACTACCAAATGACTACCAAGTGACTACCAAGTGACCACCATGACTACCAGTAATGACACCAAGTGACCACCATAACTACCAAATGACTACCAAGTGACCACCGCGACTACCAAATGACTACGAGTGACCACCGTGACTACCAAATGACCACCAAGTGACTACCAATGACTACCAAGTGACTACCAGTGACCACCATGACTACAAGTTTATGACCACCAAGTGACCACCATGACTACCAAATGACTACCAAGTGACCACCGCGACTACCAAATAACTAACAAGTGACTACCAAGTGACCACCAAATGACTACCATATTGACTACCGTGACTACCAAATGACCACCAAGTGACTACCAATGACAACAAGTGACTACCAAGTGCCCACCATGACTACCAGTTAATGACCACCAAGTGACCACCATGACTACCAAATGACTACCAAGTGACTACCAAATGACTACCAAGTGACTACCAAGTGACCATCATGACTACCATTAATGACCACCAAGTGACCACCATGACTACCAAGTGACTACCGTGACTACCAAATGACCACCAAGTGACAACCAAGTGACCACCATGACTACCAAATGACTACCAAGTGACTACCAAGTGACCACCATGACTACCAGTTAATGACCACCAAGTGACCACCATGACTACCAAATGAGTACCAATGACCACCGCGACTACCAAATGACTACCGAGTGACCACTGTGACTACCAAATGACCACCAAGTGACTACCAAATGACTACCAAGTGACTACCAAGTGACCACCATGACTACCAGCTAATTACCACCAAGTGACCACCATGACTACCAAATGACTACCAAGTGACCACCGCAACTACCAAATGACTACCGAGTGACCACCGTGACTACCAAATGACTACCAAGTGACCACCACGACTAACAAGTGACTACCGCGACTACCAAATGACCACCAAGTGACTACCAAGTGACCACCATGACTACCAAATGACTACCAAGTGACTACGAAGTGACCACCATGACTACCAGTTAATGACCATCAAGTGACCACCATGACTACCAAATGACTAACAAGTGACCACCGCAACTACCAAATGACTACCGAGTGACCACCGTGACTACCAAATGACTACCAAGTGACCACCACGACTTCCAAGTGACTACCGCGACTACCAAATGACCACCAAGTGACTACCAAGTGACCACCATGACTATCAAATGACTACCAAGTGACCACCATGACTACCAAATGACTACCAAGTGACCACCATGACTAACAGTTAATGACCACCAAGTGACCACCATGACTACCAAATGACTACCAAGTGACCACCGCGACTATCAAATGACAACCGAGTGCCCATCGTGACTACCAAATGACTACCAAGTGACCACCACGACTACCAAGTGACTACCGCGACTACCAAATGACCACCAAGTGACTACCAAGTGACCACCATGACTACCAAATGACTACCAAGTGACCACCATGACTACCAGTTAATGACCACCAAGTGACCACCATGACTACCAAATGACTACCACGTGACCACCGCGACTACCAAATGACAACCGAGTGACCACCGTGACTACCAAATGACTACCAAGTGATCACCATGACTACCAAGTGACCACCGCGACTACCAAGTGACCACCGCGACTACCAAATGACTACCAAGTGACCACCGCGACTACCAAATGACTACCAAGTGACCACCACGACTACCAAATGACTACCGAGTGACCACCGTGACTACCAAATGACTACCAAGTGACCACCGCGACTACCAAATGACTACCAACGTGGACCACCGTGACTACCAAATGACTACCAAGTGAAGACCAAGTGACCACCATGACTACCAAGTGACCACCGCGACTACCAAATAACCACAAGTGACTACCAAGTGACCACCATGACCACTAAATGACTACCAATATTGACTACCGCGACTACCAAATGACTACCAAGTGACCACCATGACTACCAAATGACTACCAAGTGACTACCAAGTGACCACCATGACTACCAAATGACCACCAAGTGACTACCAAATGACTACCAAGTGACTACCAAGTGACTATCATGACTACCAGTTAATGACCACCAAGTGACCACCATGACTACCAAATGACTACCAAGTGACCACCGCAACTACCAAATGACTACCGAGTGACCACCGTGACTACCAAATGACTACCAAGTGACGACCAAGTGACCACCATGACTACCAAGTGACCACCGTGACTACCAAATAACTAACAAGTGACTACCAAGTGACCACCATGACCACCAAATGACTACCAATATTGACTACTGCGACTACCAAATGACCACCAAGTGACTACCAAGTGACCACCATGACTACCAAATGACTAACGTGACCAAGTGACCACCATGACTACCAGTTAATGACCACCAAGTGACCACCATGACTACCAAATGACTACCAAGTGACCACCATGACTACCAAGTGACCACCGCGACTACCAAATGACTACCAAGTGACTACCAAGTGACCACCATGAGTACCAAATGCCTACCAAGTGACTACCAAGTGACCACAATGACTACCAGTTAATGACCACCAAGTGACCACCATGACTACCAAATGACTACCAAGTGACTACCAAGTGACCACCATGACTACCAGTTAATGATCACCAAGTCACACCATAACTACCAAATGACTACCAAGTGACGACCAAGTGACCACCATGACTACCAAGTGACCACCATGACTACCAAATGACTACCAAGTGTCCACTGCGACTACAAAATGACTACCGAGTGACCACCGTGACTACCAAATGACTACCAAGTGGTAGCGGTAGCCGTGTTTTTTCAATCTCAGCGCCTAGGCTCTGGAATTCACTTCCTTTACACGTTAAGGTCAGCACCTCCGTTTGATTCCTTTAAAAGGAATCTCAAAACATTTTTATTCAAACTCGCTTATTCACTTTAATAACTTTAGCTTTTTATTATGTAATTAATTAGTTCCATTTATCTGTTCATCTTAATTTAATTTTAACTTATACATATTGTTAAGCGCTGTGAACTTTAGAAATAGTGCTATATAAATTATTAAATTATTATTATTATTAAGTGACTACCAAATGACTACCAAGTGACTACCAAGTGACTATCATGACTACCAGTTAATGACCACCAAGTGACCACCATGACTACCAAATGACTACCAAGTGACCACCGCGACTACCAAATGACTACCGAGTGACCACCATGACTACCAAATGACTACCAAGTGACCATGACCACCATGACTACCAAGTGACCACCGCAACTACCAAATGATTACCAAGTGACCACCATGAGTACCAAATACCTACCAAGTGACCACCATGACTACCAGTTAATGACCACCAAGTGACCACCATGACTACCAAATGACTACCAAGTGACCACCGCGACTACCAAATGACTACCGAGTGACCACCATGACTACCAAATGACTACCAAGTGACCACCATGACTACCAAGTGACCACCGCAACTACCAAATGACTACCAAGTGATTACCAAGTGACCACCATGAGTACCAAATACCTACCAAGTGACCACCATGACTACCAGTTAATGACCACCAAGTGACCACCATGACCACCAAATGACTACCAATATTGACTACCGCGACTACCAAATGACTACCAAGTGACCACCATGACTACCAAATGACTACCAAGTGACGACCATGACTAACAAGTGACTACCAAGTGACCACCATGACTACCAAATGACTACCGAGTGACCACCATGACTACCAAATGACTACCAAGTGACCACCATGACTACCAGCTAATGACCACCAAGTGACCACCATGACTACCAAATGACTACCAAGTGACCACCGCGACTACCAAATGACAACCGAGTGACCACCGTGACTACCAAATGACTACCAAGTGACCATCACGACTACCAAGTGACTACCGTGACTACCAAATGACCACCAAGTGACTACCAAGTGACCACCATGACTACCAAATGACTACCAGGTGACTACCAAGTGACCACCATGACTACCAGTTAATGACCACCAAGTGACCACCATCACTACCAAATGACTACCAAATGACCACCGCGACTACCAAATGACTACCGAGTGACCACCGTGACTACCAAATGACCACCAAGTGACTACCAAATGACTACCAAGTGACTACCATGTCACCACCATGACTACCAGTTAATGACCACCAAGTGACCACCATGACTACCAAATGACTACCAAGTGACCACTGCGACTACCAAATGATTACCGAGTGACCACCGTGACTACCAAATGACTACCAAGTGACGACCAAGTGACCACCATGACTACCAAGTGACCACCGCGACTACCAAATAACTAACAAGTGACTACCAAGTGACCACCATGACCACCAAATGACTACCAATATTGACTACCGCGACTACCAAATGACCACCAAGTGACTACCAAGTGACCACCATGACTACCAAATGACTACCAAGTGACGACCTAGTGACCACCATGACTACCAAGTGACCACCGCGACTACCAAATGACTAACAAGTGACTACCAAGTGACCACCATGACTACCAAATGACTACCAATTGACTACCGAGTGACCACCATGACTACCAAATGACTACCAAGTGACTACCAAGTGACCACCATGACTACCAGTTAATGATCACCAAGTGACCACCATGACTACCAAATGACTACCAAGTGACGACCAAGTGACCACCATGACTACCAAGTGACCACCGCGACTACCAAATGACTACCAAATGACTACCAAGTGACCACCGCGACTACAAAATGACTACCGAGTGACCACCGTGACTACCAAATGACCACCAAGTGACCACCATGACTACCAAATGACTACCAAGTGACCACCATGAGTACCAGTTAATAACCACCAAGTGACCACCATGACTACCAAATGACTACCAAGTGACCACCGCGACTACCAAATGACTACCGAGTGACCACCGTGACTACCAAATGACTGCCAAGTGACGACCATGTGACCACCATAACTACCAAGTGACCACCATGACTACCAAGTGACCACCATGACTACCAAGTGACTACTGTGACTACCAAATGACTACAAAGTGACCACCATGAGTACCAAATGACTACCAAGTGACCACCATGACTACCAGTTAATGACCACCAAGTGACCACCATGACTACCAAATGACTACCAAGTGACCACCGCGACTACCAAATGACAACCGAGTGACCACCGTCACTACCAAATGACTACCAAGTGACCACCATGACTACCACAAGTGACCACCGCGACTACCAAATGATTACCAAGTGACCACCATGAGTACCAAATGCCTACCAAGTGACCACCATGACTACCAGTTAATGACCACCAAGTGACCACGATGACTACCAAATGACTACCAAGTGACCACCGCGACTACCAAATGACTACCGAGTGACCACCGTGACTACCAAATGACTACCAAGTGACGACCAAGTGACCACCATGACTACCAAGTGACTACCGTGACTACCAAATGACCACCAAGTGACTACCAAGTGACTACCAAATGACTACCAAGTGACCACCATGACTACCAGTTAATGACCACCAAGTGACCACCATGGCTACCAAATGACTACCAAGTGACCACCGCGACTACCAAATGACAACCGAGTGACCACCGTGACTACCAAATGACTACCAATGACTACCAAGTGACCACCATGACAACCAAGTGACCACCGCGACTACCAAATGACTACCAAGTGACCACCATGACTACCAAATGACTACCAAGTGACCACCGCGACTACCAAATGACTACCGAGTGACCACCGTGACTACCAAATGACTGCCAAGTGACGACCAACTGACCACCATAACTACCAAGTGACTACCAAGTGACCACCATGACTAGACTACAAGTGACCACCATGACTACCAAGTGACTACCGTGACTACCAAATGACCACCAAGTGACTACCAAGTGACCACCATGACTACCAAATGACTACCAAGTGACTACCAAGTGACCACCATGACTACCAGTTAATGACCACCAAGTGACCACCATGACTACCAAATGACTACCAAGTGACCACCGCGACTACCAAATGACAACCGAGTGACCACCGTGACTACCAATGACTACCAAGTGACCACCATGACTACCAAGTGACTACCGCGACTACCAAATGACCACCAAGTGACTACCAAGTGACCACCATGACTACCAAATGACTACCAAGTGACTACCAAGTGACCACCATGACTACCAGTTAATGACCACCAAGTGACCACCATGACAACCAAATGACTACCAAATGACCACCGCGACTACCAAATGACTACCGAGTGACCACCGTGACTACCAAATGACCACCAAGTGACTACCAAATGACTACCAAGTGACTAGCAAGTGACCACCATGACTACCAGTTAATGACCACCAAGTGACCACCATGACTACCAAATGACTACCAAGTGACCACCGCGAATACCAAATGACTACCGAGTGACCACCGTGACTCCCAAATGACTACCAAGTGACGACCAAGTGACCACCATGACTACCAAGTGACCACCGCGACTACCAAATAACTAACAAGTGACTACCAAGTGACCACCATGACTACCAGTTAATGACCACCAAGTGACCACCATGACTACCAAATGACTACCAAATGACTACCAAATGACCACCGCGACTACCAAATGACTACCGAGTGACCACCGTGACTACCAAATGACCACCAAGTGACTACCAAATGACTACCAAGTGACTACCAAGTGACCACCATGACTACCAGTTAATGACCACCAAGTGACCACCATGACTACCAAGTGACCACCGCGACTACCAAATGACAACCGAGTGACCACCGTGACTACCAAATGACTACCAAGTGACCATCACGACTACCAAGTGACTACCGCGACTACCAAATGACCACCAAGTGACTACCAAGTGACCACCATGACTACCAAATGACTACCAGGTGACTACCAAGTGACCACCATGACTACCAAATGACTACCAAGTGACTACCAAGTGACCACCATGACTACCAGCTAATGACCACCAAGTGACCACCATGACTACCAAATGACTACCAAGTGACCACCGCGACTACCAAATGACAACCGAGTGACTACCAAGTGACTACCAAATGACTACCAAGTGACTACCGTGACTACCAAATGACCACCAAGTGACTACCAAATGACTACCAAGTGACTACCAAGTGACCACCATGACTACCAGTTAATGACCACCAAGTGACCACCATCACTACCAAATGACTACCAAATGACCACCGCGACTACCAAATGACTACCGAGTGACCACCGTGACTACCAAATGACCACCAAGTGACTACCAAATGACTACCAAGTGACTACCATGTCACCACCATGACTACCAGTTAATGACCACCAAGTGACCACCATGACTACCAAATGACTACCAAGTGACCACTGCGACTACCAAATGATTACCGAGTGACCACCGTGACTACCAAATGACTACCAAGTGACGACCAAGTGACCACCATGACTACCAAGTGACCACCGCGACTACCAAATAACTAACAAGTGACTACCAAGTGACCACCATGACCACTAAATGACTACCAATATTGACTACCGCGACTACCAAATGACCACCAAGTGACTACCAACTGACCACCATCACTACCAAATGACTACCAAGTGACTACCTAGTGACCACCATGACTACCAGTTTAATGACCACCAAGTGACCACCATGACTACCAAATGACTACCAAGTGACCACCGCGACTACCAAATAACAACCGAGTGACCACCGTGACTACCAAATGACTACCATGTGACCACCATGACTACCAAGTGACCACCGCGACTACCAAATGACTACCAAGTGACCACCGCGACTACCAAATGACTACCAAGTTGACCACCACGACTACCAAATGACTACCGAGTGACCACCGTGACTACCCAATGACTGCCAAGTGACGACCAAGTGACCACCATGACTACCAAATGAATACCAAGTGACTACCAAGTGACCACCATGACTACCAGTTAATGACCTACCAAGTGACCACCATAACTACCAAATGACTACCAATGACCACCGCGACTACCAAATGACTACCGAGTGACCACCGTGACTACCAAATGACCACCAAGTGACTACCAAATGACTACCAAGTGACTACCAGGTGACCACCATGACTACAAGTTTATGACCACCAAGTGACCACCATGACTACCAAATGACTACCAAGTGACCACCGCGACTACCAATAACTAACAAGTGACTACCAAGTGACCACCAAATGACTACCAATATGACTACCGTGACTACCAAATGACCACCAAGTGACTACCAACATGACAACCAAGTGACTACCAAGTGACCACCATGACTACCAGTTAATGACCACCAAGTGACCACCAATGACTACCAAATGACTACCAAGTTGGACCACCGCGACTACCAAATGACTAACAAGTGACTACCAAGTGACCACCGTGACTAACCAAATGACCACCAAGTGACTACCAATGACTACCAAGTGACTACCAAGTGACCATCATGACTACCAGTTAATGACCACCAAGTGACCACCATGACTACCAAATGACTACCAAGTGACCACCGCGACTACCAAATGACTACGAGTGACTACCAAGTGACCACCGTGACTACCAAATGACCACCAAGTGACTACCAAATGACTCACAAGTGACTACCAAGTGACCACCATGACTACCAGTAATGACCACCAAATGACCACAAGTGACTACCAAATGACTACCAAGTGACCATACCAAGTGACCATCATGACTACCAGTTAATGACCACCAAGTGACCACCATGACTACCAAATGAACTACCAAGTGACTACCAAGTGACCCCGATGACTACCAGTTAATGACCACCAAGTGACCCACCAAATGACTACCAAATGACCACCGCGACTACCAAATGACTACCGAGTGACCACCGTGACTACCAAATGACCACCAAGTGACTACCAAATGACTACCAAGTGACTACCAAGTGACCACCATGACTACCAGTTAATGACCACCAAGTGACCACCATGACTACCGAAATGACTACCAAGTGACCACCGCGACTACCAAATAACTAACAAGTGACTACCAAGTGACCACCAAATGACTACCAATATTGACTACCGCGACTACGCGACTCCGGCACCTGAGAAATTTTCACTTAATTTTGAGCAATCTGGCATCGGGCAAATTTTACTTTATTTTGACCACTCAGGCATCAGGGAAATTTTCACTAAATTTGACCACTCCATTGTGTCAGGAAAATTTTCACTAAATTTTGACCACTCCAGCATCAGGGAAATTTTCACTTAATTTTGACCACTCCGGTTATCAGGGAAATTTTTACTTAATTTTGAGCACTCTGGCATCGGGCAAATTTTAACTTAATTTTGACAACTCCGGCATGAGAGAAATTTTCAATTAATTTTGATCACTCCTGCATCAGGGAAATTTTCACTTAATTTTAAGCACTTCGCCGTCAAGGAAATTTTAACTTAATTTTGACCACTCCGGTATCAGGGAAATTTTCCACTTAATTTTGACCACTCCGGCATCAGGGAAATTTCACTTAATTTGACTACTCCGGTAACCAGGGAAATTTTCACTTAATTTGAGCACTCCGGTATTGGGAAAATTTTTACTTTATTTTGACCACTCAGGCATCCTGGAAACTTTCACTCAATTTCGATCACTCCGGCATCAGGGAAATTTCCACATTATTTTGACCAGTCAGGGAAATTTTCACTTAATTTTGACCACTCCGGCATCAGGGAAATTAATTTTCACTTAATTTTGACCAGTCCGGCATCGGGTAAATTTTCACTTAATTTTGACCACTCCGGCATGAGGGAAATTTTCACTTAATTTGACCAGTCCGGCATCGGGTCAATTTTCACTTAATTTTGACCACTCCAGCATCAGGGAAATTTTAACTTAATTTTGACCACTCAGGTATCCGGGAAATTTTCACTTAATTTTGACCACTCAGGCATCACGGAAATTTATACTAAATTTTCACCACTCCAGCATCAGGGAAATTTCCACTAAATTTGACCACTCCGGCATTATGGAAATTTCCACTTAATTTTGACCACTCCGGCATCAGGGAAATTTTCACTTGATTTTGACCACTCTGGCTTCAGGAAAATTTTCAATTCATTTTGACCACTCCGGCATCAGGGAAATTTTCAGTTAATTTTGATCACTCCTGCATCAGGGAAATTTTCACTTAATTTTAAGCACTTCGCCATCAGGAAATTTTAACTTAATTTTGGCCACTTACCAGCATCGGGGAAATTTTTACTTTATGTTGACTACTCAGGCATCCGTGAAATGTTCACTTAATTTTGACCACGTCAGGCATCGCGCAAATTTTTACTTTATTTTTACCAACTCAGGCATCATGGAAGTTTCCCACTTCATTTTGACCCCTCCGGCATCCAGGGAAATTTTCACTTAATTTTGACAAACGATTTTGATCCACTCCAGCCATCAGGGAAATTTTCACATTAATTTTGACTCACTCCGGCATCAGGGTGAAATTTTTCCACTTGATTTTGACCACTCCCAGCACCAGGGAAAATTTTCACTGTCATTTTGACCACGTCCGGCCATCAGGGAAATTTTCACCGTTCTATTTTGACCGAACTCAGGTATCAGGGAAATTTTCACCCTAATATTTTACTCCACTCCAGAATCAGGGAAATTTTTCACATTTCCTTTTTTGACCCACTCCAGCATGAGGGAAATTTTCACTTAATTTTTGATCACTCCTGCATCAGGGAAATTTTCACTTTACTTTGAGCACTTCGCCATCAGGGAAAATTTTAACTTAATTTTGACCACTCATCCGGCATCAGGGAAATTTTACACTTCATTTTGACCACTCAGGCATCAGGAAAATTTTCACTTCATTTTGACCACCATTCAGGCATCAGGGAAATTTTCACTCAATATTTTACCACTCCATAATCATGGGCAAATTTTCACTTCATTTTGAGCACATCCAGGCCATCGGGTAATTGAGTTCACTTCATTTCTTGCTACAAAAATCAAAAACCACTCCGTGCAATTCAAGGAAATTTTTGCACTCAATTTTGACCACATTCCGTTGTCTAGGGAAATTTTCACATTAATTTTGACCCACGTTCCGGCATTAGGAAAATTTTCACTTAATTTCTGAGGCCACTCTGCCATCCTGGGAAATTTTTACTTTTATTTTGAGCACTCTGAGCATCGGGCAAATTTTTACTTTATTTTTACCCCTCCGGGCATCAGGGAAATTTTCCACTTAATTTTTGTCCCCGTCCAGCATCATGGAAAATTTTCACGTTAAATTTTGACCACTCCGCGCATCCAGGGAAATTTCACTTAATTTTGACTCAACTCCTTGACATCAGGGAAATTTTTCCCTTAATTTTGACACACTCCGGCATCCGGGAAAGTTTCACTTAATTTTGACCACTTCAGGCATCAGGGAAATTTTCACTTAATTTTGGACGCACCTCCGGCATCGGGGAAATTTCCACTTAATTTTGACTCACTCCGGCATCAGGGAAATTTTCACTAAATTTGACCACTCCGTATGTCAGGGAAATCTTTACTTAATTTTGACCACTCTGGCATCCGCGAAATTTTTCACTAAAATTTTTGCTCACTCAAAACACTTTTCACTAAATTTTGACCCTTCCTTCCAAAAATTTCCACAGGTCCAGGGGGGTGATGAAAATTTTCCAAAATATCCACAGGTCCGGGGTGATGAAAATTTTCAAAAAATATCCCACAGGTCCTGGCGGTCATGAAAATTTTCCAAAAATATCTACAGTTCCGGGGTGATGAAAATTTTCCAAAAAATCATCCACTGGTCCGGGGTGATGAAATTTTCCAAAAATATCCACAGCGTCCGCGGTTCATGAAAATTTTCCAAAAATATCCACAGGTCCGGGATGATGAAAACTTTCGCCAAAAATATCCACAGGTCCGTGCGTCATGAAAATTTTCCAAAAATATCCACAGGTCCCGCGGTGATGAAAGCTTTTCCAAAATTTTCCACAGGTCCGGGGTGATTGGAAAAATTTTCCAAAAATATCCACAGGTCCGGGGTGCATTGAAAATTTTCCAAAAATATCCACAGCGTCCCGCGGTCATGAAAATTTTCCAAAAATATCTGACAGGTCCGGGGTGATGACAAAATTTTCCAAAAATATCAACATGGTCCGGGGTGATGAAAATTTTCAAAAATATCCACAGGTCCGCGGTTTATGAAAATTTTCCAAAAATATCCACCATGTCCGGGATGATGAAAACTTTCCAAAAATATCCACAGGGTCGCGTAGGTCATGAAAATTTTCCAAAAATATACCACAGGTCCTCGGGTGATGAAGAGCTTTCCAAAAATATCCACAGGTCC
>MU826006.1:0-31764 GCA_029204205.1 Desmophyllum pertusum | reverse complement strand
AAGATATCGGTCACCGTAACATGAGTTTATCCTGCTATTGTATGTTTCAAATGGTGGCGTTATTAGCAAGGAAAGCCAATCCAGGAAGTGTAATCGTTTGGCTGTTTTTCGAAGCATTGAAAAATTGCCTAAGATTTACGAGATTTTCTTGTAGGCAACGATCAATTTAAGATATCTTTTTCAGATCTTCACATTTCCCCCTACCATGATCTTGCCTGCCATGGTTATGCGCCACTGGCATATTACTGATAAGGCTCTTTATGTTGTATATCTAGGACTTTCTAAGAGACCCTTAGCATACTTGATGGCAGATCAGTACTCTGCTGAAAAGCAAATCTCAACTGCAGGCGCAATCATGGGTCTGCGCCATTGGAAAGTATCCATGAAGAAAGAAAGTAAACTGCTACTTGTCTATACTTCTCTTATTATGGTCAAAATATTTTCTTTGTTATTCTCAGAACAAGCGTTGTTGCATTACTTTCAGAAGAATATCAGTTCAATGAAAAACTTTGTTCACGCCCGGATCAGTATACTGATTTGGAGACCATTTTTCTCTAAAAGCTTTCGCAAGCTTTGGTATTATTTACCTCAAGGATGAATGCGAAGATCGATACTTTCGATGGCATTCAACCTAAATCGACAATCAATCTCAGCAAGAGAGCTCATCAGCCTTGCGACTTGTTGAGGTTTGTGACGAAAGAAAGCTCAAGATCCTGAAGCTTTGTTTTAACAAAATGATCATCGCCTCCTGTGGCTGAACCTTACTTTAGGAGCCCGAAATCATCATTGTTCCTGATCGCTCCTTGCACGTACCAAGTTCCTATTTCGCAGGCATTAATTGACGAAAGTGGGAAGTTTTTATCAGAGACTTTCAGGATCCGCCATCGTTACTTCTTTGACGACCGCTGTGAAGCTCATCCAGCGGACAGTCTCTCAGCAGATTATCACAGTCAGACTGGTGCACTAATAGTGGTGAATCCTGAGGGTTGGTCGGGGTGTTTTACAAAGGGACGTCTTACAGACATGGAAAACCATTGCCTTGTGCAGGAAAAGAAGCAGAGATGAAATCGGTCGGACTACTGGGTGTTCATGCCTTTGCTAGGAAAGCATGCAACCAAGCAGGACGGTACTTCAAAAGGATACATTCAGTGAGTCTGATTACATTTTGCTGCCCATGGTAACGCCGACAGAGGAGAAATTTGCACTAAACCCCTTTACGGGCTACTTATCCGATTCCACACGAAGAAGACTACCTATTGACAATGTTGGACATTTTCACAAAGTTCAACTGCGGGCCAAACTGGTAGTAACTTAGCTGTTGTCACAGTGGACGAGGACAGATCAGAGCGAGGGAGCTGTTGGAATCGCCTCGAGCGTTCTTAGGATGCCGGTGCACGCTCGGTGTTGGTGGCACTGTGGGGCCCCCGCTGGGAGACAGAGCTAACGGAGCGTTGATGAGTAGTTTCTACGAGCACCTTGCTCGTTCATGAGAGAAAGTGCCATGTGAATCCCTGTCACGAGGCCATGAAGTGGGATGAGAGCTAAACGACTGTTCCTAAGGTTTGCGACTGGGCACCTGTCATGCTGATTGGAGATAACGTAACATTTGAATTTGGAAAAGAAAGGTAAGTTGTGAAATTAGAAGAGAAGAAGGCATTTCATAATTTTGGTTTTAAGAAAATCATTACCTGAGAAAGATAATTAAATCATAATTGAAAACTATCGTTTATTTCTAACAAGGAAGACTTGATACTGAATTAGCACATACACGGTTACGGAACAGGATAGCACCTATTCTGTCAGTTAGTGACTCCGTGTGATTGTAAACAATCAGTACGTGTTAGAGATACGTCGTCCCTGTGTTTTAAACCACCCTCGTTGACCAACTGGTTACCCTCCTCCATTATGTTAAACACAGCACCAAAATCACAAAAAATGAAATAAATGCAAGAACAACAACGACGACGAAAAATAGTATTTGTCGTGCTGGGATGTCAACTGAGGGAAACTATTGCTTAAGATAGAAAATCTACTGCCTTTATAGAAATAAGAAATAGGCACACTTTTAACACAATCGCTGAATTATATTACCACTTATTAATTTTCTCCGTTTTTTCGTTTTGTTTTGTTAATTTTTTTAGGAAAGAAGACCCGATCCTAATGGAGGACTGGATGCAGACCGTGAAGAAAACAATAACCTGAGGAGAGAAAAGTTATTTTAAGTTATTTCAAGTTTCTCAAATTCGTAAATACTTCAATTTTATAACATGATGTTTAATATTAGTTTGCGGCCATTGTCCGAAAAATACATCTTGTATGACGGATACCGCGGGACACAAACTATCAAAACTTTCTTGCAATGCATCTAATTAGTCATGTATTTTTTAATGTATAATTATACACATTTTAAATATTGTTTGAAAGCGCCGGAAACGCAAACCGTGCACGTGTGAGTTAAAATTAATTGAACACCAGCTTATAAAAGGGGGAACCCTTGACAAGTTTTCTTTTATGTATAGTTAAAATACCAAAGTTATAAAACATATTCTACTGTTGAACTTTCCTGTTCATTTGTAAAACAGTTGAGAACTTAGTACCAATAAAGTACAATAAGATAAGGAAAGTTAACGTTTCCACTAGAATGTCGGGCTAGAATATTCTCACTAGCTATCCTGAATTTCAGCCGTCTCCTCTGGTCGCTTAATTGTCTCTCTCGGGAGTAAGCAACCGGAGGAGACGGCTGAAATTCAGGCTACTCATATTCTCTCGCCATTCACTGAACTTAATAGTTATTGCACAGTGGATTTTTCTGTAAGTGATCAAAACAATCGAGAGAATTAGAAAATCTTTGTGAGGTGAGAATTAACTAAATCACCTCTAATAGTTAAAAAAGTCACAAAAAGCCAGCAGTAGTCCTTTCAGTTTTACAACAAAGTCAAAAACTTCCTTAAACTACTGAACATGTTGGTGATTTAGGGCCTATTTACATGGAGAGAAGTTGTCCCTGGTAGGAGGCTAGGGTTACCCTCTCCCCGGAGCCATCTTTTACCGAGCGTTTATATGAAAAAAGTTGTCCCTGTTGACCGAGCCAAAACTTGGCCTCTCGGGTTCGCGCATGCTCTATATTCCGACTTATCCCTGGTAGGTGAAACAACATAGCCAAAGTGTTTATATGGAAAAAAGTTGGGACCGCCCCCCAGGGACACCCTATCTTCAACAAGCGAGTGACCCTCCACCCAGGCTATATTCACTGGGGTGTTGTTGGGAGCATGTTAGCATTGTGCGCGGGCTAGTTTCGTGGCTTTCTTATCAGTGAGAATAGCTAGAAATTCCGGTATTCCTTTATGAAGATTTCGGCCAATAGAAAACCGGCAACTTCAAAACACGCGCACTGCGCAGGCGCGAAATTGACTCTAGCGGACGACACAGCTCAAAGAGTTCATGTTTCACTTAGGCCCAGTTCAGACGCCGTACTTCACATGAGCCGAATCGAATTCGTATTTAGGCCGACCAAAATTAATTTAGATCGACTGAATTGATTCAGACGCCGAGCTTAATTCAGCCGAACTTAATTTAATAGGGGGAAAAATTGCTGTTATATTGAAAAATACATTATAATAATTAATGCATTTTGTTCGGCTCATGTGAGTTCGGCGTCTGAAGCAAAGCCGATCCACAGCCGGCGTTATTCCCGGCTGAGCCAGGCAGGAAGAACGGCTGAGCCGATCTGAATTCATCCAGCCGTTCCGAATTGATTCCAGACGCCGTACCTCACATGAACTTAATTCATCGAATTCGATTCGGCTCATGTGAAGTACGACGTCTGAAACTGGGCTAACGATCGCTCGACTTCGAGCGAAAAATTCACTATTTGTTGCAAAGATAATTAGTTTACTCTAAAAAGATATGCGAAAGAAGAGTCTCTCTCGGAATTGTTTTCAAGGTAAAAACCTTATCTGTTCCGTGCCGGCCTTATCCACGCGAAATGAAAACAAATATCGGGAATTTTTGAATTTGCCGCCATTATGTTTGTATGGAAATGAGAGCTAGGTTGGCGCACGCGCAATTCATTTTGCAACGCTGTGTCTCAGCGGTGCTGCTATTGCATTATCTGCCTGCCCACCCGCTATGATTGGTTCATCTACGGATAGATTATAGACCAATCAGTACTTTCGTTTTTGCCCTTACTTGTTTTATGTCATCACCGCTACATGATGTTTTTTAATACTTCTTGAACATGAAACCAAAAGTATAAATAAAGTACTTTATATGAAAACTTACCCGAACTTTCAAATACGTCGGATTGAACCAACTAGGTTTGACCGTTTTCAATGTTCACCTGACTTATCCACGGATTTCCAGAACACAGTTTCTTAGTCGAAACTCTTGCTGTGGGGAGGGGGGGGGCCATTAGGTGAACATATGTCACGGGGCCTTCTGCCTGTAGGGAACCTTTCGAAAATCTTACATTTAAAGACGTCACAATGAAACGCCCTGCTCTCAAACGGACACAGTTTTTAAAACAGCATATTAAAACTAACGAACCAAATACTAAAAATTTTCATATTGATTCCTATAACGAATCGATAAATCCGATAAAAATCGATAAAATCGATAAACGTTGAACAACTTCTACGATCCTTCACCAAGCCGTTGGCTATATGGAGTATCCCCCCCGATTTTCTATCCGAATTGATTGATACAAATTGCGATAACCGGTTAAAATTTCAAATGAATCATTGATATTCGAGTTATCGAACGCTTTTTCGATTTTTTATTGATTGGCATACCCCATTTCGCCGGTGCCTTACAGCTTTAGGCGTTTTCATATGTCGTTATAAAAAAATCCCAGACATTTGAGGATTTTTTGTTATTTCCCGACCGTTCCAGACTATTTCCCGACTCAGGGGTGAGACAATGGACCGAGACATCTACCTCGTCGTGTTTTCCATAAGTCGTGTGTTGTTTGGGAATGGCTGGGGACACCGGTCGCGGCAAATAACAAAATCCCACCGATGGTCTTGGGATTTTCCTGACATATGAAAAACCAGGGCTTTGGCAACCAAAGATCTTCCGACACTCTCCCGCCTATAACACTTATTATATTCATACCTCAAAACAAAAATATGCAGCTTCTGATTGGTCAATGACGAAATGCATTTAAAATAGGTTCTATAGAGTTTGCAAAAGTACGGAATTGCGATAAAACGGTACCGAAACGAAGAAGAGTACGTTTCTTTTGTCGCTTAATGGACATTGAAAATTAAGCTTTCAAGTTACATGGCTAATTGTCTTTCTAAACTATCTAAGTACTGTAATTCTTTCAAAAAAATAGTTTCACGCTTGGTTTCAGCCAGTGCTGCCGTTCAAATAAAACCTTGTTGAAAAGCACTTTGGAAACTAGTGAAGCGTTTCGTAGTTGCAACAAGAAGTAGCGTCGATGGTACCGACAGACAAAATTTTGTTGAGGATATTATAAACAACAAAAATCGTATGGGAACCGGCTCGTGCAATTAGTGATTTATGGTCACTCGTGATGTTTGAAAGTTCTCAAAGGGAACTCGCCTAAAGGCTCGTGCAATTTTGAGAACTTTCAAAACATCAACGTGCCCATAAATCACGAATTGCTCTCGCGTTCATACGATTTCCTATACAAATCTAACAGCTTACTTGACACTAACGAGCAACATAAAACAACCAACGTGTTAATGACTCGCGAATCTAGGAAAGTAATTTAGAAAATATGCAAAACAAAAATAATGGGACACCTCTATATTACGGGACAGTTCCTTTGGTTCCAGCAAAAAAGCCTATATATTCTCTCTAAAGAAAAACCTCTATAATACTGACCCTCTCTAATACGGACAACGAACCCTAAATATCGACCTCAGAGAGTAAATAAAACTCATATCAATTAATCTCTTTATTTACGGACACTACAGTGATAAACAGTTCGTAGTCAGTTCCTGTTTGTGGTTGCCCCCCCCAGGTGTCGACCATGACAATAAAAGTAGAATGTGTTTTCAATCAGTTTATCGACATGCCTATCGCCATTTATCGTCTACATTTCTTATCGTCAGTTGGCGGCTATAAAGTGACGGCATTATTCGCGACTTCGGTGTCCGTATTTTAGAGAAGTTCAACTGATACTTTGAGTTTCGTGATCATGGCTATGTGGACACGCGTTTTCATTTTCTTGTCCTTTCTGAAGCACTTTTTAGGCCTATCTCTTCCGCAGGCATGGTGAACTATTGTTTTTTTATTCTATATGTTGAAACATAACATCGCAATGATTGCCTTTTAAGATGTTTGGAGGACATAGATAGGGCGACGGGACGTTTTAAAAGTAGATCACTGTTTGTACCGAGCCTTAGCCTCTTATGTTTAGTTTTCTACTGTTTGTTTACATGAAATCTGTCCTTGCTAATTTTACAACTGCTGATCGAAGCTCTCGTTGGACGCCAAACAATACAACAACATGGGTTGATGGACGAGTTCATGAACGCAAACTGTATTTCTGCTAGCCTCCACCCTCTATCAGGGGCGTAGCGTGCGATTTTTGGACCTGTACGCACCAATAGACAAATTAAAGCGGCGAAAGGCGCGTTATGCTAGAGGGGTTTGGCGGGCATGCCCCCCAGAAAATTTTTGAAATCTAGGGTGACGTGACGCGTTTTTTGCAATTCACAATTCAAGCTCATATTCCACAGATTTCTTCCATTATAATGGGCAGGAGCATATCACCCCGGAGCCTCTATCTGAGCTGAAATTTTTCAAAAACAGCGTAGTTTACACCTTGGGCTATTTTTAGAATCGTTCTATTCTATGTACGTCCGCGGACAATAGTCAGAATTCTGTAGTAACGACTATTCCGCCATTCTAGTTTTATTCCACGTTCCTATCGTCCATTCCTGGTTTTATTTTAAATCTGAAACATGAATGACAACCTCGTCCTCGTGCTCGCAACGCAGTGATTTTTGCGGCCAAAGTAAGTCTAAAAATAACTCAAGGTGTAAAACTACGCCGTGGTCATAGGGCCCAATAAGGGAGATGACAGGCCTCCAGGGTGATATGGCTCCTGTAATGGGATAATGGAAGTTTAACATAAAGTCGCATAACTTATAATACGCCAAAATATATCAAATCAGCCAATTTAATGATAAAACGCCTTCAGGGCAATATAAAATATGTATATTTTTTCAGATTTCAGCTGTAGCGCCCGTGCGCTACGTGCGTAATAAGGTAGCTACGCCCCTGTCTATTGTCCAATGATCACGAGAAATGACTAAAATTGACAAAGAAATAAACAACGGTGTATAACACAGAATCATTGCTATGTAATATATAAAAGTGTTGATGGCGCTCTTCTTCGAACGTAATACATTCTGATTATTTTCAGTATTAAAACTTTCCACAGCCTGATTGTTGAGCGTGAATCTGTAAATGATGCTGGCGGAAAATCCGATAAATTCTGAAATAATATACAGTAGAAATTAAGAGGCAAATATGCAATACCAACAGCCATAGCCAAGGAAATAAATATACTTGTACCCAAAAAATAAGCGAAAGGAAACAAGAAACTAATGAGCCAAAAGAGTGCTGACGGGTATTAATATAGCGTCGGACCGAGGGTGGGTCAAAAAATCAAAATTCGGTAATATCGCAGTGTGATAATGAAACGGAGCCAAAGGAAAAAAAACCGAAATCCACACTTAATGGCTCCTGCCCATTGGTAAGGATGGCGACAACACCACAAGCAGCGAAGGTCGTGGCGTTTTTTATCTTGTACAGCAAATCAATTTTGGTGAGTTCATTAGCGATATAAAACCGGTTGTACGACAAGGCCAACTAGAAGGTCTGACAAAGCCAAACTGCAAAGAAAACATTATGGACGGTGAACAAAGCGAAGGAGTTCTCAACATGGGCAGCTAGCACCAAAATGTTGCCAATAATGGATGTGAACATTAATGGAGCATTGAGAACACAGTTTAGAATGGTCGTTTTAGGTCGAGAATAACTATCATGGTCTGACAAAGTCTTCCCTTTCTGATCCTGATCGGTTTACCATCTTCAACTGAACTCAATAATTTATTTGTTTTACTTTAAATCCTCAAAGAGTTGGTGTCAGTTATACAAAATACAAAAACGACAGCTGCCTTTCTTCTTTATATATATGTTTTAGAATATTGTTTAGGTTTATTTAGCGTAAAGTTAATCTACAAATGAAGAATGAGTGTTTTTACTTTGATGACTTTTTGTCCACCAATAATGGATTGGACCATAAAAATTAATGGAAAACTCAGCAGATTGAGTTCATAATGGCAACAAATTCCTGCTGTCTTAACTATAATATTTAGTATAGAGGCAAGTGAGGGTACTTAATTAAACAAATTGATTGCAAGGCTGACACTACGCCAAAAGGACAGATTTATTGGCCGATATTTGGTCGAGTAGCAGGATGTGTCGGCCTGATAAGGGCCAAGCTATAATTTTATTTCTAAAAGAAGATATCCGACAAAAAAACACACCGCTAGCCAAGGGTTTTATTTCTACGTTGCGTGGTCCTCTGCATTCAAAAGTAATGAATTGACCATCTGCATTGTTTGCATTGTTTTAATTTTTAATTCAAAACTCTATGGAAACTCAACATCACACCTGGCTTACTATTATGCCTTATATTATCAGCTTGCTCGAGCGTATATATTTGCCCGATTTAACCCAAGTCTGCCTGCGGGATTTTTTAGGAGTTCGTGGGCCTTGGGACGGATAAGACGTCATAAAATCCGCCATTTTCGATCCACCATCTTGAAATTATTTCTATACAATTATAACGGACGCTAAAATGAACTAATTAACAGTTATTCTTCTCAGACTTGCCGGATATGAGCTGATATATATAACCAACGAGGGCGCTTCGCCGAGTTGGTTATAATCAGCTCATATCCGGCAAGTCCGAGAAGAATAACTGTTTTAGTAAATTTTCAAACACTCAAATAACCGGAAGATTGCAAAAAAAAATTTATTTCCGCTCCAAGAAAAATACATGCCTACAAATGTACAACAAATGCAACTGAACGAGCACTGAATGAAGCCTGAAACAACTTTGTTTACGGGAAGTCCCGAAATGAAACCAATACAAATCTGCCACACATTTAAAACTGAATGAAAACCTGTTTACACTACAATTTTAAGCTTAACCTATATTCTGTATTGTTACCTTGTATTTCGAAGAGGCTTGTCAATTCCAGCTGGAGTAAGCTTTCAAAATCAGCACAATAAATATCGGGAACGAGAAAGCATAAAATATCGCAGTCGATCGTCAAGCGTTGGTGATGGTACAATCGAGGACCACTTCACAGTGAAATTATCTGCGAAAATCACTCTTTTTCTCTCCATTCATGTAGATATTGACGCTTTCCTTTGCTTTTTACTTCAGTGAACGTGATTTTAACTGGCTCGGTTTCGCTGGTTTCAACACAATTAATTCTGTAGTCGATCGTGCACGATTTGCTCTCCGTAAACAACCCGTTCAAGGCCGTTCAATTCAACTTGTAAAATGAATATAATGTCCAGTTCCACAATTATTTCTGATCTTCCCATTTTAAGCTAAACCATTTGCACAATTTTCCAGAATATACGAAACTTTAGAAGACACAGAGCGAAGATTAAAATTCTGTTTTTGCTCTCTTTTCATTCACTGAACTGGCAGACCGCGCCAGCAGTTTTTGCCGCCGTTTTCATACAAATCATGCTTCATTTAGATTGAACTGAAAAATCACTCAGTCGATTTATACATTTTTAAAAAGTAATACCGAAGTTTAACATAAAGCTAGTGATGTTTTTAATCAAACAATTAATCCATTTGCCCTTGTTGGATATACAAATACAAGGAATTCATCATTTTTCCATATTTGGTCAACTTTAAGGATAATGGCTTCAGATCCATAGAGGAGGGAACCAATCAGAAAGCTAGAAAATCATTATCCAGAGGTACAAATTTACTAATGTGGGAGACGCGGAGACGAATGGTTATAGCGCGATGCCCCAGATCGAGCAGTCTGGGTCCGAGTGTTGGCCGGAGACGACATTGTGTTGTGTTGTGTTCATGGGCAAGACATTTAACTTCAAGGGTGCCTCTCTCCACCCAGGAGTATAAATGAGAGATATGACAGAATTTAGCGTTTGCAATCCCATAAATATAAACATCACTGTCAACACTCGTTGATTTTGGTTTTAATTTTTGGCTTCGAAACAAAAACTTTAAGCTCTAGTAACAACTGTATTTCAAATAAATATGACTCAAACAGTTGGAAAATGTAAACGTTTGTATGATAAGTACAACTGGAACGCATGGGTTGGTTGGTTTTATCAGAAACTGAAACATTATAAAATATATTTGATGACGGCGTGGAATGATATACGAATTTCAGCAGTATTACTCATTCCTTTAACTACCAAATAATATAATGAACACAGCTGGCCATCAAGGGAAAGCCTCTAATTTTATGCCTGGTTGGTAACACTTTTCATGGATCTTTGTTCTATCTGAAGCATTCCAAATAAGTTTTGTTTTTTTCCTTTTCTTTTGAAATTGAACGTTTCGTTATTTTACAATGTCTATCACTCAGTTTGTTGGTCCAACTTCTTGTTCACATGTGGACCGAGGCGAACAAATGTTGCAACATGCCGTAAAGTTCCGAAAGTAACGACCCTCGTTATTTTCGGAATTAGCAGCCTTTGGGGCTCCGCGCTACTTTCTGGGGTCGTTACTTTCGGGGAACAAAAATCGTTAAATAAAATTATACGGGTTTTGTTTTTACACCGCGCAACATGAAAGAACATTTAATGCTTTCTGACATAATCGATCGCTTCCCTTGTTGTAAAATATCTCTAAAACTAAGTGTCTAAATAACAGTCCAGTGTCCAGATAAATGTTCGTCTCATAACAATGTCCTACAAAACTATGTGTCCAGGTAATAGTCCTGTGTCCACGCGGGTGGACGCCTTTCCCTTTGGGGCCTTCTGGAAAGTTCCTCTGCTTGCTCATTCTGATGTTCAGTCGCAGGGTCCTCAGGAGGGTCTCCAATAGGGAAAATGTCCATCCTCCAAGACAAGAACTCCTTCAGCAATGTCTGGGACCACAGAAGGTTCTGTCACACCATCAACCCCGCTTTGGCCCTCGTTATTGGCTCCATGGAACGGCTTCAGCTGATTGTAATGAACAATCCTCTTCTTTACTCTGGTGTAACTCCTATCAGGCCCGCAGTACTTAATTCTGTATACAACCTCACCCAGCTGCTTGATTACTACCCACGGGCCTGTCCAAGGTCTATTTAGTTTCATGCACCTGCCTCTCCTGGTCTTCTTATCCAACCACAGGACACGATCCCCTACTTGGTAGGCATTGCCTCTTGCCCAACGGTCGTAGAAAGCCTTCTGAGTACGTTGTGAACTCTTCAAAGTTTCGCCAGCAGTTTGGAAAACCTGAGTTAACCTCGACTTAAGCTGAGTAGCATAATCAGAGTGATGCTCCGGATGCTGATGCTCCGGACGCGGTTCGCAGGAGTCTGGCTGGCTTAAATCACTTGGTAAGCGAAGTTCCCTTCCATACTCCAAGAAGCTGGGGGTAAAACCTGTACTACTGTGAACAGACGTATTGTAAGCAAGACATGTGGAAGGAATGTACAGGTCCCAGTTCCTCTGATCCTCTTTAACTACCTTCGCCAGCATGCCATTCACTGTACGTATACTTCGCTCAGAAGCTCCATCTGACTGAGGATGAAATGGCGTCGTTTGTGTATTCCAGATCTCAAAGAAAACAACAGATCTCCTTAATCATTTCGGCCGTCAAGTTCTTTCCCTGATCATGGTGTATTTGCTCTGGAGCTCCATGCGGGGAATCCAGCACTCAAATACTTTCTTAGCGACGGTTTCGGCCCTCTGGTTTCTAAGTGGGTACAACTCGAGCCACTTGGTGAAATGATCAACCATGACCAAACAGTACTGATTTCCTTGGGAGCTCAATGGGTACTCGACAATGTCCATTGTTACCAATTCCCCGGGACGGCTAGTGATGATAGGTTGTAGTGGGGCTCTTCTTGCGGGAACAGGGTTTTTCCTCTTCTGACACTGCAGACAGTTTCTACACCATTCTTCAATTTCAAGTGACATGAATGGCCAGAAATATCTCTCTTTGATCCTTGCAGTAGTTTTGGCAAGGCCAAAGTGTCCAAAGTCATCATGCATCAATTGAAGAACCCTTGAAGTAAGGTTTTGAGGAACAACTATTTGTCCTGAACCAAGTTCGCCCACAGTGCAGTGTCTGAGAACTCCATCCTTCCCCACAGACAAGTTTGGCATTTCCTTGTAAAAGAACTTCAGTTCTTTGTCAGTTCACATGCTCCGGAGGAGATTCTTTGGATGTCAGCAAAGACTTGATTTGGGTAAGAGTTGGGCAATTATCCTGCTGGTTTCTGACAAATTCAAGAGACCACGTTTCCTGTGTATCTGCTCTCACTCCATGGACTCTACTTAGTGCATCCGCAACAATATTCTTGCTTCCTGCAATGTGGTGAACTTTGCATTGGAACTCTCTGAACTTGTCAATCCATCTCCACAATCGCCCCACTGTGTTCCTTTGTACGAGTAAGAAGCCACTTAAGAGATTGATGATCGGTGAACAAGTCAAACTCTCGTGCAAGTAAATATGGACGATAGGCTTTCAGGGCCTCGATCACAGGCAAGACATTCCTTTTCTGTGGTAGAATAATTGCATTCAGCCTTATTGAGTTTCCGCCCACCAAATGCAACCGGCCTTCTACCCCCACTGACATCGGACTGCTCTAGAACAAATCCAACTGCCTTATCAGAGGCATCACAGGTAACAGTAAAACGTCCATGTCTATCTGGTAGCTTCAGTGTTATTGAAGAACACAAAATCTCCTTAAGTTGGCGGAAAGCATTGTCACATTGAGGCGTCCACAGAAATTCTGGTTTGTTCAGGAGGTCATGGAGTGGAACAGTAACATGTGCAAAATCTTTCGCAAACCTCCTCCAGAATGTACAAACACCCAGAAACCGGCGAAGGTCAGTTTCATTTTGAGGAATCTTCCAGTCACGGATTATGTCCAGCTTCTCCGGCTGTGGTCTTATCCCGTCCTTATCAATTATGTGACCAAGGAACTTCACTTTGCCAGTAGCAAACTGGCACTTCTTACCAGACTCAGCTTAAATCCTGACTTCCTGATAGTTTGCAGTAGACTCTCAACACCTTTCAGATGGTCCTCAAAACTGGAGTGGAAACAGATCACATCATCCAAGTAAGCCAAAACATCTTCAGTGTCCAAAACTTGAAGCATGTCTTCAATCACCATTTGGAATGTTCCAGGTGCTCCAGCGAGCCCGAATGGTAAACGACAATACTGGAACAAACCAAATGGTGAAACAAAAGCAGTCTTGTACCGGTCCTCGGGAGCCACCTCAATCTGATGTTATCCAGAGACCATGTCAATAGTAGTGAAAAACTTTGCATCAGCTAAGCTGTCCAGTGTTGCTGTGATGTTGGGAAGGGGTAGCTGGCTACCCTAGTAGCTTCATTCAATTTTCTGTAATCCACACATATCCTTAGATCCCCTGAAGGCTTTTTCACAATGACTAGAGGACTAGCCCACTCGGAGGTGGATTTCTCAATTACCCCATCTTCCAACATAGCTTTCAAGTCTGACTTTACTCCTTCCTGATAGGCAAAAGGTACTCTACGAAGCTGCTGTTTAACTGGAACAGCATCAGCTTTCAGGGGAATGTGGTGTTGCACCCCAGCTGTATATTTTCCAATGTCACGTTTACCCTCAGAAAAGACATCCGTATAGGAGAGAAGTAGATTTTTCAGGTCTCCATTCTGGGAGTTACTCAGATTACTGTTCATTAAATCAATGCCAAGTTCCTCGATTCTTCCTCGTGGCTGATCATCTGCCAAGTAAGACACAGTGGGGCAATCGGTTTCCTTAGCCAGGTTGAACGGCTCTGAACAATCATCAATGTCAGTGAGAATTCCAATTTTCTGTTTCTTGAACAGTGTCACATTCTCATCGGACAAATTAACAGCTTTTACCCAAAAGCCACCTTTCTTGTCACCATCTACAACAGTCTTGGACATCAAACACCCCACCTGGGGTCCTTGTAGACTCAAAAAGCCTCGCCCGAGAATCGCCATCCTTGGTCCGCATAGGAATCAACATCTGATGCCTTGCTGGCAATTCCACGGTACATCTGGCAACTACTGGAGAGTAATCGTCAACCAGTACTTTACTACATTTGCGAGGATTAATAAGAGGAATTTTCCAATCATCCAACCAAAAAGCACCATCGCGGACTCCCCAAGAACTCTCATGGTGACTGTCAATGAAATCTGCTCCTAACACTGACTCTTTGAGGTCACCAACTACAAGAAATGTCCACTGTGTCTGGACATCTCCCAGCTTCAACTCCACCACTGCTTCCCCACGAACTGTGATAGGCTGTTGCGTAATTGATACAGGAGCGACTCGTGACTCCTTGACCACCAAACCAGGGGTACTTGAAGATATCAGGCTCACCTCTGCACCTGTATCAACAAGAAACATTGACTTTTCTTCATTCACTGTCCCTTCGACATGATAACTCTTCCTGTAAGTAGCACTAACTTTGTGTACCGTGTTAATAATGGGCTCCTTTTGAGAACGATATGGATAGTTGACCCCTTGATTGGCGTCTAGAGCTGGCGTTGGGGTCCTCGGCCAGCCCCGTTCGCGTTTAAAGTCGGACAGCTACGTGCCCAGTGACCACGGCCATTACAAGCTCTACAAATATCTGTAGGTCTTGGGATAGGTCTCTGCCTTCCTGTCCGCTTTCCTCCCCTTCGTACTGCTGCAAACAGAGGAGTGACTTGAGTACTTCTGGTTAACTGTCCTAGCTTCTGTTCCACAGTCCTAGCCACAATTTCTTCAATTTCTCCAAATTGGTTGCCAGCCCCAGTAGCTGCTGCAGGGTATTCTCCTCCAATTGACTCACTAACAGAGGCCACCTTATGAACATCACCCCTCTCTTCCTCCAAAGTTGCAATTCTCTTGACAACAATTTCAACTGGAGTCTTCAGGAGATCATCCTGCCGAATCAATACTTCTCTAAGATCCTTTTTGAGTCCATTAATAAACTGGCAAAGAACATCTTCCGCCTTTCTTGTTTCATAAAACGCCAACGCACCAAGTTGTTCATTGTGCACCTTTTTCTGCGCTGTGTTGGGAGTCTCGGGTAATTCGTTGACTGTAGGGGGAGCATAGGCTCTGTCGTACGCCAGCCTAAGGTCTGCTAGAAACGAATGAAGCGGTTCACTTTCCTTTCTGCTCCTGGAATTAAACTCTCTTTTATACTTCAGCAACGCCAGTCCTCCCTCGTATCTTTGCTTCAGAGCATTTGATAATTCGCTGAAACTTTTCCTTACAGTCTCTTGCTGCTGATGGTAAAAGGCTTTTGCGTCGTCTTTCAAATACACAGCCAAGTACTGGCCTGCTTTTTCATCCGTCCACTCGTTAACGGCCACAAATATTCCGAAGTCACGCAGAAACTCGCGCACATCTTCTTGCCCAGAAAATTTCACATCTGGCAAAACAACCCGGTGCGATCCCATATCGCTGCCACCAGTGTAACAAAGGAAAGACGAAAGCTAAAAACGATAAACGAACTGCTTCGGAAGAACACGTTTCTTTCTACCTGGGCAACCAGGCCGACTTGGTAACCTCGCCGACTAGGTTCCAGTCCTACTATCTGAAGCATTCCAAATAAGTTTTGTTTTTTTCCTTTTCTTTTGAAATTGAACGTTTCGTTATTTTACAATGTCTATCACTCAGTTTGTTGGTCCAACTTCTTTGTTCACATGTGGACCGAGGCGAACAAATGTTGCAACATGCCGTAAAGTTCCGAAAGTAACGACCCTCGTTATTTTCGGAATTAGCAGCCTTTGGGGCTCCGCGCTACTTTCTGGGGTCGTTACTTTCGGGGAACAAAAATCGTTAAATAAAATTATACGGGTTTTGTTTTTACACCGCCAACATGAAAGAAACATTAATGCTTTCTGGCATAATCGATCGCTTCCCTTGTTGTAAAGTGCCTTACTGTGATCATGTTATGACACTGAACGAAAATTATTACTTATACCTTTAACTATTGATTGGAAAAAAATATATTTATACGTATAATGAAAAAAAACTTGGTCTCTCTACTTTCGGGTGCTCGCTACTTTCTGGATTTATTAGCAGCCACAAAGTGTTGACGTTACCTTCGGGGGTCGATACGTTCGGAACTTTACGGTAGTCTGTTGACTAGTCATGAGTCGTAGACCGTAGTACGATGTCATTTATAACGCAATTACAAGCAGCCGCCTTGTACATATTAGCCTCTGATAATTTATTTTTATTTCTCTTTAAAATCTCTTTAGTCAAACCCTGTTTCGTCGAGGAACATTAAACGCAGTGAAAAACGAATAATAAGTAAAATAGGCAGGGAAGTCGAAACAGAAGACAAGTGAGAGAAAGCTAAATATAGTGATGGAAAATTCTAGAACTTTTATCCAGCTGATCCAGTTTGAATGACTTGTAATCACGGGATGCCAGTTCGGAATGTGGGTATTTCGCATAAAGCTTTATTCGTACCCCGTGGCCGCACTAAATGCAACATTATCAGATAAAGCTCGCACACTCGGCCTCCGGCCTTGCTTTAATTTGCGAGCAATTAACTTATTTTGTTAGGTACAACAACATGGCTGCTAGGTCTTTGTCATTTGAGTCTCACAGGACTGAGTGCGTATGCTCTACAGATCGAATAACACACAAAGCCGGCCTGTGATTGAAGTTATCTTTTCCTCCACCCATAAAGGTCACGTTATTACACAGGAACTAACTGTCAAAAGTGAAGTGGGATTCAGAGAAAAGTTCTGTTTCAGTTTCCATTGCGTCTGATTTTGAAGGTTTTACGCTCAGGCGCTTGGTGAAGAAGAGCAACGCAGAAGAAACGATCAGTCAGGGCTGATTTGAGCAGAAACACAAGAAGGTATATACAAACTGTATTTACTTGCATGCTTTAATAGTGGTCGGTTTTCACTAGCGACAGGGCTCGACAGAACACAGGTCAAACGAGAATGAGAGAGACTCTTGTGTGCTCTCATTGAATTTGTACCAAATATTTCTTGAGAGTCCTCGACAGTTTTCTCTCGTTTGGCTCAAGGTGATGATAGTCGAAGAAAACTCTTATGAGAACCACCTCTAAGCAACTCTCATCCTGCGTTCGGCGCGGGCGTTAAAAATAGCGAGGACAGCAACGACATCATATAAGTGCAAGAACAAACATAAGAAAAAAGAACACACATTCTTCTTATGTTGTCCTCACTAGGAATCGCTGCCGCATAAGCACAAGAAGAACGAACAGTTTTGTTTTGCTTATGCTTAGGCAGCCGAGATTCCTAGTGAGAAAAATGTACGTAAAATGAGCGCGTTCGTTGTTCTTATGCTTGTGCTGCTTTTATGCTTATGTCGCTGCTGCCCTCACTATTCCTTGGCGGATACTAATGCGTGTGTTGTATGTCGCTCGTAAAAACCAATATTAACAATGTGACAACTGTAGTATTGCATTTTTTTGATAAGACTCTCTCCTGATGTTTTATTTAAGACAAGACATAATCTACTTCTGGAAGTGAAACTTTTAAGAGACTTGTACTATCGCGACTGTCCGTTTATCTATTATTGCAGATTTTGATCTTCAGGGAAAGAAGAAAAGAGCTAAAAAACTATCATAACCGATCAACCAGTACCGCCGGTGTCTGTTCAAGTAAGTGGTACCCTTGTATTTTCTCAGCATTTTCATTCCCAAGAGCGATGAACAACTTATTTCTCCTTACAAGATCAATGCAGCTTTATCTTGATGTATCACCAAATTCTCAGAACTAATGTAAAATAAATGTATGGCAATCAGTAAGGAGAATTTATACGTTAATCTGCATGGGAATTAAAAGAGTTAATATCTTGAGTACTACTTTGGGACTTTAACTTAAGGTATCAGTATACCCCAAATTTGACCATTTTGCAAGATTTTACTTTTTGTTAACTTCAGATAGATTACATCAAGACCTTTCATTTCCAAAAAGTTTCACGAAAAAAGATTGCTTCTAAAGAAAGTTATGAAGAAAAAACGATTCTCGCCATTATTTATTTCTAATCGAGAGCCGTCAACAGTTTGTCAACATGTACGTATAAAAAATCACGTAACACGAGGGCCGACATGTTTGTAGATTCACCCGAAATTCGAAATCCGCATCTTGCAATGTTCATGTTCATAGAAACATATTAAGAACGAATGTCGCTAAGGATGGAGCCAAATTGGAAATGGTCAAAATAAAGTTCCCTTCATATTTTGTGTGTAGTTAGCCCTTGGGGTGGAAACATTCATGATGATATTTTTTTCACTTCCTGCACTAACCTAGACTTGGGATCAGGGGGGGAAGTTAATGCCCCAAAATGTATTTTTTGAGGTATTTTTAACCCTGAAAACTGAGATTTTGTTAACTAATTCTCTCAAAATGCAAAAGACTGGTTAAAATTCTGCTCACATCCTGGTATAATATCATCCTTCCACTCTACAAAAACTGGCAACGGATTTTCAGTTTGCCCCCTGGGGGCCCCCTGGCCCCCTGTCCTTTGTAAGGGGGGGAACCACCTTTTTAAAAAACTGAAAATGAGACATCTTTGGCTAAAATAAAATCAAACTGGTATTCATATTTTGACCAAATTTGAAGTTGCAAATGAATATTTCGTCCTTTGTGAATCTTTTGGCATTAAAAAGTCCGCGGGCACTCAATTATTTTTTGCAGAACACATAATTTACAATACTGACCCACGACAAAATGTTAATTTTCTGTCATTTTCAATGTCATCTTTCTGGGGCTAAAATAATGCTATTTGTAGCAACTTACCACTACACTGTTTCTCTATCATCGATAATTTGAAAATATTTCACTTTTACAGCTTATATTTAAGCAACTTCAGAAAAAAAAAATGTTTTGAATAGCACATCCACTGGTGAAACTGTTTAATTTATGCAAAATAATACCACTCAAGTTACCGGCCAAAAATATATAAAACTGAGTTGTGTAGTCCATTAAACCACAGAAATAAAACTTACAATAAACAATTGATGTTTTTCATACCATTTATTAAATAGTAACTTCAAGAACCATCTCAGAGGCAGCGAGGAATCACGCCGAATATTATAATTCATCGATGCTTTCGTTATGCCCAGATAATCAATGCCACCATGTTGAAACTATAGTTCTCGTCAGCTGGATCAGCCCCAAATGGTTTCTTTTACACTGAAATATTATCTGGAATTTGCTGGCAGCTGATAACTATCCACAAAATACTACAAACAGCTTCACGATGCTCCACTGATGTCACTGATCGATGCTGTCACCGCCATGTTGGATCACTTCTTGTCAGGCCGTGATGAATGCTTTACAGGCAACCTCCTTGTTCTTTTAGAAATGTCCGATCTCTTGAGCTCCACAATTCTCAGCTATAAATCCTGAGCTATATATCAGTTAGCTATATAAATCCTTTTGAAGTATCCCTGTTTGGTTGTAAACTCCAAATAAGCCGGGACGAGACGATTGTATGTTTACATCTTTTTCGGTCAGCGGACACCATAGATAAACACACCAAGTGTCAAGGGAGTCCGGGCGTATTTAAAGTTTACAACCAAACAGTGATACATGTACTTCAAAAGGATTTTTATATAGCTAACTGATTTATAACTCAGGATTTATAGCTGAGAATTGTGGAGCTCAAGAGATCGGACATTTCTAAAAGAACAAGGAGGTTGCCTGTAAAGCATTCATCACGGCCTGACCGTGAAGAAGTGATCCAACATGGCGGTGACAGCATCGATCAATGGAGCATCGTGAAATTGTTTTAAGCTGTTTGTAGTATTTTGTGGATAGTTATCAGCTGCAGCAAATTCCAGATAATATTTTCAGTGTAAAAGAAACCATTTGGGGCTGATCCAACTGACGAGAACTATAGTTTCAACATGGTGGCATTGATTATCTGGGCATAACGAAAGCATCGATGAATTATAATATTCGGCGTGATTCCTCGTTGCCTCTGAGATGGTTCTTGAAGTTACTACTTAATAAATGGTATGAAAAACATTAATTGTTTATTATAAGTTTTATTTCCGTGGTTTAATGAACTACACAACTCAGTTTTATATTTTTTGGCCGATAACTTGAGTGGTATTATTTTGCATAAATTAACAGTTTCACCAGTGGATGTGCTATTCAAAACATTTGTTTTTCTAAAGTTGCTTAAATGTAAGCTGTAAAAGTGAAATATTTTCAAATTATCGATGATAGAGAAACAGTGTAGTGGTAAGTTGCTACAAATAGCATTATTTAAGCCCCAGAAAGTGGGCATTGAAAATGACAGAAAATTAACATTTTGTCGTGGGTCAGTATTGTAAATTATGTGTTCTGCAAAAAATAATTGAGTGCCCGCGGACTTTTCAGTGCCAAAAGATTCACAAAGGACGAAATATTCATTTGCAACTTCTAATTTGGTCAAAATATGAATACCAGTTTGATTTTATTTTAGCCAAAGATGTCTCATTTTCAGTTTTTTAAAAGGCGGTCCCCCCCCTTACAAAGGACAGGGGGCCAGGGGGGCCCCAGGGGGCAAACTGAAAATCCGTTGCCAGTTTTGTAGAGTGGAAGGATGATATTATACCAGGATGTCAGCAGAATTTTAACCAGTCTTTTGCATTTTGAGAGAATTAGTTAACAAAATCTCAGTTTTCAGGGTTAAAAATACCTCAAAAAATACATTTTGGGCATGAACTTCCCCCCTGATCCCAAGTCTAGGTTAGTGCAGGAAGTGAAAAAAATATCATCATGAATGTTTCCACCCCAAGGGCTAACTACACACAAAATATGAAGGGAACTTTATTTTGACCATTTCCAATTTGGCTCCATCCTTAGCGACATTCGTTCTTAAGAGACTGTGTCCGCGTTTTCAAGTAAGAATATACCGAAATGGGAAATTGTTCGGTAAGAATTGAGCCGAAGCACTCGTCTCAACCAGGTCTCAAATGACATCGGATCGCATCACTGATTAGGACAACTGAAAATCGCTCGCGGTTGCATATCCATGTGGGCGAATATCCCACAGTGAAGCTAAATTGAGGGAAAACTGAAGCCATAAACTCTTAATTTACTTGTAGCACGATCGGTGAGAGGAGAACTTTCTTCTCTAGCCATAAGAAGCGCGCATTTGAGGTCATTTGTATTCGATACGTACTCTGTTTAATTAAAGTAAGACGAGCCTTCTCTTTATCGATCAACGCATAATTATTTTCACGCGTCTTGTGTATTTTTAAATATTTTTAAATATTCTGATGAGATTAAAATCTCATCAGATCTGAAGAATGCCCCAAAACATGTTTTCCCCTGTTTCTCGAAACTAAAATTTCAGCGAATGAAGCGCACGTTTCAAGTTCGTTTGCAACGAATTTCCAACCTTTATCGCTGTAATTTGGAGAGAATGTTCTCCAATAGTCTGACAAAAAAAAAATGTCGGGGAATTTTAATTTTTTCCCTCCTTCGAAAGTTATGAGTATTTTCGTACAGAGAATGCATGTTTTGTCAACCCTCAAAGTTTAACTGTGTGTTAAAAGCTAACCAGACAAGTAATCAAAATTCCCCGACACGGTTTTTTAGAGAAAGGTGTCAAGAACACGTAGCGATGTTTTTCGCTTTCTCCCGTTCAATTCCTGTCGGAAACGAACTCGATTTGTGGACCAATATACTTTTTGAAATTGAGCGCTATATTCGAAACACGTTAATCTTTTTACTTAAAATGAATACATATTCGTAATCTACAATTCTTAAGCTTTCAGGAAATATATACTTTATTGGGGTTTTTGTTAAACGTCCGACCGTAAAACAGCGCCAACGCATGATGGTCATTTGGGGTATACTGATACCTTAAAAGAGAAATGGCGAGACGGAGAGATATGACAGAATTTAGCGTTCGCAATCCCATAAATAGAAACATCACTGTCAACACTCGTTGATTTTGATTTTAATTTTTTGGTTTCGAAACAAAAACTCTAAGCTCCAGTAACAACTGTATTCAAATAAATGTGACTCAAACAGTTGGAAAATGGGAACGTTTGTATGATAAGTACAACTGGAACGCATGGGCTGGTTGGTTTTATCAGAAACTGAAACATTATAAAATATATTTGACGACGGCGTGGAATGATATACGAATTTCAGCAGTATTACTCATTCCTTTAACTACCAAATAATATAATGAACACAGCTGGCCATCAAGGGAAAGCCCCTAATTTTCATGGATTTTTGTTCAATCTGAAGCATTCCAAATAAGTGTTTTTTCCCTTTTCTTCTGAAATTGAACGTTTCGTATCTTTACAATGTTTATCACTCAGTTTGTTGGTCCTTTATAACTTCTTTGTGCACATGTGCACATGTGGACCGAGGCGAACATTGCAACATACAGTAAAGTTCCGAAAGTAACGACCCTCGTTACTTTTGGAATTAGCAGCCTTTGGGGCTCGCTACATTCGGGGGGTCGTTACTTTCGGGGAACAAAAATCGTTAAATAAAATTATACGGGTTTTGTTTTTACACCACTAGAAGAAAATGTTCACCGCGCAACATGAAAGAACATTGCTTTCAGGCATAATCAATCGCTTCCCTTGTTGTAAAGTGCCTTACCGTGATCACGTTATGACATTGAACGAATATTATTACTTATAATCCATCAAATTTTTTTCTCGCGCGCGATTGGTCTAAACACGTTACGTGATGCAGCCAAAACTGGGGAATATCCGGGTGATATTCCTCAAGCGATATTCAATTCCCCAGTTTTGAAAATTTGCGTTTCACGTTCGCAGGCTCAGTTTTCGTCTCAAATAAATTGCTAAATTAAATAAAACTGATTTGTTTTGAACAGATTAGAAATATTTTTGAACGCCAACATAATTATTTTGTTGTTTAACTGCTTGGCCGACCGAGATCTTCCACGGCAAACAGAGCGGCCTTGTGAAAAAATATTTGAAGGATAATAACTACAATAGCCTCCATTTGGCTTCAAAAATATGCTCGGATATTTGTCCTTGGACATTATCTGTTCCTCGAAGCTCACAGTTTTCCTCGAGCTTTGCTCTCGGAAAACTGTTCGCTTCTCAAAACAGATAATGTCCGCGGACAAATATCCGAGCATATTTCCTCGCCAAATGGAGGCTATTGTTTATTTATACATTTGACTATTGATTGGAAAAAAATATATTTATAAGTATAATGAAAAAAGAACTTGGTCTCGCTACGTTCGGGGGCTCGCTACTTTCGGAGGGCTCGCTACTTTCGAGATTTATTAGCAGCCACACAGTTCTGACGTTACTTTCGGAGGGTCCCTACCTTCGGGGGGTCGTTACTTTCGGGACTTTACAGTTGTCTGTTGACTATAGCTAGTCATGAGTCGTAGACCGTAGTACAATGTCATTTATACCACAATTACAAGCAGCCGCCTTGTACATATTAGCTTCTGATAGTTTCTTTTTATCTCTCTTTAAAATATCTTGAGTCAAACCCTATTTCGTCGAGGAACATTAAACGTAGTGAAAAACGAATAATAAGTAAAATAGGCAGGAAAGTCGAAACAGAAGACAAGTGAGAGAAAGCTAAATATAACGATGGAAAATTCTAGAACTTTTATCCAGCTGATCCAGTTCAAATGAATGACTTGTAATCACAGGATGCCAGTTTGGAATGTGGGTATATCGTATAAAGCTTTACTCGTACTCCGTGACCGCACTAAATGCAAGATTGCCAGATAAAGCTCGCTCGCTCGGCCTCCGGCCTTGCTTTAATTTGCGAGGGATTAACTTATTTTGTTAGGTACACCAACATGGCTGCTAGGCCTAAGTGTCATTTGAGTCTCACAGGACTGAGTGCATATATGCTCTACAGATCGAATAACACACAAAGCCGGCCTGTGGCTGAAGTTATTCTTTCCTCCACTCATAAAGGTCACGTGATTACACAGGAACTAACTGTCAAAAGTGAAGTGGGATTCAGAGAAAAGTTCAATTTCAGTTTCCATTGCGTCTGATTTTGAAGGTTTCACGATCAGGCGTTTGGTGAAGAAGGGCAACACAGGAGAAACGATCAGTCGGGGCTGATTTGAGCAGAAACACAAGAAGGTATATACAGACTGCATTTACTTGAATTGCGTGCTTGTAGTGGTCGGTTTTCACTAGCGACAGGGCTCGAAAGAACACAGGCCAAACGAGGATGAGATAGACTCTCATGAGCTCTCATTGAATTTGAACCAAATATTTCTTGAGAGTCCTCGACAGTTTTCTCTCGTTTGGCTCAAGATGATGATAGTCGAAGAAAACTCTTATGAGAACCACCTCTAAGCAACTCTCATCCTGCGTTCGACGCGGGCATTAAAAATAGCGAGGACAGCAGCGAAATCATCATCCTCGGAGACCCAGGGGCAGATAGTGGGGGCGAGCGAAAAAAATCGCTCCTACTTTTCTTTGCCGATTTTTTTCGCTCGCCCCCACTATCTGCCCCTGGGTCTCCGAGGATGCGAAATCATATAAGTACAAGAACAAACATAAGAAAAAAGAACACACATTCTTCTTATGTTGTCTTCACTAGGAATCGCTGTCGCATAAGCACAAGAAGAACGAACAGTTTTGTTTTGCCTATGCTTAGGAAGCAGAGATTCAAAGCGCGAAAAATATACGAAGAATAAGCGCGTTCGTTGTTCTTATGCTTGTGCTGCGCTTATGCTTATGACGCTGCTGCCCTCGCTATTCCTAAGCGGATGCTTATGCGTGTGTTGTATGTCGCTCGTAAAAACAAATATTAACAATGTGACAACTGTATTATTGTATTTTTTGATAAGACTCTCTCCTGATGTTTTATTTAAGACAAGACATAATCTACTTCTGGAAAGTGAAACTTTTAAGAAACTTGTACTATCACGACTGTCCGTTTATCTATTATTGCTGATTTTGATCTTTAGGGAAAGAAGAAAAGAGCTAGAATCTAGCATAACCGATCAACCAGTACTGCCGGTGTCTGTTCTAGTAAGTGGTACCCTTAGCTTGTATTTACACAGCATTTTCATTCCCAAGAGCGATGAACATCTTATTTCTCCTTACAAGATCAATGCAGCTTTGTCTTGATATATCACCAAATTATCAGAACTATATTAATGTAAAATAAATGTATTGCAATCAGTGAGGAATCACTGCATGGAATTAAAAGAGTTAATATCTTGAGTACTACTTTGGGACTTTAACTTAAAAGAGAAATGGCGAGACGGAGAGATATGACAGAATTTAACGTTTGCAATACCATAAATAAAAACATCACTGACAACCAGGGGTTTCATTAGAAACCGGCTACCGGCGGTCTACCGCCGCCTACGTTGCCTCTTGCCGCCGCTTACTAGTACTAATCAAGCCTTCTGGCCTTCTGAGAGTTTATAATTACTTATAAGATTTATGAAAGAAAAAAAAAATGATTGTAACGGTGTTAGTCTTTAAACTCCAAACGTTATGTATAATAATCGCAAGATCGTTTAAAATACCTGAGATCTACTGTGATCGATAAAAATTGTCATATAGAGCACTAAATTTGACTGGCTCCCAGAATGCTGGAAATTGCATTTCCGAGCTTCTCATTTCCAAAATTTTCTGGGGGGGCATGCCCCCATACCCCCCTAGAATAAAGGGGCCTTAACGCCGCTTTATTAGTCACAGCCGCCTATTCCACCATGGTAAGCCGCTTACTTCCAAAATTAATTAAACCCCTGCTGTCAACAGTCGTTGATTTTGATTTTAATTTTTGGCTTCGAAACAAAAACTTTAAGCTCCAGTAACAACTGTATTCAAATAAATATGACTCAAACAGTTGGAAAATGTAAACGTTAACGTTTGTATGATAAGTACAACTGGAACGCATGGGTTGGTTGGTTTTATCCGAAACTGAAAAAATATAAAATATATTTGACGACGGCGTGGAATGATATACGAATTTCAGCAGTATTACTCATTCCTTTAACTACCAAATAATATAATGAACACAGCTGGCCATTAAGGGAAAGCCCCTAATTTTATGCCTGGTTGGTAAACATTTTTCATGGATCTTTGTTCTATCTGAAGCATTCCAAATAAGTTTTTTTTTCCCTTTTCTTTTGAAATTGAACTTTTCGTATCTTTACAATGTTTATCACTCAGTTTGTTGGTCCTTTATAACTTCTTTGTTCACATGTGGACCGAGGCGAATATTGCAACATACAGTAAAGTTCCGAAAGTAACGACCCTCGTTACTTTCGGAATTAGCAGCCTTTGGGGCTCCGCGTTACTTTCAAAAGTCGTTAAATAAAATTATACGGGTTTCGTTTTTACACCACTAGAAGAAAATGTTTGTAGACCGCGCAACATGAAAGAACATTGCTTTCAGGCATAATCGATCGCTTCCCTTGTTGTAAAGTGCCTTACCGTGATCACGTTATGACATTGAACGAATATTATTACTTATAATCCATCAAAAATGTTTCTCGCACGCGATTGGTATAAACACGTCACGTGACGCAGCCAAACCTGGGGAATATCCGGGTGATATTCCCAAAGTGATATTCCCCAGTTTTGAAAATTTGCATTTTTAATTTCACGTTCGCGGGTTCAGTTTTCGTCTCAAATAAATTGCTAAATTAAATAAAACTGATTGTTTTGAACAGACTAGAAATATTTTTGAACGCCAACATAATTATTTTGATGTTTAACAGCTTGGCCGACCGAGATCTTCCACGGCAAACAGAGCGGCCTTGTGAAAAAATATTTGAAGGATAATAACTACAATAGCCTCCATTTGGCTTCAAAAAGATTCTCGGATATTTGTCCTTGCACATTATCTGTTCCTCAAAGCTCATAGTTTTCCTCGAGCTTCGCAATCGGAAAACTGTTCGCTTCTCGGAACAGATAATGTCCGCGGACAAATATCCGAGCATATTTCCTCGCCAAATGGAGGCTATTGTTTATTTATACATTTGACTATTGATTGGAAAAAAATAAATTTATAAGTATAATGAAAAAGGAACTTGGTCTCGCTACTTTCGGGGGCTCTCTACTTTCGTAGGGCTCGCTACTTTCGGGATTTATTTGCAGCCACAAAGTTCTGACGTTACTTTCGGATGGTCCCTCGGAACTTTACGGTAGTCTGTTGACTAGTCATGAGTCGTAGACCGTAACCAGCAGTACAATGTCATTTATACCACAATTACAAGCAGCCGCCTTGTACATATTAGCCTCTGATAATTTATTTTTATTTCTCTTTAAAATCTCTTTAGTCAAACCCTATTTCGTCGAGGAACATTAAACGTAGTGAAAAAACGAATAATAAGTAAAATAGGCAGGGAAGTCGAAACAGAAGACAAGTGAAAGAAAGCTAAATAATTATAGCGATGTAAAATTCTAGAACTTTTATCCAGCTGATCCAGTTTGAATGACTTGTAATCACGGGATGCCAGTTCGGAATGTGGGTGTATCGTATAAAGCTTTACTCGTACTCCGTGGCCGCACTAAATTAAATGCAACATTATCAGATAAAGCCCGCAAGCTCGGCCTCCGGCCTTGCTTTAATTTGCGAGCAATTAACTTATTTTGTTAGGTACAACAACATGGCTGCTAGGCCTTAGTGTCATTTGAGTCTCACTGACGTGCATATGCTCTACAGATCGACTAACACACAAAGCCGGCCTGTGGCTGAAGTTATTATTTTCCTCCACCCATAAAGGTCACGTGATTACACAGGAACTAACTGTCAAAAGTGAAGTGGGATTCAGAGAAAAGTTCAGTTTTCAGTTTCCATTGCGTCTGATTTTGAAGGTTTCACGCTTAGGCGCTTGGTGAAGAAGAGCAACGCGGAAGAAACGATCAGTCAGGGCTGATTTGAGCAGAAACACAAGAAGGTATATACAAACTGTATTTACTTGCATGCTTTAATAGTGGTTAGTGTTCACTAGCGACAGGGCTCGACAGAACACAGGCCAAACGAGGACGAGAGAGACTCTCGGGCTCTCATTGAATTTGTACCAAATATTTATTGATACTCGTCGAACGTTTTCTCTCGTTTGGCTCAAGGTAATGATAGTCGAAGAAACTCTTATGAGAAACACCCCTAAGCAACTCTCATCCTGCATTCGGCGCGGGCCGTTAAAAATATCGAGGACAGCAGCGACATCATATAAGTGCTAGAACAAACATAAGAAAAAAGAACACATGCATTCTTCTTATGTTGTCTTCACTAGGAATCGCTGCCGCATAAGCACTTGCAAGGAGAACGAACAGTTTTGGTTTGCTTATGCTTAGGCAGCCGAGATTACTAGTACTAGTGAGAAAATATACGAAGAATGAGCGCGTTCGTTGTTCTTATGCTTGTGCAGCACTTATGCTTACAGTATGCTGACCTCGCTATTCCTAAGCGGATGCTTATGCGTGTGTTGTATGTCGCTCGTGAAAACCAACATTAACAATGTGAAAACTGTATTATTGCATTTTTTGATAAGACTCTCTCCTGATGTTTTATTTAAGACAAGACAAAATCTACTTCTGGAAAGTGAAACATTTAAGAAACTTGTACTATCACGACTATCCGTTTATCTATTATTGCAGATTTTGATCTTCACGGAAAGAAGAAAAGAGCTAGAATCTAGCATAACCGATCAACCAGTACCGTCGGTGTCTGTTCAAGTAAGTGGTACCCTTAGCTTGTATTTACTCAGCATTTTCATTCCCAAGAGCGATGAACATCTTATTTCTCCTTACTAGATCAATACAGCTTTGTCTTGATGTATCACCAAATTCTCAGAACTAATGTAAAATAAATGTATGACAATCAGTAAGGAGAATTTATACTTTAAACCTGGAATTAAAGTGGTTTATAATATCTTGAGTACTTTGGAACTTTAACCTAAAAGAGAAGTGGCCAGGCGGAGAGACAAGACGTAATTTAGCATTTGTAATCCCATAAATCGATTAAAATACACTGCCAACACTCGTTGATTTTTAATTTGAAACGAAAGCTTTAAGCTCTTGGAACAACTCATTATTCAAATGCTATATGGCTCAAAAAGTATGTCAATGCGAACGTGTATGAGTACAAAGGAACTGTTACTGACAGAGTTTGATGTTTTTTTTTATCAGAAACTGCGACACGGTAAAATATATATGACGATGAATAATATAAGAATTTCAGTAATATTACTCATTTCTTCAACTACCAAATAATTTAATGAACACGGCTGGTCATCATGGGAAAGCTCCTAATTTTATGCCTGGTTGCCAACATTGTTTATGTATCTCCAATATTCCAATTAAGTTTTTTCCTTTTCTTAGTGGAAAAAATGTAATAAAATTAGTAAGGTTATCAATTCCACTGATGTTTAAGTGTGGGGTTTTAGACCTTTTTATGGAGGTTTGAAAGTTTTAAAATGAAGAAGATTTAAAAATGATTTCAGGCTAAAATATATTGTAAACGTTTTAAAATCCATACGCTTGTTTTCAACAAGGTTATTATGTATGGCAAAATTATGCCTCCTGGACGGGAAGCTTTGCCTTCGTGGGGGAGGAGCGTAGGCTGATTTTTCCCGAACAGCGGCTGGTAATCGAGCCTATGTACTGTCCGAAAACGATTTCTAACGTCTTTGTATTTCTTTCTATAAGGCTTACAGAAGAGAACATCATGTACAACATATGTGAAGTTTTGGAAGCCATCTTTATAGCCGTACTTGTCGCTACATTCCTTCTCAACACCGGTCGCAGTCTAAAGGCCATCGAGGTCTACTAAATTATAAATGTCAGGGAATGCAAGACGAATGGGCCAAAATAGTTTATTGTGGTATCTATGATATAATGTTCAGGGCGTACTCAGTCATCGCTGATGACACAAATGCAATCCAATACGGAAATAAAATTCTTAACGTATGCCCCGAAAGAGCCAATGTTGCCATACAAATGGCAGAAATATATAAGAGTAAAAATAAACATACCCAAGCAAAAGAACTTTATGAGAAAGCAATCAATATCTTGATAAAAATTGGCGACAGAAAGGGAGAAGCAAATGTTTATGGAAAATTCGGAGCTATGCTGTATCACCTTGGAGAACTTAACAATGCTAAAGAATATATGGAGAAATCGCTTGCGATCGAAATAGAAACTGGTAACAAAAAAGGAGAAGCAACAGATTACGGAAACCTAGGAACTGTGTTTCAATCTCTCGGTGAATATCTAAAGGCTAAGGAGTATTACGAGACAGCACTTGTTATCAGAAGAGCCATCGGGGACAAGGAAGGAGAAGCAGCAGATTATGGAAACCTAGGAACTGTGTTTCAATCTCTCGGTGAATATCTAAAGGCTAAGGAGTATTACGAGACAGCACTTGTTATCAGAAGAGCCATCGGGGACAAGGAAGGAGAAGCAACAGATTACGGAAACCTAGGAACTGTGTTTCAATCTCTCGGTGAATATCTAAAGGCTAAGGAGTATTACGAGACAGCACTTGATATCAGAATAGCCATCGGGGACAAGGAAGGAGAAGCAACAGATTACGGAAACCTAGGAACTGTGTTTCAATCTCTCGGTGAATATCTAAAGGCTAAGGAATATCACGAGAAGGCACTTGATATCAGAATAGCCATCGGGGACAAGGAAGGAGAAGCAACAGATTACGGAAACCTAGGAACTGTGTTTCAATCTCTCGGTGAATATCTAAAGGCTAAGGAATATCACGAGAAGGCACTTGATATCAGAATAGCCATCGGGGACAAGGAAGGAGAAGCAACAGATTACGGAAACCTAGGAACTGTGTTTTAAATCACTCGGTGAATATCTAAAGGCTAAGGAATATCTTGAGAAAGCACTTGCGATTAAAAAAACCATCGGGGACAGAAAAGGAGAAGCTTCATGTTACGGAAACCTAGGAAATGTGTTTCAATCTCTCGGTGAATATCTAAAGGCTAAGGAATATCTTGAGAAAGCACTTGCGATTAAAAAAACCATCGGGGACAGAAAAGGAGAAGCAAACATGTTACGGAAACATAGGAACTGTGTTTTCAATCTCTCGGTGAATATCTAAAAGCTAAGGAATATCTTGAGAAAGCACTTGCGATTAATAAAGCCATCGGTGACAAAGAAGGAGAAGCAACATGTTACGGAAACCTAGGAACTTTGTTTCAATCTCTCGGTGAATATCTAAAGGCTAAGGAATATCACGAGAAAGCACTTGTGATCAGAAGAGCCATCGGGGACAAGAAAGGAGAAGCAGCAGATTACGGAAACCTAGGAACTGTGTTTCAATCTCTCGGTGAATATCTAAAGGCTAAGGAATATCACGAGAAAGCACTTGTGATCAGAAGAGCGATCGGGGACAAGAAAGGAGAAGCAGCAGATTACGGAAACCTAGGAACTGTGTTTCAATCTCTCGGTGAATATCTAAAGGCTAAGGAATATCACGAGAAAGCACTTGTGATCAGAAGAGCCATCGGGGACAAGAAAGGAGAAGCAGCAGATTACGGAAACCTAGGAACTGTGTTTCAATCTCTCGGTGAATATCTAAAGGCTAAGGAATATCACGAGAAAGCACTT